>JAQNBH010000016.1:7456642-7781642 GCA_028752905.1 Cladorhizidae sp. MBARI D1340-BT2 | reverse complement strand
CGACTGAAGGTTGGTCCTACTTTACGATCAGATGGAAATAATACTCGATGGAAATCATACTCGCAGGTTGTGCAGCTATCAGGCCGAGACACCTCAGTCCAGCTCCTTGAATGCTGTGACGCCCAGTTGCATAGGGATGTCACCAGAAACGCCATTGGACCCACCCCACTGGAAGAGATGATGGAGGCAGACCTACTCAAGGGGCCATCAGAGCATTGGCTGTCAGGGAGGAGAACCTCAAGGTGGCCATGGTGGCCCTGAGTAGGATGTCCCAGGATCGGGGAGAACCAGTCAGGGCGTTTGCGGCCAGGCTCCATGGCCAGGCTGAAGTGTGCCGGTTCACGAAGAAGTGCGCCGGCTGTGACCGCATCTCGAACCAAGGGGAGGAGCGTGTGGCGGATCAGCTTTGCGTCGGTCTGGCCGACGCAGAGATACAGGAAGATCTTCTGAAGCACCCAGATCAGGACATGGGTGTGGAGGACACGATTCGCTTTGTGGAGGTGCGGGCAGCTGGCAAATGATCATCGGTGTCGATGACCACGCCCACATCCATGAGCACCATCGACAATGATGGAGAGGGAGAGGCAATCAGCAGTACCTACAGGCGTCAGCAGAAACGCCACACCCCACGCCCTGGACCACGCCACACCCACCCGAAACCTATCGACACCCCCAGGCCACACCCCAACCAGAGAATACAGCCACTCCAACCCGAGGAACACCTCCAACCAAGGGCCAGAGCCAACCCCTCAACAGGTCCCCCAGAGCCACGCCCAACAACCATGGCATCTGCAACTTCTGTGGCCCACAAGGCCACGGAGAACAGGAACGCACGGCCCACAGATGCATCCACTGCCCTGCATTTGGCACCACGTGTTCATCCTGCGGTCGACAGAACCATACTGCCCAGATATGCTGGCAATCCGTGGAACACGAGAGCGCCATATTCGAACAAGTCGACACAATGGTTGAAGGAACCCTCCACCATCAGACCTGGGAACCAATATCCCAGCTCTGGACCCAGAGGAAGTCACCACCCCAACCGCATGTAGACATCTCACTATCAGCGCTGGCCGAGGACTTCAGACACCATGGCCACACCCTCTGCACGGAGACCCACAACCTCGCCACCACTGCCATGGCAGACACAGGCTGCCAAAGCTGCCTAGCTGGCCTAGGCCTCCTGTCCAGGCTCCGTCTCACAGCCTCAGATCTCATACCTCTAAACATGATTATGCACTCGGCCAGCGGCACCAACCTGCCGATCCTAGGAGCAGCTATCATCAGGGTCAGGGCCAAGCCCACAGGCCACGAAACGAGACAGATGATCTACTTTTCTGAGATCGCCAACAAGCTGTACCTCAGCCTGGCCACCTGCACAGACCTGGGACTGATCCCCAAAGATTTCCCCCTCAGGTCGCCCATGTCACCCTCGGGAAAAGGTAAGACAAGGGGACAGACGCTGGAACAACGCCCACACAAAATCAACATCATCTCAGGGGACCCGCAGGCCAGACCTCCAGATCAACACCATCGGACAATCCCGCAGACCAGATCTCCGCCACCTATCGGGCTCCCAACTCAGACCCCAAGGGTGAGCCAGTCAGGGCGGGATACAATAGTTACATCCCCCAAAACCTGCTCATGCCCAACCAGGGCACAACCGCCCCCCAGACCCACCAGCCTCCCATTCCCAGCCACAGAGGCCAATCGGGGTTGGCTCGAGCAGCACCTACGGGACCTGTACGCGGGCAGTACTTTCAACGTCTGCGAGCACCAAGATGCCTACACAGCCCGCTATGACAGCCTCATAGCCGGAGTCGAGAACAAAACCAAATGCATCGATGATGCCCTCCTCTGGTCAGGCTCCATTGAGGATGCATTCCACCAGGCAACTGAATGGATAGACATAACCCTCAACCCGAGCAAGTTCTGCTTCGCCCATGATGAAGTAGAATTTGCCGGATTCGAGATAACCCAGACAGAGGTCAAGCCCTGTCGAAAGTACCTCCGTGCCATCTCCGAATTCCCGACACCAACAAGCATCACAGACATACAGGCATGGTTCGGCCTCGTCAACCAGGTCGCGTATGCCTTCTCCATGGTGTCCGTGATGTCCCCCTTACGCTCCCTACTCAAGCCATCCTCCCCATTCACATGGAGCTCAGATCTCCAGCAAGCATTCGACGCTTCCAAGACAGAGATCTGCACAAGGATCCAGGAAGGGGTCAAGATTTTCGATAAGAACCTCCCCACCTGCCTGGCGACTGACTGGAGCAAGGACGGGATTGGGTACTGGCTATTCCAGAAACACTGTCAGTGCCCATCCCGTGAGATCGTCAGCTGCCAGGAGGGGTGGAAGGTTACCCTAGTCGGATCCCAGTTCACCCACCCAGGAGAGTCGAGATACGCACCCGTCGAAGGAGAAGCACTGGCCGTGGTGGATGCGCTTGACAAAGCTCGCCATTTCGTGCTCGGCTGCAGTGACCCTGTCATTGCAGTCGACCACAAGCCCCTCTTGAAGCTCTTCGGCGATCGATCCTTGGAGGACATCCCCAACACCAGGTTACGCAATCTGAAGGAGAAAACACTCAAGTACAGATTCCGGATGGTGCACATTCCTGGCGTGAGAAATAAGACAAGCGACGCCCTCTCACGCCACCCATCCGGGATCCCCAGCCCAACCAGGATGAACTTCCCCGACGACAACACGGCACCCGACTCGGCTTCCCCCAACCACAGCCCCAGGATACCAACTACACTCCTGGCGGGCATCTCAATCGCTCACCCCACCGAGGACGACGCCGCCGGCCTTGCAACCGCCCTCTGCGCCGCCATCACAGACATACCCCTCGACTGGGAGACACTCCAGGTCGCCACTGCAGCAGACGAGTCCCTACAGAAGCTCTCCCTACTTATCGAACACGGGCCGCCAGAAAGAAGGCACCTCATGCCACCAACGACCAGGGATTACTTCCCCTTCATCCACGCCCTCTCCACAGTCGACGGAGTCATCTGCCGTGGGGGCAGGATCATTATCCCAACAGAGCTACGACCTGCCTGCCTCGACGCACTCCATGCAGCTCACCAAGGCGTCAGCAAGATGACCGCACGGGCAGAAACCTCCATATTCTGGCCAGGGATAACCAAAGATATTGCGGCCACCAGAGACATGCGCCGTATGCAACGGCAACGCCCCCTCTCAACCCGCCATGCCGTCCATCACACCAGTGGAACCCATCTACCCATTCCAGCACATATGCGCAGATTTTTTTCACCACCAAGGGGTTACCTACCTTGTCCTGGTGGACCACTTCTCCAACTGGCCAGTCGTCACCACGTCTAGAGACGGAGCAACAGGCCTCACCCAGATGCTCAGAGACACGTTCTCAACCTTCGGGATACCCGACACACTTACGTCGGACGGCGGCCCAGAATTTGCCTCCCACACAACCAGGGCCTTCCTGGCCAACTGGGGAGTGCACCATAGAATATCGTCGGCATAAACCCTCATGCAAACCTCCGGGCCGAAGTTGCAGTGAAAACCATGAAGCGACTGATCGCCGGAAACACCGGCCCAGACGGCGCCCCCTGCCACCTGCCTCTTTGCAGACCCACCCGTGACCTCCTCCAGACCGCTATCGGCCTCACACAGACTGGTCCGACCGTCTCAATCTCCGAGAGAGGGCACCCTCCAAACGAGCCATCACGGGCTGAACACGATGGGACGAACACAGCCAGGGCCTCTCCCTCCTCAAGTGCGGCGACACTGTACTGGTCCCAAACCAGACTGGCCGCCACCCCAACAAGTGGGACAAGACAGGCACGGTCGTAGAAGTCCTCCAATACCATCAGTACTCTGTTCGCACAGACGGCTCAGGCAGACTCACTACCAGAAACCGCAGATTCCTCCGACAATACACCCTGCACCAGACAAAACCCACGTCCCAGCCGCCATACTCCCCCCTTCCGGATGCACTGATCCCACAAGAGCGACCGCTTACCCCCACCTACCACGACATGAGGCAACCCCAACCCGATCCACCGCCCGCAACCACAGGCCTCACGCCCCCGCAAAAGCCTCCGACCACCCCGGCAACCACCCCGGCAACCACCCCTCCACCACCGGCAATGCCGGCTCAGACCACCCCCGTCGCTCAACCCGGAAGCATCCCCAGATCATACGCCTCGGTCGCCCAGATGCCGGCCAAACCACCCGTCCGCCCCACTGGGACCTCGCCAGCAACACCGGCCCCCAGCCGCCCCGCGGCGCCCAGAACTCCAGGAACACCCCCTCGCCAACCCTCGCCATCCCCCCAATTGGAATCCAGCAAACTCCTACCCAACATGCAACCGCCACCCCTGTGACGAAGCAGGCGAGGACCAAAACCAATCGACCGATATGGACATAAGTAAACAATCTATCAGTAGGCCATACTGCCTACTTGGGGGAGGTAGTGGACATTGTATAGTATACTTGGACATTGTATACGTACGATCCCTTACCTGATTGACCCTTTACCCAATACTCAGTTGTTGCACACATTGCTTTGGACACACATGATATTTGCATTCAGTTCAATCCAAGAAGTAAAGGCATACAGCGCTATCATCTAGAGATCAAGCATTACTACTGCATGGTTGGGTTGCAGGGATTGGCATGGACAGCTGCTACCCCCAAACTGATCCCAAAACCAACCTGCCAGGCTGCTAGCAGGGGTGCTATGTCCTTGCTGACCATGTTCCCAGCTAATTTGGACACTAGCCGATGAATGGTTCATCCTATTGCTATGGGTCTGACCACACACCCTTTCTTCTCTAGAGCCGAAGGGTAGCCCCAAAAATAAAGGACAGATAGAGGAAAGAATTCTTCCCATAGGACCATGTTAGAGACAGGTAGCTAAGACTGAGAGAAGAGAGGAGGCTTCATTGGTATGCTTCAGCATGTCCTTCAGATGTTGTGGTCTTAAACCATCAGGACCACCACGACCCATAGGGGAAGGATAAGTTTGGTCGAGCAACATCCCCTTCTGAAACAGTAAATGACAAGGGAAAGACATCAGGATTGGGTGGAATGGATGCATCAGGATGAGGAGAGGGGTCCTTATGTCTGATGGCAGAAAAGGTAGCCATGACACCTCTTAGCCTTGGAAACCTCTGAGGAAGCTGTCAGGGAAATACTCTCACCTGACAGTGGCAGAACCAGCAGGTGGTGTGGACAGCAGAACATCACTATCTGTGGGATTAACAAAGGGAAATATACATGTGAAAGAACAAGCCTCTCATGTGAACGAACAAGCCACTGATGTGAGCAAACAAGCCACAACCACACCACAGACAACAAGCAAGAACACTCACCTGATTGAGGAGCCTGTGGCATGGGGTGACCCAAGTGAAGATGATTGGTCCAATCCACAGGTTGGCAAGGAGACCAGTGACCTCAAACTGAACTGATTAGAAGAGTATAAAAGGAGACTATGTATAAGATAGAAGCACGCTATGGCCTATGCCCAAAAGAACTGATACCTGATTGTTGAACTTTAAGAACTGTTGTAAGAACTTTGTTGATAGTGTTGATTGTCACTGTGTATGTGTGATTCTCTATCTGTATTTAATATTTAACATACTTGTTTCAAGTGGGTAGCCAGTATCTCGGGGAGAGATACTGAGTTTGGCTTGGGATAAGATTTCTAGCAGGTGGCTAGGAATAGTTCCCAGGCGTCGGACGAAAGTGTGGATCTGACTGAGCAGTTAAAGTTTCTGTTTCAGCAGAAGGACGACTTTCCGTCACATTGGTGGCAGCGGTGGGATCTCTAGAGAAGGATCAGAAGAGAAGGATCTCTAGAGAAGGATCAGAAGAGAAGGATTTCTAGACAAGGATCTCTAGAGAAGGATTTCTAGAGAAGGATATCCCGGAGTCAAATAGCTAAGGACTCGAGGTAGAGTTGAGAAAGCTGACAGATTACATAGGAGAAAGTGTTCTCTTGTGTTGGGTTTAATTACTACAACCCGAGGTGAGAGGTTGAAGTAGTTGTATCTTTTGGAGGATTGATTGTCAAGGACATTTTGAGTGTTTTATTAATCCCTCGGGACAGGTGCATATCTCTTTTACTTATCAGTTTAGTAGTTTTGGTGCCACCAATATCCTTATAATATTCGTATTGTGCATATTTTTGGTGGTTTTTGTGCCACTAACGTTTTTTTTCCCCCAGCTCTCTCATCTCTTTGGAAGATATGTCGTATCCAGGTGAGGACTGGCAGACAAGAAGCCAGACGGCAATGAGCTTTGCTAAGCCAAGGGAAATCCGCGAAGGCGAGATAGAAGGCCCTCCTGAAGATTTATCTGTTGTAACGCCGCTTCCCTCTGAAGAAGCAGGAACGCAAATGATGACAACATGGCTTCGAGCGGATGAAGCCAGGGCACAGAGAGAGGAGGAGAGGATGCACGGCAGGAACGAGAGGAAAGAGACAGGTAATGCCGCGATGAACAGAATCGGCGCGAAGACCGCGATCGACAAGAACGGCGGGAACAAGAGGAAAGGGACAGGCAATGCAATCAAAAAGAGCGATGGGCAGCGTTGGTGGAGATGATGCGAAGGTCACCTACCTCCACCGTGTTTACCCCAATTGTCATTACAAAAATTTGACGAGACAAGGGATGACATGGGAGCGTTTCTGGACACATTTGAAGTGACAGCCAGGACAAATAGATGGCAGGAAAATCTCTGGGCAACCTATCTACGGAGTGCATTGTCAGGCCAGGGAATGGTTGCCATTTCTTCACTCACTACCGAAGACCAGACATCCTACGAGGTCGTGAAGCAGACTCTGCTGTCTGTGTACCAGGTCACTGAGGAAGCATATAGGAAAAAATTGGTTGATACGCTGTTCCACTCCGCTAACTCAGACGCGTGGTTCCGCGGCCGCAGCCAGACTTTTGACCGTTGGTTGCAAACCAGTAAGAAAAATATTCATGATTCTATTTTATTCGAACTTACCTTGCAGAAATTACCTTGGTGGCTAGAGGTGAAAATGCGCCAGCAAAACCCTCCCACATATAAAGATCTCCAGGAGATGGTTCCTAGGCATATCAACACATCGGGCCCCGAGCGCAGACCTGAACAAAAAGGGCGTCAGCGAAGTCCACCCCGAGACGTCAGACAATTCCGAGAAACCAGTGGGAGACCCGCCTACAAACAAATGGAGAAAGGTGGTAGTAATACTCAGGTTTTTGGTCCAGCAAAAGATTTAAGACAACTGACGTGTTTTAAATGTGGGAAACCAGGTCACTTTAAGAAAGACTGTAGGGTCAAGTTAGAAAGTGGGAATTGTGCAACCTCTATGGAGAAAAACATACCTGCATGGTCTAGACCCGTAGAAATAAATGGGAAGCCTGTGATTGCGTTGTTGGACACAGGTTGTTCAAAGTCCATAGTTCACCCTAGGTGTGTGAGGCAAGAGGATTACTTGCCCTGGACTATCCCATACAATACAGCCAGTTCCAAGATAGCGCGCTTTCCAGCCGCCAAAGTAACCCTACGAGTAGATGAGGGGAAGAAAGTAGATATGGCAGTGGGAGTAAGCAGTCACCTAACATCTGACATGCTCTTAGGCCATGGCATTCCTTTTTTTCACCGTTACCTCAGACAAGCACTTGAAGAAGAGACCCAGAAAGAAGAGCAACCATCTTCACCCACTTTCACGACCACTGAGCAGAGCATGGTGATGACCAGAGCCCAGGAGAAGGCTCAGAAGCAGCAGGAGTGTGCTGAAGCTCTCCAACAAGAGCTGGAGGAAGCTGTCGTGCGTACATTGGCACTCAGTGACAGTGAATGTGAGGTGGAGGAGGAACAGGATGAACAGGAGCTAGATCCAGTCATAGTGGACGGGGCGAGGGATGAATTTAGCCCAGCTGACTCTCTCTCTTTGGAACTGCCAAGCGACACTAGGATTGATGATCACCCTACACCAGAGGAGGAGATTCAAACTGATACCATCTCTTCAGAACAGCTGAAACAAGAATAATGTACTGACCCAACTCTAGAGCGAGTGCGGGAGAAGGCAAACAAAGGAGGAAGTCCCTATTTCTGGAAAAACGGTATGCTAATGAGACAACCTTATTCAATACAGGGAAAGGATCTCCTGGTACTACAGGAGATGGCCAGAGAGAAGGTTCTCTGGCTGGCACATCACTCCCCAGTGGCAGGTCACTTTGGACAACAGCGAGTGGTGGAGACCATCAGACGAAGGGTTGATTGGCCTGTGTCTGGCAAAGGATGTAAGAGCTATCTGTTTGTCTTGTCCAGTGTGCCAGAGGGCAAAGCCAGCTATCCTAGCTAAGGTCCCTCTTCGTCCTCTGCCAGTAATGAGTCAACCTTTTGCCAGAATGGCGATGGATATTTTCGGTCCCCTCCCTAGAACTAAAGCTGGGAACAAATTTGTGTTGGTCATGATGGACTACCATACCAGATGGCCCGAAGCTTATCCTTTGAAAAACAGTACCACAGAGACAGTTGTAGAATGCCTTATTGACTTAACAGCTCAGATGGGTGTGCCTAGTGAGATATTAACTGATAATGGGACCAATTTTGTGTCCAAGCTTATGAAGAAGTATTACCAACTCACTGACACTAAGCAAATCAGAACCTCCCCATACCACCCGGAGATGGATGGTATGGTGGAGAGGTTTAACTCTACTCTTAAAAGGCTAATAAAAAAACTATCCCAGGACGGAAAGGTTGATTGTGATAAGTGCTTACCCTTCATCTTGTGGGCATATCGTGGCACTGTGCATGCCACCACAGGTTTTTCCCCTTTTAAAATGTTATTTGGGAAAGAAATGAGGATGCCCCTCGACCAATTAGTGAGATTCTGGGAAGGCAAAGAGGAAGCTGAAGAAACCAGTACACAAGAGTACTTAGCAATCATGAAAGCTAACATGGACATTGTGCATGATTTAGCCAGAGAGAACGAGGAGAGAGCAAAGACACTGCAAAAGGCCCAGCATGATAGAAAGGCGACAGCCCGGACATTCGAGGTGGGAGATTTTGTTTTAGTCTTCAGATCCACTTTAAAGAATAAGATCCTTAATGAATGGCAAGGTCCTTTTATGATTAGTGAAAAGTTCACTGAAGTGACTTATAGAGTGGACACAGGTGCATGTGGGAAGAGAGTTAAGACTTACCACATCAATGCCATAAAGAGGTGGTCTTCCCCAGCCCCCGCAGTGTTTGTGGCAGATGAGCAAGAGATGGACAGCATGCCTAACCCTGAGCTAGACCCAAAACCCAAACTACTCTCACTAGAGCAGAGTAGACAGTTAGCTCAGCTGAAGGAGAAGTTTTGTGAGGTGATACAAGATGTGCCAGGTCTGACCTCATTAGTGGAGCATGAGATCAGAATGGGAAATGCACCACCTATTAGGTTGCCTCCTTACCGATTAGCACACAAGGCTCAAGAGTTTTTAAGGGATGAAATACAAACCCTACTCTCCCAGTCTATCATAGAGCCTTCGAAGAGCCCTTGGGCAGCCCCCATAGTGTTGGTCCCCAAAAAGGATGGAGGTACCCGGATGTGCGTGGACTACCGTAAGCTAAATGCGGTAACCACAGGTGACCCCTATCCCATACCTCATATAGAGGACTTGATAAATGAAATTGGCAAAGCTAAGTTCATCACAACATTGGATCTTACCAAAGGCTACCATCAAGTACCTGTAAACAAAACTAGCCGAGAAAAGACGGCGTTTATCACACCATAATTATGGTAAATACCAGTTTAGAACCATGCCCTTTGGATTAGTGTCCGCCCCTAGTACCTTCCAAAGGCTGATGGATTACATGACATCCATACCTTTGCCACAGCTTACCTGGACGATATCTTGATCAGAAGTGATACCTGGCCAGAACATCTCGACCACTTGGACGAGGTATTCAGAAGACTTCAGAAGGCAGGTTTACATGTAAAGGAATCGAAGTGTGACTTTGCAGTCAATGAATGTGAATATCTGGGGTACATGGTTGGGAATGGACAGCTTAAACCAGTAGAGGGGAAAGTACGAGCAGTCAATGAATATGCTAGACCTAGTAATAAGAAACAAGTACGTGCTTTCCTGGGTCTCTGCGGGTATTATCGTCGGTTTATACCCTCATTCTCTACTATAGCTACCCCCCTGACTAATTTAACCCGTAAAAACAAACAAAACATTGTTAAATGGTCAGAGGAATGTGAACAAGCCTTTACCCTTTTAAAGATGGCCCTAGTGAGTAAACCAGTATTAGTAACCCCTGACTGGTCTAGTGAGTTTATTTTACAAACTGATGCCTCTGCCTCAGGCTTAGGCTACATGTTAAGCCAAATAGACAGTGATGGAGCCGAGCATCCGGTGGCTTATGGGCCAAAGAAACTGTTACCCAGAGAGATCAAATACTCCGCTATAGAGCATGAGGCACTAGCCATAGTGCAGGGTATTCACCGTTTCAGAAACTATCTGCAGGGTACGAAGTTCACGGTCGAGACGGACCACAACCCACTCACCCGACTTGGACACCTAAGAGACTCGCACGGGAGATTAGCAAGATGGGCTCTGGCTCTACAACAGTACGAATTCGCCGTTAAGCATCGAGCCGGAACCGCCAAAGCTAATGCAGATGGATTGAGTCGCGACGGGTCGCAAGGAAAGGAAAGGGGAGTGTCAGGGAAATACTCTCACCTGACAGTGGCAGAACCAGCAGGTGGTGTGGACAGCAGAACATCACTATCTGTGGGATTAACAAAGGGAAATATACATGTGAAAGAACAAGCCTCTCATGTGAACGAACAAGCCACTGATGTGAGCAAACAAGCCACAACCACACCACAGACAACAAGCAAGAACACTCACCTGACTGAGGAGTGGGGTGACCCAAGTGAAGATGATTGGTCCAATCCACAGGTTGGCAAGGAGACCAGTGACCTCAAACTGAACTGATTAGAAGAGTATAAAAGGAGACTATGTATAAGATAGAAGCACGCTATGGTCTATGCCCAAAAGAACTGTACCTGATTGTTGAACTTTAATAACTGTTGTAAGAACTTTGTTGATAGTGTTGATTGACACTGTGTATGTGTGATTCTCTATCTGTATTTAATATTTAACATACTTGTTTCAAGTGGGTATATAGCCAGTATCTCGGGGAGAGATACTGAGTTTGGCTTGGGATAAGATTTCTAGCAAGTGGCTAGGAATAGTTCCCAGGCATCAGATGAAAGTGTGGATCTGACTGAACAGTTAAAGTTTCTGTTTCAGCAGAAGGACGACTTTCCGTCACAGAAGCCAAGCAAACAACAATCTCCCTCATCCAGCCTCTCACATACTCGGCAATCCAGTGACTCCAAGGGATCCAGAGCAGTAGCTCTACTCTTCTAAGGGGGTTTCTGGGAAGGCAGGGGTCTTCTTTCTCCTCAGCTACTTATTAACACCAGATGCTAAAGACCTGACACCCGATTTGCTTTTGACTAATCTGTGACTGTCCGTATCGAAAAAGGTGTAGATGACAATGAAAGTGGGTGTGTCTGTGTCACTAAAAAAAAAAACTTCTCTCAACAATCCAGGATACGGCCTGTAAAATGGAGTTTTATCTGATTGGGTTATTGGCCGCCATTTTATGTTGAACGGATGACAAGCACTTGGTTCTGCAGTTTAGTTTGTAGCGTTTTCACTCCTGTACAACTGTTATCTAGTCCTAAATGGAGGATGTAGCTGAGCATGTGTAGTCAATGGTGGCAACAAGATATGGTAGTGCTGACATGTGCAAGTATCCAAATAAATTAAAGTAGACTTTATTGCAGAATCCTTCAATGCTAAAATAGAAGCAACACACACACACACACACAAACACACACTACACAGCACACACACACAACCACACACATACAAACTCACACAACACAACACATACACACAACACAACACACACACACACATCACTTCCACACACGACCACACATATACACACACACACAACCATACACATAAACAACTCACAATACATGCACAACACAACACACACACACACAACACACACACACACACACACACATGAAACAAGAACTAGTTAAAACAAACAAACAACAGATTGGCCTATTAAGAAACAAAACCTTACTCATGTAGCCACAACCAAGATGTCTTTTAGCCATTCAAAATTGTATGCGCCACAATTATTATGCTGATTATAAATCATTGTGTATGTGATTATAGTATCAATGGCATAGTCAAACAGCAGCAAGATACTTTAGGTGCTGATTTGCATAGAGTACAATGTGTTCTGTGTGCTCATAGTTGGTATGGCATGAGCTGATTTGTTTTGTGTAGAAACAACAAAAACAAACAAACAAAAATCTTTCAACGAACTCTCAGTTGACATAAAACATATTATAACGACTTTCTCAACTATATTTTCTTCTCATGAACAAAATTTAAATTAACTGTTGAGTAAAAAACAAATTATAGTGACAAATATATTGCCATACTTTTGTTAGCTTACAATGGAGCCCATTCTTAGCCTATTGCAATTTCACTCTGATTTTTTTAATCATTCTTGAAGGTACCAATATCTAATAAACTCCATATTAAATGTCATTGTGTGTATATATATGGCAAATAAATAAATATAACAAAATTAACTAATGATGATGAATAAAAAGCCTTTCCATATAGCTGTAGAAGATACGACTGTCTTCACCTACTCGTGTGCTGTCGAAACCTGCAGCTTTAGGAAAGTCAATGACTGGCTTGATGACTCCTGATGTTTATGTTGCCACATGAATTGATGGTTCTACATATGCACAAGTTATTTCACAAGCTAGATTAAGTTATAACTTGTAAATATATTGCAAGAGTGAAAACAGCCACAAATTCTTTGGCACATTTAAATATACAATATTCAGCTCCCTGAGCAAGTTAGTTATTCTCGTAACCTATCCAGTTCTCATCTGTAACTAGTGAAACTGTAACAGTATTTAAGGCACATAAAACAATAATCATCAGAATAACAATGATCTTGTTACTCCAAAAAATATTAAATTATTTTTCTAAATCTACTCGATCTTTCTATTGCAGTAGCCCTGCAGTAGATTTATTTAATTTTCTTTTTATAATAATGATTAATGAATAAACATGATTATTGATAATGACAATGATCCACAAACTCAATGAAGATAAATATACTCTAACTTTCTACAACTGCTGTAGTATAGTTGTGTATGGAATGGTAAAATAGTTTTAGTTTCATTATCAATGGATATTTCCCAAAAAGGATCACCATGTCATCATCATTATCGTCATTGTATGGGAGGAGGTGGGGAGGTGAGATTTGCTATGTGATTGGCCTGACAAATGAAAAAGTGCTTATGCCTCCCTTGCAAACCTATAACAATGCAATAGCTGCCTTGTCGTGCCTACATGCAGTTGGGTTCAATTAAATTTGATGTGACAAGTTAACTAATTAATTCAAATAAATTTGAAATGACAGTTTAACTAAACAATTCAACTAAAATTGACATGACAAGTCAACTAAAATGAACTAACTTTGAATTAAATAAAGAGACCATAAGATTGGCTTTTTTAGGCAAGTCCATTCATTTAATTTTCATGTTCGTTTTTCCCACCTCCTTGGAAGTGGGCTTTGAAAACTCTGCCTTTGAAAACTCTATTTGAGGACTTTTTCAGTTTCACCGGACCTTATTTTCGGGTTTTGTGGCCACTGGTTTGACACCCACTAACACACACCCACATTGGTACTGCTATTTACTTGTTAGCATTATTAATATTATTAAATTCCATGTCAAGAAAAATGCAAACAAAAGCTCTGGAAAGATGAAAGTATGGAGTCATGAAGAGTTCGAAGGATCATCTGGGTTAGAATCGTGGGAGGAGAAGAGATATCTAGAAACTGAAGACACAAATGATGCTGGAAGTTTGGAACTATAGCTTTACCGTTTATGCTCCACCCTTTACCTTCAGATGGCGTCTGTAGCTGGTCTTTCCCTAGCACTGGCTATCACAGGCCTGCCTGCTCCTGTGTCAACCCTGCTCAGTCACTGTATTTCTGGTGAGTCTGTGTATTGCTGATGAAAGAGTGCAAGAGTGATAGTCATGATCAAGAGCAAAATGAGGGGTTTACAACCACCCTGGATCTACCCCTGCCCCCTAGAGTGTTGTATTTAGAACATTATTTTCTCATGATTCAAAGAAATGTGTATTCCCGACATTATTCACAGTTTTGCTCACTCAATTTTTGTCCATAGTATATCATTTTATATCATTTGAATGCTCTCTCTTTGCTCTTCAAAATGAATGATCACTTTTTCAATCCAGCCAATTTTCAATGAGATACGGTTCATTCTGTGGGCTCACTTTTCCTGCTGAATAAAAAAAGGGGGGGAGTTTTATTAGAAACTGACTGAAACTGACTGACAGCAACACAAATGGCAAGTCTTGATGAATACTGAAAATTTGTAAAAATATACTATTGCCAGTGTGTCAGGGTGTCAGCCAGATGTTGATGGCAACACTGCTTTGCCTATAGGCTATAAATATCATTGAAAAGCACAGAGAATGAGCTACCTTTTGAGAGCAAAACCATTCAAAATGGATGAAGCATTAAATTGGTGTCCACAAATATGGTCTATACCCCCTTAATTTACCCCATTAATTCAATTTTAATTCAACTTTGAATTAATGAACCTCAAAAACCAGTTTAAATAAATAAAATAACTGTGACAAACTAACTAAACCAGTTGAATTAAATATACCCAAATGACAGTCTAACTTTAAATTAATTGAACCCCACTGCCTACATGATCACAAATATGATACATAATCATACACTCGAACTACAAGCATGCTTGAATGATGTTTATTACCTTAGGGGGACAAACATTGCAGCAACTCTTGTCCTATACATGTAACTACAAGAATGCTTGAAGGATGTTTATTACCTTGGGCCAACGTTGCAGCAACTCTTGTCCTACACATGTAACTACAAGAATGCTTGAAGGATGTTTATTACCTTAGGTGGGCCAACGTCGCAGGAACTCTTGTCCTATACATGTAACTACAATTTCTGCATGACCAAGTTGTTTGTAGTAGAGACACGACAGACTCTAGTGATTGAAGGTAATTAACTACTATCCTTGCTATTTTTTTCCCTTCTTCAAGTGTGACAAGTAACTTGTCATTCACAACAACAAGAAAAGTAAACTTTGTCATCCATAAATGTAAGGCAGAAAATGATACCTGTACGTCTATGACTTTTCAATCACTTCTAAATTGAACATGGTCTACATTTGGGTGCATCACATATTATGAGGCATTTAATATTACGGTTCATGCCTCTCAATTCATTATGTACACTTAGAGTGGCCCATCCTTCACTCCTCTTGCAGCTAAGACCATGCATGGTGGCGAGACAATCCACTTCAACTCCATAGTGCTGGCATTTGTGAGGATAACACAAAGTGGAGCCTAAGCGGAGACCAACGGCAACCCTGATGTTATCATCATCCATCCTCAAACCAAGGGTAGAATGGGGAGGGCATTTAGCCATGCACCTGGATTCTTTTGCTGAAACAGGAAAAAGTCTGGTTCAAGCCAAATCGTCATGTGCATTCTGCAATAAAGATTCCGCATTCCAGGACTTCTGGAAGCACATCACATTAGCAAATGGTTGGGAATTGCCGTGATCCACAGACCATGCTGAAAGGACGTCATCTACAAAAGGGTCAGTGAGTGAAATAAAGTGAGGTAGCAGGATGGCTTGGACCAGGTCATGAGTGGTAACAGCTGAGGCCAAGAAGGCAGAGGGAGCAGCTCACTCCTGATTCAAAGATCCCCTACGCCAACAGGGGGAGTGGCCTGATACCAAGAATGGACATCCTCAGAGAAATTAATGTTAGTAATACTGGCTCACAATTAACTTGAGATTCTCGTCATAATACAAAGTAGGAGAGAGTAAATATGGAGAAGTCCTGAGTGAGTACAGCATCTTAAGGGGGGGAATAATGTCAAACAAATACACCTTGACAATAACAATCATAACTTTCACCCACTACCCTCTATCAACATAATTTTAGTAACAAAATGTAGCTTAGAAGATAAGCTATTTAATGATGTATTTAACTTTGGTCATAGATATTTTTTATGCCAAAGTGTCAGCCAGGAAATCCAGTTCACAAATAAAAAACCATTAATAATGCTAAGTGGCTGCTAGGTGGTTTATGGTAAGAGTACATGTAGTAGTTTCACCTAAACTATTTGAATTGGTATGATAATGCACCACAGGAGAGTGGGGGAAAATCCCATACAAACCTCATGCAGAGATGCTGGTCTATACCCAACACATTCTCATAACAGTGAAAAGAAAATAATTTAGGTTAAAGAGCACACAATAAGCATTCTGGTAATATATAAATTATGGAGTTTGGGTGAGAAATCAGGGAGAAATTTGTGGAAATACGTGGAAATTCTTCTAATCTAATGCGACGCGATTCTTCTTCACACTTGCTGGGTTTCTAATGAAAATAGTGAGTGCAAAAGCTGTCGTAACTGCATCATAGAATCTTCAAATGTTCTGAAACTTGGAATATGACTTCTATATGAGCAGATACACTATTTAAAATAGTTGTTAAAATAGTGAAAGTTAGCATTTTAACATTATTCCCCCCTTAAGGGTAGAAAATGAATTATACAGCAGGATTAAGGGATCTTGAGCAGAGACAAATTTGAGCCTGTCCCCCATGACCTCTGGGGAACTGAGTTTGTCACTGAGAACAGCTTAAAGAAATCCAAGCTGCACAGGGGAAAACCGCAGGAGAGAGGCATCAGAGGGATTAACCAGCTCCTTATAAGATGTTCCTTGACCTGACCTTGTAGCATCATTGCTGAAATTCTTCTGGTCTCTGTAGGTCTTGAGACAGCTGATGCAAAACTGTTCCTACTCTCCATTTCATACATATACAAGAGGGAGTAAAATTCAATATATCAGTCTAGATTTGTACCCCATTCCTTAATCAATGAGGGTGAACTTCATTAGAATGTTTTCCACACCATTAGGTCTGGGAGCAATGAATCAATTGGCAAAGCATTAGAGCAGATGTCTTTTCTCCGAAACTGAATGTAAATGTGGGAGAGCAAGTCTATAATTTAATCTTGACAGCGCAGAGCCTGTGAAGGCCACCACATATACTACAGCACAGTGTGAGACTTTGTAACAGTAATTAACACTCTATTAACAGCAGTACAATAATATCCACACTTAAGTGTGCCCTATTAAATGAGTAAGACTAGAGGGAGAGAAAAAAATATTTTAAGAACAAAATAATGATAACAAAGAGCACAATGAATTACAAAAAATTACGACTTTATTTGGGGATGCAATTTTTCACTAGTCTCATTCTCTGCAATTTCAATTCAATTAAGACTTTCTTTTCTGCTTCTCTCCTCCAGCCTCTTCCAGCCGAGGTCCTCTCTTACTCCTTGCAAATGTATTACTACCTACAACAGTTTTCTCCCAACGTTCTCTTGAACTCTTTCCAAAATTATTGCAGGCTGTCTTCCCTCCTGTCCACCACACTTCAGATGCATGTTCTAGGCATGGCCTAGGCCAGTAACTTGCATATTAGTTTACCTCTGTCCATCTCATTCACCCTCCTCATATAAACAATTTTTGCCTTCCATTTCTCTGCCTTTTCCTTCATCTTCTCCAAATGAACACTTCCTCTCTCCCCCCCCCCCCCCCCCATCAAACCACACACCAAGATATTTGAAGGCTTTCCACATTCTCCATTCTCTCCTCACTCTCCTCCACTACACTTTCTGCAAATTGTCATTGACTTACTCTTCTCAAAATTAAACCTAAATCTCCACTTCATCGCATACTCCCCAACCACATCCAACATCACTTATTATTATTATTATTAAGCTGATAACAGTATAATGAATCAATGAATTTAAGAAATAAATCATCAAACAAGCATATTTATCAATATGAGCATCCTGTATATAGAAGTAGATACTGGATATAGATGGGCCTGGATATATAGGACTCGATCTGACCAAGAAAATATCGATCCCTAGGTCGTCACAATTACTGGCCAATTTCCGGTGACAATGCACGCGCTAGATTACAGCGAGTTGCGCTGGTCTTCTACGCGAGTTTGACCAGCCTGTTCCAATGCGTGTGTAAGAGTCTGGCTACGAGACTATCCGCTGACAGTGTGACTTTGAATTTTCGTGGCATTCTTCCAACTGCTTGGAGTATTTTTACCACTACAATACGTACGGTGTCGTGATTCCATGAACGTGAGGTACACTGTAGCTACTTAGCTTGTAACGCGTTTGTGGTAGTTCTAGTTTTCATAAATTGCCAATGTAATCTTGATGCTCTTGGCATTCTTCCAACAGTACTTGGTGTGTTTCTTACTAATACAATACCGTCAAAGACAATACCGTCAAAGAACGTGAACTGAACTTGCTAACTCTTTTACGTTTTTTAGACAAAGATACATAAATTGCCAACTTGCCAATTGTGAGTGTGACTTCCGAAATGAGTTCACCAAGTTCTCCTGTAGTATATTACAGCATTTGCACTGAAAATAGCAAGAGCTGCTGGGAGCCCTATAGCTAAGTGAAGTTAAGTGAAAAGGACAGTGAAGTGCATGTAAGTCACCATAAACTAGTAGGTGCCACTTGTGTTTACCACATTATAGATCCCATAGATTCTGCACACTTTATGTTATAGACTTGATATGTAGCTCAAAAGATAGGCCTCTCTGTGTGCTCTATTTGACATTTTTCTATACTCAAGTTACTGGAGCTAAAGTGTGGGAACCTCAAACTCTGAGTGCCTGATTTTGCAACAAGTCTGACTCCAGATTGCCAAGTGCTAGACAGCACCAGTGGCTAGAGAAAGCTCTACTGCACACACAAAAATTCATGAGGTGCTAGCACTTGGCAATCTGGAGGAAAATGTGTCACAGAACAGAACAAAATATTAAGGACCTCCACTCTTTTACATGCCTCAGACCGAATATCTACTATATACCCAAACCCCAGTGCTTAACACATAGCATCAGTAATAGGCATCTGTATTTTCATACCAAAGCCAAGTGAAAAAACGCAGTGCAAGTGAAATGACTCGCTATATTCCACTTGTTTGTGCTATTCTTGATATACTCATAATAATTACTATACTTCATATGAGGGTGGATGGACACAATCTATACAAGTTTTCTTGACTGCTTTATTGCTATCAACAAATTGTGTAACTGATTTGTTATCCAAAATAATTATTTTTGAAGTCTCTTAGGACTGTTGTTCAAAAACAAATACGACTCATTAATCATGCAATTGTATATAGAGGCATTTGCTCTCTCAAGCTTTTGTGGATAGTTAGATCAACAAACCTAGCACACACAGAAAGGATTTCCTGATTTGCATGAGGGTTAGTTACTTCATCTACTATGGTAAAAGGTAAGTTGTTTGCTATCAGTTCATTGCTGAACTTTTCACGTAATTTACAAGCATACACATGATGTCATTTTGATAGTATACTTTGCATTTTTATCGCAAAAAAGAAGATGCTCTCGTAGAGTAGCATTACCTTTTCCAAGGAGTTGCAATCTGGCTACAAAGTTTCCCTTATTAACAGAGCAGTCTGAAAAATCAACTTTGTCTTCCCTATGACCTCTAAAAGGTAAGCCCTGCTTAGCTAAAAACTCGACACTCTATACTATTTGGCGGAGAATTTCTCTGTTTTTCTCTGCATGTTTTTCTTGTTGTTTCTGAAGCCTGCTATCTACTCTACTTACAGGACTGCAATAATTATGCCCGAAGAGATCTGCCCATTCTGCAGAGTTATGGTGCATAGAGCTCTCATGACAAATAAGAATACCATCTTTTCCTAGAGCCTTGGGATTTGTACGCTGAAATCACTAGCAAACCAGGTTTTGCTTCTTGGCAACCTCCTCTATTGGGTTGCTCTGGAAAAAGGACACAATAGCGACAAATCCCCCTTTCAAGTACCTGACTGTAAGACAACCGTGAAACTTTTTAAGCCAGTTATGCTGGAAAGACACTGTCCAGAATTTTCCTGCTTAGTGGCTTGATGAGAATGAAGTGTATCAGAAAGAACTGGTGCAGTGTGTGAAGTTAGGTGTTGGAATCTCTGGATATAATCAAGAATTTACCATGTAGATCCCAAGCATAGCTATGTGGGACCATTTACCTATTATAATAGTGAACACCAAATGATATACAAGTTTTAAAAAACGGTATGATACGTATTGGTCTTCATTATATTAATACGAGAAGGATGCTATGAATATAATTATATTTCCTTTCCTTTTTGAAAAGTCGATCCAATATATATATTCTAAATAAAGCATTTATGTCTTGTTTCTATTTTTGTCATAATTAGATATTATTATTTTAAAATAATAATTATTGTTGTTGTTGTTTATAGTAGAGTAGATTTCTTCAAGAAATTGTTCAGGGTAACTCCAAATTATACTAGCAGAGGTAGTGGTTGTCCTCATTGGTCTTCACTACCGTGGGTATTGGTAGGTAGGGGTTGCAATACGATATTGAGTCACAGCAGGATGACATGTTTGACCACCCACCACAACCCTTCTCTCGTGTACTTCTTGAGCTTTATGAGAGGCTATGAGTGTGCCTGATTAAGAGCCACATCGATCTCATCTGTCTGCAGAAGTGCCATTCATTTGCTATGGAAGCTGGGGCTGTCTGCTACAACTTAGCCTTAGGGCATCTTTCCCAAGCTCCACTTTCACAATTTTTACACCATTGAGGGCACCCAGCTCCTATGTGGGTTTACATTGGATAAGTTGATGAGTTCCATCCTAAAGAACTCGTAGATTTTGGGAGAGTGGGTGCTCCTGAGGTACTTGCATTTTCCAAGCCCTTAAGTGATGATAGATGGATACCTTATCCTCAAAGTACATGGTACTAGGAAAGTGGGGATTGGTGGAGTGCTTGGGCTTCCCCTCCTCTAGGACTCTTTAATATATGAATCCTTCTCCAAGTGCAATGGGAGATTAGCTTCCTCTTCTGATGTGCCAGTGCATGAATGCAGCAGGTAAAGGCTTTGGGGTTGGCCTAGTGCATGGGATTGGTGTAGGTTATGGGGCAGGCATGGTGGTTCTAACTATCAGAACCTTTATCAGACAGTTGGAATGTCTGACAGATGTGAACTCTGACTCTATAACAATCTAGTTCATATGGTGTTAATAGTTCGCTAATATGTCCATCATGTACTGCTATAACTTGGAAGTTCATATATTTGGGATTTAAGTAGTGCTCACACTAAGCACCTGGGACATTCAGAAATGCCTGTAAGTATAATTATATATTATACATGTGACAGTTCTAAGCAGAAATCAAATATTATTCCTTTTTTCAGGAATGAACCAGCACCTATGATTATTACTGTCACGGAGCCATAATTTCTCTCTCAATAAGTCCATCAATAGATGTGAGCCAGCATCTACAACCATTGCTCTTTTACACTCCATAGTACTCCCTCATTAAAAGGCCATAGGTGCTGGCTCACAAATCCAGTTATAACCAGTATAGAGATTGGCTGAAATGTCAAGTCATAGATAGCTACTTGATAATAAGTTCAGCTCTTAAATGAGCAAGCAAATGCTCTTAAGCATGCAAGGCTCACTTTAAGTCATGCTGACATAGAGCAAACAACTATGGCTTAGTGACTGAACAACTATAGCTCAACTTATGACTATGTGAGGAAGCAACTATGGCTCTGTGAGCAAGCAATGGCACTGAGTGAGTAACTAGTGCTCTGTGAGCAAGATGGCTCTGTGAGCAAGCAACTTTGTGTGAAAGCAGTTATGGTTATCGGGGAGAGCATGTCTGGTTCAACTTGTGAGTGATCAACTGTGTCTCTTAATTAACAAGTAGCACCTGTGAGTAAGTATCACTTGACTTGTGAGCAGGTAACTATTGCTTGACTTATGGTGGGCAACTATGGCTCAACTTATAACCAACAGGGCTAACGACAAAACTAAATTTGTAAGCCACAAACTACACCTGGCAACATTTCAATCTGATTGACCGTCTACTTCGTTTGCATTTTTTTAAATTACAATACATGTACTAGCACAAACGTTTTTCAAGAATAACTAATTAGTATGCAAATAATATAAGTTGCAGTTTGATATTTGAGTCATCTCAATTGAAGGTAGTAATGAAGGCTGCGCAAGTGCTAAATTACTCTGTCTACAATAAAACATACACCAAAGAAGTACATTCTAGAGCATCTTTTTTCTAAGAGTGAAGCAATTCGGATTGATTCCAATGTAGTAGAGATGTCATTGCAGCTTTCCTCTGAAGAATGACTTCCAGAAACAGAAGGAAGGGACCGTTCTCGATGTTAGAAACAATCACTCTGGATGTCAGTTGTGTGATCCTGGCATCCCTGAACAGAAAAAGGAAACATGGGAGTTGCTCTTTGAATGCGTCCCATGCTCTCTTTTTTATTGACATCTCTAGGAGTCCAAAGGGCAACAACAATGGGGTAGGCCATCCATTGGGTGTACTGCAGATGGACCTTGGGATAACAAATAAAATAGCTTCCTCTCAAGTGCACCGCAACAGCTTGTTTTATTTGCTGTTTTTTTAATTTTTATTTTATCCTATATTCATTATTAATTTTTATTATTATTATAATACTGCTAAGGTGGCAGACACTATACTGTCAGTAGGTTCTTACTGTAACATCAATTACTGTAAAAGCTATAGACTTATTCAGCAATGTTTGCAGCAAGGACCAGCAGTATCTAGCTAGTGGTGTAAAGTAGCCATGGTTGTTGGGACCAGGAGTATCTAGCTAGCTAGTAATAGTGGGTAACTTGAAGTCATGGTTTGAGTTTATTTGCCTACAGTGTTTCATGCACCTATCCTTGTTACAATACCCTAGGGGGAAAAAGCCTCGCAAGCTCAGTCCTTCACCATTCGTGTTGGTGTTATAAATTGGAGATAGTCTGCTCATGAGATTAGGTCGTGAAACAATGGGAGTGACCGGAAATTTGCTTGACTTCACATGCTTTGCCCAGGACACTGGCAGTGGCAGCAAGACAATGCTTTTCTGAAGCTTTCATCCTGTTTTCCTCTCAAACTTGTCAAAAAATCATTTCTGGCCAATTCTATGTTCTTCCTGGAGTTACCCTATCCCTTCAAAGTTGATTAGTGTACATGCTGGGAAAAGGATGGCTTTTGTGGCCATGCTCTCCAGCCACTCACCTCAGTATTTTAGGTGAGTCAAATCTCTTCTAACTTGCCACAGGTTCTAGGAAGGAATACACTAGAAAGACGAGGAGGAGGTTATACAGAACAAGATAAATATGTTGGGAGACCACCTCTCTAATAGGAGAGAAAATGTACCTCAGCTTATGGGATCCTTGACATTGTGGGGGCTAACTTACTTATTTTTTACTTATTTGGCAATATAAACACCAGATTAGGTGGCTATTAGGTAGGCAATCAAATTATAATATGGGGTGGCCATCTAATGAGGGCATTGTGTGGTATGATGACCAGTTTTTTAATATACTTACATGCACACGAGCCCTTTCATGTTTGTAGTGCAGATAACAATACATGTATTCAGACATTTAGAATGAAGGATGATAAAATGGAAAGAAGTTGTATATGTGTTGCAGGAAGGTAAGCAGTGAGACAGACAGGGGCGGAGCTACTGAAGATTTATCTTTTAATCAGCTTTTGGGTGAATGTTTTTCCAAATGCTAGTTGAAAATTGGCAAAAAATATCTGGATAAACCTTTGGTATTCTTTAAGCTGTAAATTACAGTTCTATTAACCTACCAACTGGTCAGACTAGTCAGGTTTTGGCATGACCAGTTTTTGTTGATCCCCCCCCCCCCTCTTCCTGCATTGTCCTCCATTGCTGTGGCCTTCCATCACTTGCTAGCTGCCACTCAAAAGAATGGTCTGCTCACGTAGGTAGCTTTAAACTTGCCTGTTCCACTGCTCATTATGTGGCTCTCCTCTCTTGCCAATTAAGATTGATGTATAAATGTTTATTTCTTCCTGTTTGTTTTGTTTTTCTCCTGTGCAGATGGGTGTGTGGTGGTATGCAGTGGTCTTGTTTGTTGCTTCATCTAACATGAGATCTGTCAATGCTGTGCTGTGTGATCCTCCAGGTAAGTCACTACACCTTTACTTGCACTAGTGGAGGGAGAAGAGTGCAGCACTTGGTTAGCAGGTACATACTCACCCTGTATTTTACTATTTCACAGGAGGTCTCTCTGTTTATGAAATTAACCAAACACCTTCTGGAGTGAATTCCTTGACTAACAATGGCACTCCCCACACAAGTGTGTGCCACAAAATCGCAGGAACGGTCGGTAAGTGGTCATGTTTTCGTACTTTGGTCATCTTCGATGGTGATCTAGGATTCCAACCAAGCCCCAGCAGTGCACCATTCTTTGCCTGGAGCAGATCTTCACAGAGTGTGAATGTCTTGCTGCGCTATAGTCCAGCAGTTACCATTCGACATGTGAGCCTGTTCTTCTACAACAAGCCATCCATGGGCATTGGTTTGCCTTATGTAAGGCTAACTTCTTGAAGTACTCAACTGCCACACTATATCACAGGGAACGAATATCTCCACTCAGATGATGATGGGCGTCGAGATGTGATGTTTAGTCTCATAAATCATTCAGATGATGTATTTACCTTGTTAATTACCTTTGACTTCTGTGATGCCATCAGTGTTAACTGGCTGCTGCTGAGTGAAGTACAGATCTGCCAGCAACCTACAACAGGTGCATACAATAGTTCTCTATGAACTCTCAACTGACATGGAAGATAATCAGCTTAAACATTCGACATCTGGCTAGATGCTTTAGTCTTCTTCAGAATAATGAGATGGACGAGGGTGAGGACATCTGTCACATTTTTCCTGGAGAAGGCTAGAGCATCTTACCAAAATGTTGATTGTTTATTATTTGAGATGGTTCTCAGCTGACAAAATGCTGTTCTTATTGCATCAGATGATAGCAAGGCTATGACTTAACAGTCAGCATTCACACTGAGCCCAATTCCATATTAGCCTCCACCAGAACTAGAGTGAACCATTGTGGGCGGTGCTGAGCATGTGTGAAGCAGGGTCATATGTGTGGCATTAAAATATTGAGTTTTTTTCTTGTTCACTGCAAGATGTTTTATTGAGTAGGCGGATCTTGTAGTCAGGAGTTTGTTTATTCCTTGATTGAAATGCAACAGTAAATACTGTACAGTGCATTATTAGGAAAAGTAACTTGATGACCATATTCTTATAGTTGTGTGCATACACATGTCAACCTGTTCTTATTTAGGGCATGCCACTCCCATTTGTGATGGTTGACTTAAATCTGATACACGATAAGCATAAAGAATTGCATATATATACACACATGTACTGCACTGCAATACTGTTCATCTCCTAGTGTAGCAGCGAGTGCCAGAGTATGGCATCACCATGTTTGTACTCTCTTCCTTGAGGATGACAGGAGGATCTGTATATACACCAGAGGCTTACCATATGCATTGGATATTAGTTGTTAAATAGATTTCATTTGTTGTGAAGTATGTTAAATTTAATTAGGTGAATAATATTTCACATCAGACATTTTATGGTAAGAAATAGGAACACGTCTCAAGTCCAGTCTTTGTTGTTACGATCCTGTGCTGTAGTCTGCTCCATTTCTGTCTCTTGGGTGTTTTGGGGTATGTGGTCCAAGTATCATTCTTCTACTTGGTGTGGACACTCCTCTTCGTGGGAACAGAGGACAAACTTTCAAGATCTTCCTCGGTCCATGTCCAATGAAGCATGGTTCCATTACTTACCACTGCTACATCTTGCCTCCCTTTATCATTGTTGGGTTTTCTATAGCACACACCTCCTCTCTTATTGCTGGTTCCCAAATAGCCTTTTATATGAGGCAGCTTCTCACAAAAGAAAGCTTGACGAACCATCCCTTAGAATCTGCTCCAGCTTTGCAAGATATAACCACTCACTATAGCTATAAAAATTCAATTTGAAACACATTTTTAAATGGATCATATGAAATTGAATTAGAATGAAATACGAATAAACTATTGATGAATTAAGGTCGATTATGGAGGGGCTGTAATTATTGAGATCATTACTATTTTTCTTGGCAGTTTTGCATCCCTCTGTTGCTCCAGTGCTGGTTACTGCTACCCCTGTAGTGCGTAATGCCAGTGATGTGAACGCCAACCTTTATCTCTCCTGCACAGTCAGTGGAGAAGGCAGGTTCAAGTGGGAGTGGACAGGACCATCACTCTCCGGTCAAAGCGTACTCTCTGACTACACCAGGACCAGCACTATCCTCTTCACTGGCATCAAGAGAGTGGAGACCGCTGAGTACCGCTGCCAGGCCACCTATGACCCTCAAATTACTGAAGAAACATTTGCCATGTCTGCATCTCAAGATTTGGGTGTTCAGTTAGAATGTAAGATTTGTGTATGACGAATATTTTACAACTCCCTCTTGTCATGTTTGGATGAGCTCTCTCTGTTGCCATATACAGTATTTAAGGGTTCATCTGAATGGCTAGATTTTGATAGCAAGATACGATACATTTGTTGTTGATCACTGTTGTATTCCCAATCTACTAACATAGGATAGTATTTTCCCCAATAAATATCAATACATTTGTTTAAGGGGGGACAAGTGCCAGGAGGACGTAGTTTCATAACCTTGTGGTTATGACTTTGGAGGTCCATAGTTTCTGCACACTTTACTGTATGAACTTGATACATAGCCAAAACGATAGATCTCTCTGTGTGCTCTCTTTTTGTAGTAAAAATTTAAAAATTTGCACTGAGCCTAAAGTTAGATCGGCCAAAGTCGGGTACCTCAAAACCTGTGTGCCTGACTTGGTTAAAATGCTGGTTCCCGATTGATAGTTGAAATTGTTATCTTTTTTTGAGCGCTCACACTTGCCTAATTCTTTATTCCTAAATGAACACATAGTGCTGTAGAGTAGGGCTTCCTCTAGCCACAGATAATAATGGCCAGTACTACCAATCAGGAGCCAGCATTTTAACCAATTCAGGCACTCAGGTTTTGAGATGCCCGACTTTGGCTGCACGTAACTTTAGCATAGTTACACATACAACTTTTTTCAAAAGAGAGCACACAGGGAGATCTAGCTACTATATATCAAGTTCATACGGTGAAGTGTAGAATCTATGGAGCTCCAAAAGTCATAACCACAAGGTTATGAAACTACGTCCTCCTGGCACTTCTCACCCTTAAACAGTGGAATATTATATGCTTTGGGGGAAAAAGTTTATGTGGTGTATTTAAGTATTGTTTGGTTATACACACAGCACTGGCAGAGGAGAGAAGCTGCTGCAGCTTTGAGGATTGAACTGGATCTAGCAATCTCATATTAGCTTAACTGTTACTAGGAAGGTTATTGTGTCCCCATAGTTAAGATGTAAATAAGATAACAATTCGTGGACTTCTTGTCCAATGAAAATATAATGCCATGAGATAATGTATAGAATCATGAAGTATATTTCCCAGGTTTGTGGTATAACACATTAGTATTCATTGTTGAGTATCTACTGAACTCTTTAGATGCCATATTATTTTACTTAGATGTAAGCACACTAGCTATGCTTACAGGTGCTATATACTAAAGCTTAAAAAACATTAAAACACTATATGATTTGCGTGAGACTGCGTGTTGTCAATTGACTTTTGACTATCGAATCACGCTCAACAACTATAATTTTATTTCTTATTTGCGGCCTACATGGAAAATATCTGTTGCTTGTTGACATAACAATACAATCTATTTGTCCTCTCCATATAGAATTATAGTGAAGTAGTCAGGCAGCTGTGGCCATGTTGAGAGCTTCTCCAGAAATAACAAAACATAGCAGGTGTTCTGTCTTTGGTTAGTTCTGCAGATCTTCTTATGCTGTGTTTAGTACTCATATATAGAATTTATTTCACCCAAGAGTAAGCTTCTCAATAACCCATACTCTCCTTTCACTTCTTGGCAGGAAAACGTGCAGCTGCTGTGTCGTCTTTCTACTTCTCAGTTCCACATGCATGAATGTGATTATTGTGTTGATGCTCTTCATCCTTGTTTTCTCCATGAATCAAGAAACTGATTTTGGAGTGTTCTGGTACTAAAATTAGGAATGGGCTTATTGTTCGCAGGTTATGCGAATGAGTGAAAACATATTGTAGATACAGGTCTTTGAAGGGGGAGATGTTAGTTTTCTTGTCTTACCAGAATACTCCTTGGTGATGGATTCAAGGAACCTTAAAGTGCTTTGAAGCTGCCAAAACCTACCTGTTTAGGCTTCTAAGGAACTTTAAGAGGGAGATGTGGTAGTTTTTTTTCGTTCGTGTTTTGTGTCTGTGCCATTTTGAAATGTTAGTCAAACCAATATAGAATGCTAGTCCATAATACTCCCACTGCTAGCATGTTTAAGCATACACAGGTTTTAAGCCTCCAGGTAAGGGTACAACCATGTTGTACTTTGGTAGAAGTATAGGCATATATTTGTCCTAACAAAACAAACTTGAAATTCCATATTTTTTCCCGGTTAGATTAATATATATATAATGTTTCTATGACAGTGAATAGGGTATAGAACAGAAGCATCTGGGGTACTTTATAGTTACAGTGTGTTAGTGTGAATCATATAACATTTAGAGGTCACCAACGAATGCTGCATAATACATGTGTGACTTTTACTGCCTCCTATGCCCGCAGATACTCCACGACCTCCAGATGTGACTAACACAGATCCAGAAACTCGTGTTACTAGTTCCACCACCACACAAACCGTTAAACTACTGTCTTCCCTATCCACCATCATTATAGGAGTGGCTTTTGGTGCTCATCATTGTCATCTGCATAGTCATCGTCATTTTCTTCCTACTCTCCAAGCGAAACTTAATATGTCCTCGGTTCAGACTTAGTTCCACGAGCAGGAAAGACTCACTTGATTTCAGTGGGGACCCCTATTACCAGGAATTACTCCAACCAAACCCGCTTCCTATTCCTGCTCAGTTCCCCCGACAGAGCCTGGAGATACAGGCCTATGCATATGTCAATGAAATGAAACAGTTAAACGTGTTTGTCGAGATGAGGGAGACAAGTAATGGAGCGAATTATCAATGTACAACAGTCGTGTCTCCCGCTGTCCTCACAGATAAGCTCCCATTTTTGGAAAGAAATCCGATTTACGAATCCTCTGACAACTTTGCTGATGCCGATGACAGTTACAGAAACAGAAGTATCCTACCTGCAGATGACAACCAACTAAACATTTACACACTCTCATCTCGCATGTTCCCACCTCCTGTTCCTGACCGCCTCCCCTCACCCAGCATCAGCGAGGAATCTATATACAGTGAAGCCGACTTAAAACCATCAGCATTTTCATCACATACTTCTAATAAATCGTCGTTAGCAGAGTCGGAGGTGCTGCCTTGTTTTTCAATTTATGATGACCCTGAACCACTCCTCCGATCGGAGGGGCCGAAAGAGATTTTCCTGGAAAATGTGCTGGAGGTGAGGAACTTGGGAGTGGGCCAGTTTGGGCAGGTGGTGCTTGCTGAGACTGTGGGACTGAGTCTGAAAGACTTGCACTTGGATGATACTGATGACAACAAAGACATTACTCCAGGTAGCCGTGAAGAGACTCAAAACTTCGGCAGATCAGCATATCAAAGAAGCCTTCGAGAAAGGGATCAAGTTCATGTCAAGACTTAACTGCAGAAATGTTGTTCGCCTCTTGGCTATCTGTCCAAGCAACAACCCATTTATTATCATGGAGTACATGCCAAATGGAGACCTAAACCACTTCATCAAGGGTCACGAGATTGCAAGAGATGAAGATAACTCCAGCAACGGGAACGCTCTCACTTGCTCTGACCTTACCTTCATCTCACTCCAGATAGCCAGTGGGATGAAGTACTTGGCTTCCTTCCGATTCATCCACAGAGATCTTGCCACCAGAAACTGTTTAGTTGGAAATTATTTAGAGATCAAGATTGCCGACTTTGGCATGAGCCGTAACTTGTACAGCACCTACTACTACAGGATCAGTGGTCGAGCCATGCTACCCATCAGGTGGATGGCGAATGAATGCTTTTACGGGAAGTTTTCGGAAAAGACTGATGTTTGGGCATTTGGAGTGACCATGTGGGAAGTGTTCACCTTTGTCAGAGAGCAGCCATACCAGAACATGACAGACCAGGAAGTGATTGAAGAAGCCATCAAAGGGCCGGACAGAATGTTGCCGCCACAGCCAGACTCTTGCCCTGCGGAGGTGTACGAGGTGATGAAAATGTGTTGGATTGACAAACCAGCCTACAGAGCTAGGTTTAATAAGGTTCACTCACTCTTAGAGGCTATTTTTGAGAATAGTGTATGTGACTAGCTAAGATGTTTATGTGTTGTGTATTTATGTTGGTATACATATTACGTTTTTATCTCATGCACCTTTTGTCATGTGTTATGATGACGGAGCTTAATATATATTTTTTGGCAAACCTGGGTTACCTGATGTTGCTATTGTTTGCTGATGAGGCTATGTGTGGTGCAGAGCTCTTTGCTTTTATCAGCAGAAGTATATATCTTGTCCCCTCTTCCCTACATTGACCCTGATCAAAACATTGCACTTGTAGTGCCGACCCTATACCTGCCTTAGTTTGGCTGTTTCCGGGGCTGGAACTTGGCCCGAGGGTCCAAAATTTTCCTGGGCTTGAGAGGTTTCCAATATGTGCGACATGTAGCCAGTTTGGATGCAGACAAATACTTTCAGCATTGTTGTTCATAATCTACCAGGTTGATTCGAGGGGGCTTTGAAGTGACCCCCACCCTAGATCGACCCTGATCTCTACAGCACTGCCATTCAGTGCTAAAATCATGTATTGGTCATCATGTATTGGTCATCATGTATTGGTGTATCCATCTGTTATTTAATGGGGGACAAGAAAGTTTTCATCTTCTGCTAATTTATATCCCAGCTAAAACTCACTTAAACAACTTCTTAGTATGATTTTGACCCCAAAACACTTCTTGAATCCTTCTTGAAGGTTGTAAACTGCATCCTAAAATTTATTTTCAACATCTTGTATTTCTACATACAATATGTCCATTCACTACCAGAGGACTCCAAATTTCAGAAGGTGCTTTGAATTCTTCGTGAAGATAGTATGTTTCTAGAGCAACAATCCATTTATTCCCACTCACAATCAATAAAAGGTCTTCAACAATGCCAGTAGTGGATAGTGCAATATCGAGTCAAGCTTAGCCGATTCAGCAAGCAGCTGCACTTTTTCTTGCCTGAAGTGAGACTTGCAAAAAAATTCAGTTATTTGTAGCTGCTGCTTTACCATCTCTACACTAGAAAGCACTCTACTCTCTCACCCACCAGCATGCACCATGGTGGCTTGTCTCAAAAGCAAGAAGCAACTACAAACTATACACATATATACACTAATTGGATCTAGAGTTTGTGGTAGTGTTATAATTTTAATCCTGATGCATCAATCTGCTTACCAAATTCACTAAATATCCTATTTTGGGATAATTTAACTTACACAATTTGTTACTTTGACCATAGCATTTCTAAATGCAACTATGTAGATTGCATGCATACTTGCTCTGTTACCCGGCCGGGTTGGCAAAGATCTCAGCCATTCTTGAGTTGTTGTATTTACTCGCAGACAAACAAATGAAATAATAGTCCACTATGCAGCTCAGTGAGGAGGTGGAAATTGTCGTCCACAAGTTGTTTTTGTACCTCTGAATTCTGTAATTTACATGAGGTGGTACAGAGCATAGTTGGATGCGCTATGTTGTGCTGTGTGCATTTGCACCAGCCCACATTCAATAGCTTGTGGGCACACCAGAAGGGCACACCAGAAAGTACACCCTCTGAGCAAGTACATGCTCTCAACTGGCTCAGTGACTTTTCTTAAGCCAACTCTTGCCATGTGGTCCACAGTCACCAGGTGCAGGTTTCTGTAACTTAAACTCTTATGCATTTTTTTTCCGTGCAGGAGAACTATTAGAAAGCACCATTACCTGATGTCTACTTGATGCTTGGTGTACCTGGAGCCACTATGAATCAGATACCAATTCCTATATCATGGCGAGGGTATATATGAATTGTCTAGAATTTTGTGGATGCACTGGCTAAGCCGCTAAGAGATAATTGTTTGAATATAAAAGTATATTGTGGACATAAGGGAATTATTCAGTGCAACCTCCATAATTTGAGATGTGTATAATATATAAATTATATATATATATATATAGGTCTAGGGTGAACATTACCATAGTGGGGAACCTCAGCAAGTGGATCAAGTTGTTCTATGTCATTACCTACATATCCTTTAAGTCTACCATCAATGCCAGTTGCCTTGTGGATTTATGAATCTTGTTGACTTGAGCATGAAGTTTTGCCATTCAGCTATTGTATTTGCAATCTTGAGCCATCTTTATGGTCCAGTACAAAGCGTAGGGATTAGGAAAGTGAAGATTGAAGGTTATAAACTAGCAAAATTGCTGTGCTGGAACTAATGTGATTGATGAACCCACAACCAGTTGGTTACCCTTGCATGCAAACACCCCGTCAAGTGCAAATACTATGTCATCAGTTTCTCGGGATCATTTCCATCATAACGATTCAAGGTGAGGTTTCATAATCAGTTTAGACCATATAAATCTTGTTACTATGCTTCTGCCATTTTTGCCAACAGATTACCATACGTCTCCTACTCCTCTGCAGGGTTGATTAGTTGGACTGTTGTGAAACACTTTAGTTGATTGTACAATGGTTTGACTAATCCAATCTTGGATACGATATCCTGTTGCATTTTAAGTCCCTCCATTGTGGTTTTGATATCCATGCCTGCCATGGCATGCGGTCAGGGGCGTACGCAGATTTTTGAAAAGGGGGGTTATGTTATATGTTGGATGTGGATCATGTGGCCAAAAACCATGGTGAGGATAGTGCAAGAGGGAAATATATATTCCCCATCCAGCACAAATCGTGCAATAGGTGATTGGTGACTACAGCTCCTGACCTTAAAAGGGTAAATACTACTGCATGTGCATGTGGTAGAAAGAATGGCAGATTTGGACCCTCCAAGAGCTAAGAATGCTAAAAGGAGTGCTCCAGTTAGCCGTGTATCAGCAGAGGAACGTGCCAAGCAATTCAAAGAAGACTTTTATGCTGACACTGACAGTGGTGTGTTGTTCTGCAAATATTGTGAGTATAGCATAGATTTCAAGAGTTGACACTGTAAAGGATCACCTGAAGAGTAAGAAGCACAGCACCAGGAAAAAGCTGAAGGAAACTCAGAATAGTGCATCAGCAGAATCCTCTACAAGCAGGCAAGTCACACTCTCAAGCATTGTGAAGTCAAAAGACTTGAGAGAGGAGTTTGCATTAGACTATATAAGGTTTTGCAACATTGCAGATATTCCTCTGTATAAGACAGAGAAGATGCGAACATTTCTGAAGAAGTACTGTAAACAAGCTGGCAGTCTACCTCAAGTGTCAACTCTTCGCAAGGTATATGTACCTCGTCTTTTTGAAAAGCATTATTCAGCACTTGCTGAGAGCCAGCCTGTTAGCATCACAGCAGATGAAACAACGGATATCAGAAATCACAGCATATTGAACGTAATAGCTAGTGTTCGTGGCAAACCTTTTCTCACTGGAGTTGTCCATCTGGAAGCATGACCATAGTACATTCTCAGGCAATAATTCGGTCTATCACAGATATTGGCATTGAATTTAGTCAAATTACTGTTGTGGTATCTGACAGTGCTGCCCTATTGCAAAAAGGCATACAGAGAAGTTCTATCTGCAGTTTTTCCGAACACTATCCATGCCTATGCCTTGGACATATAGTAAACCTTGCAGCAGAGGTATTTCACAATCATCGTGTATTTATACATACCCGTGACCTTGTCACAATCATAAAGTCTTCACTTTTCAAGAAGCCGGGAAGAAAATCTCGCTTTTTAAAGTATTATCTTTCAGATTTTATCTCTAGCACTGATGTCAAACTCCCTCCAGTTCCTGTGTCCACATGCTGGAACTCCTGGTTTGCAGCTGTCATCTACCATACGAGAATTCATCTGTATTTTTTAAGTATTTTACAAACAGGAAAGCAGCAAGGGAATGGCCATCGAAATGATAATTCAGCTGGTGACACACAAAGAGCTGTACCCAAAAATATGTCTTCACCTTTACTTTGTCAAAGAAAATTGTTAGCACCTAATAACTGTGCTGACATCATTGGAGGTACAGGGAACACCACTAGCCTGTAGAATGTACAATCTGTTGGAAGATTTGAAAGCATATCTTGAACCTGGCTCAACAAAAACAAGCTTTGGAAGTGAAACTGATCAACATCTTGCAAAGTTACCAGGTAACAGTTTGGTTGTTTTTCACTCAACTAGTATTTGCCTCTTTTCATAAACATAAATTTGAAATGTGAAGGTTGATGATGAAATGGAATCAGGTAAAACCTGAAACGGAAAATGGCATTTTTTAAACGGAAAATGATCCCCTCTACATGTGTAACTGTGCAATGATTAGCTCATTAAGTTATTGTAATTTTGTTTCCACATTATTTAACACTATCAATGTACCTGTGTATAATTAAAATTATATTAATGAAGTGTGCCAGTGCCTGAAATGAAATCTGAGGGAGAGAAAAACACACACACAAACACATTCCAACGAATACCATTAAAATGAAAGCAGCAAGGGAATGGCCATCGAAATGATAATTCAGCTGGTGACACACAAAGAACTGTACCCAGAAATATGTCTTCACCTTTACTTTGTCAAAGAAAATTGTTAGCACCTAATAACTGTGCTGACATCATTGGAGGTACAGGGAACACCATTAGCCTGTAGAATGTACAATCTGTTGGAAGATTTGAAAGCATATCTTGAACCTGGCTCAACAAAAACAAGCTTTGGAAGTGAAACTGATCAATATCTTGCAAAGTTACCAGATGATCAAGTCTTTCCAAGAAGTTTTCAGGCTATCTCTTCAGAAGCTCAATAGCCATGTGTATAGTAATTCTGTGCACCACTACTCATATTACAAAGCTTCCCAAATATTTGACCCTCACCAACTACCTACCATTACACACAACATCAGTGATTACTGTGCAATGAGGAGTTTCTCATCTACTGTCGATCTCCAGTAGATATGTTGCCTAATCCACTTGTTTTGTACGACTACTGGGGTGGCATGCAGGATCGGCTTCCTACTCTTTCCTCTATTGCAAGAGATTCTATATATGTGGCTGCCTGTGACCTCAGTGGATGTGGAGAGAAGCTCCTCCCAATACAAGCTTCTTCTCAGTGATAGAAGGGAAAGACTTACTGAGGAGAACGCTGAGCGACTAATGATGCTTTATTACAATGGAGACGTAGAGGGACAGTTTAATGTTTAGTTAGTTGGTTTTTTCCTTTCTCATGAGAAAGGGGACAGTTTGGTTGTTTTTCACTCAACTATATAGTATTTGCCTCTTTTCATAAACATAAATTTGAAACGTGAAGGTTGATGATGATGAAACGGAATCAGGTAAAACCTGAAACGGAAAATGGCATTTTTTTAACGGAAAATGATCCCCTCTACATGTGGAACTGTGCAATGATTAGCTCATTAAGTTATTGTAATTTTGTTTCCACATTATTTAACACTATCAATGTACCTGTGTATAATTAAAATTATATTAATGAAGTGTGCCAGTGCCTGAAATGAAATCTGAGGGCGGGAAAAACACACACACAAACACATTCCAACGAATATCATTAAAATGAAAGTTCTGCAGAACCCCCAGAACTCCCCCTGCGTACGCCCATGGCGGTGCTATTCTGGCACGACAGACCCTTTACCTAATAAGGGTCAAAGGACATTCCCAACCTAATATGTAGGTGATTTTTTGTGGCGAAAAAGAGATCACTGTGAGTGGATGATTATAAAAATGGGTATAGGGTTAGTGGTTTGCAAATAGATTGAAACAACAGGAGTCAAGGAAGTGTAACTGAACAATAGCAACCAACTTCAAACTATTTGCATTTCTTTTATGTAACAAAAGTGCAATTAAAATCTAGAAAGATACTGTTTCTATTTATGTTTGGCAGTGCCAAGTCAGCTGGCGATGCAGGATCCCCTGCAGAGGACTGTCGTGAAACACTCTGGGTACCAAGTGTGCCTTCCACTTCCGCTAACCTGTAAATAATCAAAGGAGGTGCCAGGTAATCCATGACTTCCTTTAATAATGGCCTGAAGCCAGCCTAGCATCACATCATAATGATGGCAAATTATCTAGCTAAGCACTCTGACCCCTGACTAGTGGGCACCTTCCCACTGTAGCTACTTCCCCAAATTGGTCTGTTGGACTATTAAAGAGCCCCCCCAGACTCTAGCTGACAGTTATTGACAAGCCCGCCATATTGCTTGTGGGTTCGACGCATGTGTAGAGTGTTCTTAGATCCCAACCTACTTCTCATAAGGTGCTACTCCCACACCAATTCAAATCACCTGCTATGATACCTAAGATCCAACCCCCCACCTACCGCCACTATCAACACACAAACACACATACAGTGGCCACTTCAAAAAATCTACAATACTACATATTAAATGAATTACCAGTGGTTTGAAGTTGATCGAACTTTTTATTGCTGAAGTGTCTAGTGTATCCTTCACTCGCTCGTATTGCCTTTGAATCCTCCCTCCCCTCCCTCACCTCAATCTGAATTCTTGCCTTGTAATTGACCCAATCCTCCCCCCTCCCTATTACTTCCCCCCCTCCCCCTACCCCCTAATGTTTTATGTGTTTTCTTTAAAGCACCAGGAGATAGTTATTTTTATTGCCTGCAGAGTATGGAGAAGTATGTGGCCAATTATTGCTTCATAATTTTACACAATATTTTTTCTAAAAATACACCTGTTCAGGAGTTAAATATTCCAAGGATTGGTGCAAACATCATCAAGTTAATGGCAATAGGTTAAAAAATTGGGATTTAAATTTAGAAAATTCCATACCCAATGTAACTGTTGTATATAGTATATGCATAAAGTTTCTGGTTTGTTTAACTCTCTCACCATCATTATATACACATACGAAAGAATGTATTAAAGTCACTATACACCAACTGTATGTGATGGGATACAATTGAACACGGTGGTACGATTATATTGACCACAAACATTTATATTATTGTGATAATAATTTCTACGGGATGCAGATCATGCATTAGGTCCATGATACATAAATGACTGTAAGGAAGTTATTTTAGTGCATAGATGAATTATGACTGTGCCTAGTTCTGAGAAATTTTGACTAATACTTTATATGTCACTAGGAATTGTGTCAAATTCTCTACATTTTACATTAAAAAAGATTGAAATTCATCTTCCTTCCACAGCCCTAGCCAGTGTTTATCCATCCCTATCTCATAAAATTATTCCTTTTTTTCATTCCCAAATCGATATTCTTCACTTGTGGATTATACCACATCCCTAGCTAGCCGGCTACAGCCCTAGTCCTTAGTGCAGCCCAAGCTTGCTATTCTCATCTTAAAACAAACAAAACAAACAAACTGCTGCCTGCACATTCAATCTTAAATTCTATAGCCCATTTATGCTATCACATCTTTATCTTTGAAAGCAATCAAGTTCGTCACTCATGACCTTTCAAGTCAGGAGTGCCTAGAATAGCATCTGCTAAGTATATATTACTGCTAGTTCTGGAGTTATCGTGTGCAACAAGTCGAAGTAAAGGCTGCCCAAAATAGCAACAATAACAAGATATTATATCTGTTAACTTTGTGCAGCAACAAGAAAAACAAAACAAGCAAGAAAAAGGAGAAAGCCCACTTGTGAGAGGGTCGACTTGAGACTGATGCTCAGCAGGTATAATTGTTGACATTGCGACTGCTGAACTGGCATCTAAATACACACATACATAAACTGACAGACAGACAAATAGCTACTCATTTGGTTGAAGTCATCCCACAGAATTCCCAATATATGTAGGGGGGGGGATTAAAATGGGGGGGAAGGAGGTGGGGAAGGGGGAGGAGTAAATTCATAGAAAAAGTTGGGAGGTGAGGGTAAAGTGAATTACTCCAGCAAGGATCGAACATGAACCTTGTTTGTTGTAAGTTACCTAGGAAATTACTAACATGTATATATAATAAACACATGTATATACAGAGATACTAGATACTGTATATACCTGTTTTTTGTGTTTTTTTAAGAACTCTGCCATTAACTGCTATCTCAAGAGTAAGCTTCCCAGTTAACCAATTAATGATTTGTTTGTGGTGAATGTGCAGGTGCTGCTGTATCATCGACTCATTATTGCACATAACACACAAGCACATTTATTGTGGTAATGATCCTTTACAATTTTTTGTAAATCATCAATATTCTTCTAATAGTATTAAGTTGCGTGTGTTTATTTGTGTGTGTGTGGGGGGGGAAGGGGTAACTGAGGCAGAGTTTTCCCTTTTTTTATGCTTTTGGTATCTACCATTTGCAATAGGAGACAAAGCAATAGAGGGAGTGCTCTTGCACTTCCCAATAGAAAAACATCAACAACAACAAAATGAGTAATAGTATGGCAAATTAATATTGCATTCGCTTGTCAAAAATTGCATCCTTGTAGGAACAAAAAACTATATGCTACAAGACTTCCTCAATAATCATCACTCACTCAACATTTCGGCTAGATACTCTAGCCTTCCAAGAATAATGAGATGCTAAGACTCATGTTAGGTTGGTAGCTAGCTATTTAACACATGATGTGAACTATATACACCCTGGCACACACATCCAGCACGTGAAACCAGATGTGGCCAAATTAAACCATTTATAATAATAATAATAATAGTAATAATAATAGTAGCAGTAGTAGTTGTAGTAGGAGGAGGAGGAATAGTAGTAGTAATAGTAGGAGTAGGAGTAGTAGTAGTTCATGTAGTAGTAGTAATAGTAGTGGTAGTAGTAGTAGGGTTGTAGTGGTAGTAGTAGTAGTAGCAGTAATAGTAGTTTTTTTGGTTAAATGGATCATATGGAATTAAATTAGAATGAAATACGAATAAACTATTTACGAAATAAGGCCAATTTTGGTGGCTGTAATATTTGAGGTGATATATATTTTTCTTGGCAGTTTTGCATCCCTCAGTTGCTCCAGCACTGGTTACTGCTCCCACGGTGGTGCCTCCTGCACAGTAAGTGGAGAGGGTAGATTCAAGTGGGAGTGGACAGGACCATCACACTCCAGTCAAAGCATACTCTCTGACTACACCAGGACCAGTACTTTCCTCTACACTGGCATCAAGAGCAAAGTAGCTTGGCTAGGGTGACAGTTAGCTGCAAAGTAGTTTGGCTACAATGACAGTTAGTTGCAAAGTAGCTTGGCAATGATAACAGTGACCACCAAGCTCTTTGGACATATAATCCACTAGAGGTGAATCTGTATCGGAACCTGAGACAGGTTAAAAATCTGCGACTCTTCTTGAAGTTTTGGGGCATGAGGCAACCATGCTAATAAATGATAATGCAACCCACTCGGTGTATGTTGTAGTGCAGCATTTTGTGTCTCGTGCAGAGCACAGCAGAGAACTGGATATGATGCTCGTCACTTGGTGATCAACGGGTTAAAATTAGGAAAAGTTGATGGAAGGCAAGAACTCACAATGAGGAGGGAGTCATGTGTCCTGGCAGCCCTCAGCAGTTGAGACAGACTGCAAGTTGTTGCTTGAAGAAAGTCGAATGTTACAGTTCTAGTTGATCCTTCATTCATGGCATGAAAAAGTGCAAACAAAAAATACCTACACACACTTGCATGCACACACACACACACATGCACGCAAACACACACATGGAAATCTAGATGAGAAACATGTCTATGTAAGCACATTAGCAACATGTCATCATCGCTATCAGAAAATACCATATATCCTCGGTTAGATCACACCCTTGTTTAGACTCTTCCCTCAATTAGGCTGCGCATTGTAAAATGATGCACGTGCTCGATCAGAATGTGCATGCCCACCTATAATTGCACTGTGTGCTACAAGTGAACGATGAAGAACATTTGAAAATATACAATCATATTCTGTGAGCTGAATGGCACTGCAAGTCGGGGCTGGTAATCACCTGCTCTCACCAATGAGACAGCCCAACTGTAAAATGAAGACATTAGAGGTTATATTAGCTTCAAACAAAGCTGACCTTGAAAGAATAGTAGATCTCGAAGGAATAGTAAACCTTGAGGTAATAGACTTTGAATAGCCACACCAAGTTATTGTTACCTCATCGAAATCTTGAGAGTGCAACCGTAACGTACATCTCTGCAGCGCATGAATTAATGAAATGCTTGTATTCTAGCTGAGGATATCCACACTCATATTCTAGCTGAGTTTATATGCACTCATATTCTAGCCTAGGATATACATGCTCACGTTCTAGCTGAGGATATATGCTCTCGTATTCCAGCCTCAGATATACATGCTCCAATTCTAGCCGAGGATATACACGCTCGTATTCTAGCCAGGATATATGCACTCGTACTCTAGCCAAGGATATCCACACTCATTTTCTAGCCAAAAATATATGCACTTGTAAGCTCATATTCCAGCCGAAGATATATGCTCTCGTATTCTAGCCTAGGATATACGAGCTTGTATTCTAGCCTAGGATATACATGCTCATATTCTAGCAGATGGTACTGCACTCATGTTCTAACCGAGGATATCCATGCTTATATTCTAGCTGTGGATATACATGCTCATGTTCTAGCCGAGGATATATGCACTCGTATTCTAGCCGAGGATACTGTGCTCGTATTCTAACCTATGATACCTGTCTCATATTCTAGCCAAGGATATACATGCCAAATCTTAAGTCTCCATCTAACTTTATCCCTGTATCAGCCAACAACACTAAACCCAAAGTCTACGGCTATATAGCAGTCAACATCCCAAAATCAAAGTCCCAGCCATTTTTCCCCCTGTGGCTGCCAATACCCCACCCCAAATTCAAAATCTCCAGCTAGCGTTCTCCCTCATGGCACCAACATCCAGTGGCAACTGTCTGGTGGCCTGAATAATAATTACAAACATGTGCAAACAATTTCTACGGGACATTGAGACAGAATACTCAACATCCCAGCAATGCTAAACAACAAGCTCTGATGGTGTTGGAGGTCATTTGTCTTTGCCTGATAAAGTCATTTTGATGCTGATCCAGTAGTGCCTTGTTTCTCCAACCAATAGCATCTCACCATCCAATTAAAGTGTATTAAATAATAAGGGAATCAATAACTAGAATTTCTAGCTTTTACCTTGATCATACTATTATATGTCTAGCTTTTACCTTGATCACACTATTATCTGTCTAGCTTTTACCTATTATGTGTCTAGCTTTTACCTTGATCATACTATTATGTGTCTAGCTTTTACCTTGATCATACTTTATGTCTAGCGTTTACCTTGATCATACTATTATATGTCTAGCTTTTACCTTGATCATACTATTATGTCTAGATTTTACCTTGATCATACTATTATATGTCTAGCTTTTACCTTGATCATACTATTATATGTCTAGATTTTACCTATTATATATTTAGCTTTTAACTTGATCATACTATTATGTGTCTAGCTTTTACCTTGATCATACTTTATGTCTAGCTTTTACCTTGATCATACTATTATATGTCTAGCTTTTACCTTGATCATACTATTATATGTCTAGCTTTTACCTTGATGATACTATTATATATCTAGCTTTTACCTTGATTATATTATTATATATCTAGCTTTTACCTTGATCATATTATTATATATCTAGCTTTTACCAGATCATACTATTATATATCTAGTTTTTACCTTGATCATACTATTATGTGTCTAGTTTTTACCTTGGTCATACTATTGTCAGCTTTTACTTGATCATACTATTATGTGTCTAGCTTTTACCTTGATCATACTATTATGTGTCTAGCTTTTACCTTGATCATACTATTATGTTTCTAGCTTTAACCTTGATCTTACTATTATATGTCTAGCTTTTACCTTGATCATACTATTATGTGTCTAGCTTTTACCTTAATCATACTATTATGTGTCTAGCTTTTACCTTGATCAAACTATTGTGTCTAGTTTTTACCTTGATCATACTATTATATGTCTTGCTTTTACCTTGATCATACTATTATATGTCTAGCTTTTACCTTGATCATACTATTATGTGTCTAGCTTTTACCTTGATCATACTATTATGTGTCTAGCTTTTACCTTGATGATCATACTAATATATGTCTAGCTTTTACCTTGATCATACTATTATGTGTCTAGCTTTTACTTTGATCATACTATTATGTCAGCTTTTACCTTGATCATACAATTATGTGTCTAGCTTTTACCTTGATCATACTACTATTATGTGTCTAGCTTTTACCTTGATCATACTTTTATGTGTCTAGCTTTTACCTTGATCATTCTACTATTATATGTCTAGCTTTTACCTTGATCATCTAGCTTTTACCTTGATCATACTTTATGTCAAGCTTTTACCTTGATCATACTATTATATGTCTAGATTTTACCTTGATCATACTATTATATATCTAGCTTTTACATTGATCATACTATTATATATCTAGCTTTTACATTGATCAAACTATTATATATCTAGCTTTTACCTTGATTATACTATTATGTGTCTAGTTTTACTATGATCATATATACTTTATGTCTAGCTTTTACTATTATGTGTCTAGCTTTTACCTTGATCATACTATTATATGTCTAGATTTTACTTTGATCATACTGGTAGGTGTCCAGGGACACCGTGAACATTCCCCATGTAGATATCCCAGGATGTATAAAATACTCCGACATCTCGGGGGATAATGCTGAGATCTATATAGCAGTTGCAATCTCTGTCAGCGTATCCCAGGATACCCAAAGATGTTAGCACATCTCCGGTATCCTGGGATACTTTGACAGTGTTTTGCAGCCACCCTATTCCAGCAATATCCCAGGATAACTATGGAATATCCACAGTATTCTTGGACATGGATGAGTGGGTGGAGGCATAAATCACATGACTCTTCCTGCATAGATCATGTGACTGTTCCTGCATAGATCAAGTGACTGGGTCTGCATAGATCACATGTATGTTCCTGCATAAATCATCATGTGACTGTTCCTGCAAAGATCACATGACTGTTCCTGCATAGATCACATGATTGTCTCTGCTAAGTTTATTGTCTTCAGTCATTTCTATGAGTTCTCTTGCTTGTAACTGATCGAGTAAAAGTGGCCATTAACTTTGCCAGCTAGCTCATGTTAGGGGGCAAGTGAGACTTTGCTAGAACATGGACAGGATATTTAATGCTGCCTAACATGGGGCTTTGTGTTTATCTTGTTTTTATCAACCCATGGTTTCATTTAGAGTGGGGGGGGGGGCAGTTGTGGACCCCCCCCCCCTCCCCCCTAGCAATTATATTATGTCACATTTTAACATCTTAACTATCATGCCATCTAGATTCCTCCATCCACCCATCTCCCCTTAGACAAATTTCTAAACGAAAACCTGAAACCTACTCACACATCAGTGAGGGTACTAGCACGTTAAATGGAAAAATTAAATGATGCCCCCAAATGCAGAGGCTTCTTGGCTTCCTAAATGTTCGTTTTAATTTTTCTAAAAGACTCCCACCATGTCTTGTCTTGAATCCTTTTGCTAAGATGGCACATTGGCAGCCCCCCCCCCCCCCCCCCAAAAAAAAATATATGGAAAACTTTGGAATTCATCTTCAAGCCTCTTCTTCAGTATACCCTTTATTATCTGAATGCTCTTAACTCGGTAAAATAATAAGACATGGTAAAGATCTTCCACAGGAAAATTAGTTGGGGTGGCAGGCTTGAGATTTGCACGTGAAAACCAAATCAGTTTGGCAGGGCCAGCAAAAGGACGAGCGTAGTTGAGTCGTAGTTATCTATTTTTGTCAACAAAAGGGAACAAAGCACTGTAACTAGTTACAGAAGACTAAAGACTGGTCGACACAAACAGCGAACGACGCAAACAGTGAATGACGCAAACAGCATTACATCGCGTCCTCAAGTCCTAAAGCATCTTGTGAACCGTATGCTTCCGTACGCATTCTAGCTTTAGGATGAGACACATCGTCACATTTGGATAGACTCGAGTTCTATTTTTGCATCCAGGTGTGAAGCGTCCTCATTTGTCCAGCCAATCAGATTTCGCATGTGATTTTGTCAACTTGCACATTATTTAGAAAGCTACACTAAACAGAGTTTCTAGGCAACAAAAGTGCCTCGTAGTCATCATTGCTCACAGAGCTGCTGTCAAAGTAGGATACTCAAGTATTTGCCATTTTGAATAAAGTGGTCAAAAATTCCATTCACAATGCGCGTCTTGGAACAACATTGTGAACCATGATGTGGCAGAATACTACTTTTGAGAATGCTTGAGAATGCGACGCGACGCAGAAAAAAGGATTGTGAACCAGCCTTAAGGCATTGGAAAGGCAACGGAGAGCTGAATGAAGCTAAACTAGCACACTTGATAGTCGTGCTAAAGCCGAGTAACTTGGAAGTCCTCCATAATATTATAATCTCTGCCTCATTCAGAAAAGGGAGGAAGTCACTCCAGTCAGTGGACCATTGCTAAGAGAGAAGGCAGCAGATTTCCATGAAAAGTTACATGGATGAGAATCAGCAGCACCACCATTTACTGGCAATGCAAGCTGGCTACTGATGAGACAGACCACTAATGCTGAATCCTCTCAGACATTACTGAGAGTCCCAAAAGGAGAGTCTGGCATGCATGAAGTGGCATGATAACCTGAAGCAAACAACTTACTTTAGTACAGAACCTAGTTGTGATCAACAATAGCTTATACACAAATACATATTTGAATGAGTGTAGGACAGCATGGAAGCTGTTAAGGACACAGATGCTTCTCGTAAGCCAGGAATTAAGCTTATAAACTTAGAATTTTTATTCTCTTGACGTTTCGTTGAGCCTTCATCAGGAAAGCTACTCGCATCCCAATGCCCTGCAAATAACAATCATATCAGTAATTACAAACGACTGATTGAGTACTTTAATTATGTTTAGGCCCCTATTGTTCAGGTCACCTCCACAGCTAATGCATCCCTGTTATTAGATTTCGGGCTTTTTGCACAACCAAACATTTTGCATATCCGAACTATGCTGGATCCCATTGCAATTGGATATGTGAGGGTCTACTGTATCTCTTGGTTTTCTCACTCACATGAGATGGGTACAATACATGTAGGTCCATTTATAGACCTTTCGGTAGCACAGAATTTCAAATATTCCAATGCGATATAAAGCAGAATAAAGCAGTTGGTAAGGATCATCCAGTAGGTTTGTCAATGGCCCTTCAGGCTAATACATGTGCAGTATTATTTCATGATGCAATGCAGCTAGCTCATGTGCTGCATATTCCAATCTGTTTGATTGAAAGAACTGAGTATTCAATTGACCAAAGGAGGCTGTAGCTGACACTCAACCATAGTATCTGTTGTTTGGTTACTAAGTCCAAAGGAGGTTGTGGCCAATCCTACGTGGGTACAGTCAACAATAGCCACAAGAACAAGGCATGTAAAGATATGTTTAGTATGCAACAACAATAAGTGTTTTTAAAAGCCCTGAAGATCTGACTTGATTTTGTAGAACAACATGAGTGTAGACACTAAACAAACAAATGAACAAACAACTTGAAGCAAGAACAAAATTCACTATGACCTGTTAAGAAACAAGGTTTTCTGACGATCCCTTACCACATAGATCACTCTGCTTGCTTTAAATGGTAAAGGATCATCAAAATGAACTACTTTTTACCCACGTGTATTTTATTTATTTGTTGCTGTTGTTGTTATTATTATTATTTTAATTATTATTATTATTTTAACCAACACAGCTGCTAATTTTTAAAACAGAAATATTTGTGACTAAACACAGTGAGATAAATCTAGGCAGTTTTTCGGGGCAAGATAATAACTTCTTTTTTTTTTACCACACCAACAGCTAAACTTATCCTTCAGTTACAGATCTGTGGCAGTGATAAGTCCAGGCAATAGTTCTAGAGGACAAATTAAGCCTTGCAGTGTTCTAGGTCGATACACTTGCCCTTCGTGAAGGGAGCATAATTATGAGCTTGCAAATTAGGCACACTTTCTTCATCTGCTCTGCTTTGTTCTGCTTTTCATTGATTTACATAATGAGTTGTATATAAGACATAACTAGTGATTGGCCAGGAAAAGTCTTGTACTGGTGAGAAGCTCCAAAAGTCACACACCCAAACAAAGTATACGGCTTCATCTTGACCATGCCCTAACAACACATTTGGAGTGCAATCTATTAGTAGCACTTGTCAAAGGGGAACTGGTTCATGCCATAGCTAGTGGGCAACATAATCAAACCTTTCAGGACATGAACTTGAGGCATAATAGTAAACAAAAACAATGTTGTTTTTTGGTTGTTTTTGGTTAACTTGTATATGTTTATTTGCCATGGATGCATGGCATTTTTTTCGTTGATTTAAAAAAAAAATTCCCTGGTGAAGATCGAAATTTTTGGTTTGAAACGTTGGCACTAAAACCATTGACCTTAAAATATATGTTTTGATCAGATGTCCCAGCATGAATAAGCCAACATGCACATGGACACACTAAAACCTGATCTATGGTCTTTGCTTTTCTCTACGGGAAGGAGCAATAAGAGAGGAGTTGTGTGTGATAGAGAACCCAACAATGATAAATAGAGGCAAGGTGTAGCAGTGGTAAGTAATGGAACCGTGCTTCATTGGACATGGACCGAGGAAGATCTTGAAAGTTTGTCCTCTGTTCCCACGAAGAGGAGTGTCCACACCAAGTAGAAGAATGATACTTGGACCACATACCCCAAACAACCCAAGAGACAGAAGTGGAGCAGACTGCAGCAAAGCATCATAACAACGAAGACTGGACTTGACATGTGTTCCTATTTCTTACCATAAAATGTCCGCTGTGAAATATTATTCACCTAATTAAATTTAACGCACTTCACAACAAATGAAACCTATTTAACAACTAATATCCAATGCATATGGTAACCCTCTAGTGTATATACAGATCATCCTGTTATTCTCAAGGAAGAGAGTACAAACATGGTGATGCCATACTCTGGCACTCACTGCTACACTAGGAGATGAACAGTATTGCAGAGCATTACATGTGTGTATATATATACAGTTCTCTCTGCTTATCGTGTATCAGACTTAAGTCAACCGTCAGAAATGGGAGTGGCATGCCCTAAATAAGAACAGGTTGACATGTGTATGCACACACCTATGAGAATATGGTCGTCAAGTCACCTTTCCTAATAATGCGTGGTACAGTATTTATGAATAAAGGAACAAACAAAAACCTGAACTCTTGACTACAAGCTTCACCTACTCAATAAAACATCTTGCAGATATTTTATGTGCCACACTCGAGAACACGACCCTTCTTTACAAATGCTCGGCACCACCCACAATGGTTCACTCTAGTTCTGGTGGAGGCTAATATGGAATTGGGCTCAAGTGTGAATGCTGACTGTTGTCAGCTGAGAAACATGTAAAATAGTATTAAACTTTCTCCATAAAAAAATAACTTTTGGAAAGATGCTCTAGCCTTCTTCAGGTAAAATCAGACAGATGTCCTCACCCTTGTTCGTCTCATTATTCTGAAGAAGACTAAAGCATCTAGCCAGATGTCGAATGTTTAAGCTGATTATCTACCATGTCAGTTGAGAGTTCATAGAGTACTATTGTATGCACCTGTTGTTGGTTGCTGGCAGATCTGTACTTCACTCAGCAGCAGCCATTTAACACTGATGGCATCACTGAAGTCAAAGGTAATTAACAAGGTACATAATATATCATCTGAATGATTTATGAGACTAAGCGTCACATCTCGACGCCGTGGAGATCTTTGTTCCCTGTGATATAGTGTGGCTGTGGAGTACCGACAGAAGCTAGCCTTACATAAGGCAAACCAATGCCCATTGATGGCTTGTTGTAGAAGAACAGGCGCACATGTCGAATGGTAACTGCTGGACCATAGCACAGTGTGACACTCACACTCTGCGAAGATTTGCTCCAGGCGAAGAATTGTGCTCTGCTGAGGCTTGGTTGGAATCCTAGATCATCATCGAAGATGACCGAATTACTAGAACATGACAACTCACTGACCATGCTTGGGATTTCTTGGGCACACACTTGTGTTGGGAGTACCATTGTTAGTCAAGGAATTCACTCCAGAAGGTGTTGGGTTAATTTGAGAGTTCCTGTGAAGTAGTAAAACACAGGGTGAGTATGTACCTGCTAACCAAGTGTGCACTCTTCTCCCTCCACTAGTGCAAGTAAAGGTGCAGTGACTTACTTGGAGGATCACACAGCCACATCTCATGTTAGATGAAGCAACAAACAAGACCACTGCACACCACCACACACCCATCTGCACAGGAGAAGAACAGAACAATCAGGAAGAAATAAACATTTATGCATCATTCTTAATTGGCAAGTGAGGTGAGCCACATAATGAGCAGTGGAACAGGCAAGTTTACAGCTAAAGTTAAACCTACATGAGAAGACCATTCTTTGGGATGGTAGCTAGCAAGTGATGAAATGCCACAGCAAAGGATGACAGTGCAGGCACAGTAACCCAACAATAAACTTTGAAGTAGAGTAAATCAGACCCCTTTTTGAAAAACTGGTCATGCCAAAACCTGACTAGTGTGATCATTAGGCAGGTTAATAGTACTGTGATTTACAGCTGTAAAGAAGCCCAAGGTTTATCCGGCCAATGTTCAACTAGCATTTGGAAGAAAAAAACACCCAAAAGCTGATTAAAAGATAAATCTTTAGTAGCTCCGCCCCTGTCTGTCTCACTGCTTACCTTCCTGCAACACATAAATACAACTTCTTTCTATTTTATCATCCTTCATTCTAAATGTCTAAATACATGTGATGTTATCTGCACTACAAACATGAAAGGGCTCGGGTGCATGTAAATATATTATGAACTGGTCATCATACCTACTTGTGCACACAATGCCCTCATTAGATGGCCACCCCTTATCATAATTTGATTGCCTACCTAATAGTAATATTTTGCCACCTAATCTGGTGTTTATATTGCCAAATAAGTATAAACATTTAAAAATAAGTAAGTCAGCCCCCACAATGTCAAGTATCCCATAAGTTAGGGTACATTTTCCCTCCTATTAGAGAGGTGGTCACCTAACACATATTTATCCTGTTCTGGATAACCTCCTTCTAATCCTCCTACAACATGTGGCAAGTTAGAAGAGATTGGACTCACTTAAAAATGCTGAGGTGAGTGGCTGGTGAGCATGGCCACAAAAGCCATCCTTTTCCCAGGATGTAACCTGAACGACTCTGACAGGATGAGGCAACTCTAGGAAGAACATAGAATTGGCTAGACATCTTTGAGAGGAAAACAGGATGAAAGCTTCAGAAAAGCATTGTCTTGCTGCCACTACCAGTGTCCTGGGGCAAAGCATGTGAGGTCAGGCAAATTTCCGGTCACTCCCATTGTTTCATGACCTAATCTCAAGAGCAGACTATCTGCTAATTTATAACACCAACACGAATGGTGAAGGACTGAGATTTGCGAGACTTTTCCCCCCTAGGGTATTGTAACAAGGATAGGTGGATGAGATACTGTAGGCACATAAACTCAAACCGTGACTTCAAGTTACCGCTATTACTAGCTAGCTAGATACGACTGGTCCCAATAACCTACGATATTGCAGCAAACATTGCTATAGCTTTTACAGTATTTGATGTTACAGTAAGAACCTACTGACAGTATAGTATCTGCCACCATAGCAGTATTATATATATATATATAATAATAATAAAATAATGAATATAGGATAAAAACAACAACAACAACAAATAAAACAAGCTGTTGAGGTGCACTTGAGAGGAAGCTGTTTTATTTGTTATCCCAAGGGCCATCTGCAGTACACTCAATGGATGGCCTACCCCATTGTTGTTGCCCTTTGGACTCCTAGAGATGTCCATAAAAAAGAGAGCATGGGACGCATTCAAGAGCAATTGTTTTTCTGTTCAGGGATGCCACACAGCAGGATCATAAGACTGACATCCAGAGATTTTGTTTCTGACATCGAGAATGGTCTCTTCCCGCTGTTTCTGGAAGTCATTCTTCAGAAGGAAGCTGCAATGATATCTCTACTATGTTGGAATCAATCAGAATTGCTTCACTCTTAGAAAAGAGCTGCTCTAGGATGTACTAGCCATAGTTGCTTGCTCACAGAGCCATACTTGCTTGCTCACAGAGCCATAGTTGTTTCCTCACAGAGCGATAGTTGCATTCTCACAGAGCCATAGTTGCTTGCTCACAGGGCCGTAGTTGCTTGCTCACAGAGCCATAGTTGCTTCCTCACTGAGATATAGTTGCTTGCTGTCAGAGCAATAGTTGCTTGCTCATAAGTTGAGCTATAGTTGTTCACTCACTGAGCCATAGTTGTTTGCTCTATGTCAGCCATGACTTAAAGTGAGCCTTGCATGCTCAAGAGCATTTGCTTGCTCTTCTAGGGCTGAACTTATTGTCGAGTAGCTATCTATGACTTGATATTTCAATCAGTCTCTATTACTGGATTTGTGATAAAACATTATTTAGAACTCGATTTGTGAGCCAGCACATATGGCCTTTTAATTAGGGAGTACTATGGAGTGAAAAAGAGCAATGGTTGTAGATGCTGGCTCACATCTATTGATGGACTTATTGAGTGAGCAATTATGGCTCCATGAGAGTAATAATCATAGGTGCTGGTTCATTTCTGGTTGATTTCTACTTAGGATCGTCACATAATTATTATTATATATATACTTAACAGCATTTCTGAATGCCCTGGATGCTTAGTGTGAGCACTCCTTCAGAAATCCCAAAGATTATCAACTTCAAAGTTATAACAATACACAATGCAAACTATTAACACCATTATTATGAGCTAGATTGTTATAGAGTCAGAGTTCATCTCTGTCAGACATTCCAACTGTCCGATAAAGGTTCTGACAGTTAGAACCACCATGCCTGCCCCATATACTACACCAACCCCACATTAGGCCAACTTAAAGCCTGTACCTGCTTCATTCATGCACTGGCACATCAAAAGAGGAAGCTAACCTCCCATTGCAGAAGGATTCATACATTAAAGAGTTCTGGAGTACTGGAAGCCCAAGCAGTCCACCAAGCCTCCACTTTCCTAGTACTCCATCTTTCATCACTTAAGGGCTTGTCTAGTTCCTCAGGATCACCCAATCTCCCAAAATCTACGAGTTCTTCGGGATGGAACTCCCCAACTAATCCAATGTAAACCCACATAAGAGCTAGGTGCAATCAATAGTGTAAAAATTGTGAAAGTGGAGTTTGGGAAAGACACCCGAAGGCTAAGCTGTACATACAGCCCCAGCTTCTATCAAACAAATGGCACTTCTGCAGACAGAGATCCATGTGGCTCTCAATCAAGTACACTCAGAGCTTCTCAAAAGGCTCAAGAAGTGCACAAGAGAAGGGGTGGGATCGGTGGTCAAACATCCTGCTGTGGCTCAATATCGTATTACATTAGCCATTATTGAAGCTCCTACCTACTAACACCCATAGTAGTGAAAACCAATAAGGACAACCACTTCTTTGGTACAAAAAATAACATTTGGAGTTACACTGAGAAAGCTACTTGACTATAAAACAATTATTTTAATATGACAAAAATAGAAACAAGACATAAATGCTTTATTTAGAATATATATATTGGATTGACTTGTCAAAAAGGAAATGAAATACAGTGGCGGACCCAGGGGAGTGGGGAGGTTGGGGGTTGATTGAAGCCCCCCCCCCCCCCCCACCCCCTTCAAGTTAATGATATTCATTATGATTTTTTTCCTTCTAGTATCTGTTTTTTAGCCTATAATATTTATGAGGCAACAGGTAAAATACAACAGGCATTAGCAACTGAACACCTGATCAACACACAAAATGAGAAAATGAGGAGTACATGTGTTTGAGGTAATATAGGCCAGACCTTCTGCTTCTAACCTTCAAACTACTGTGTCAGTTGCAAAAGCAAGCATATAGTGTGGCTTTTTATCTGAGCAGTGTCAGTGAGTCTTGTAAAGCAGTGCAGTTGTGTCGGTGAGTAGCAGCAAGGATAGTGATGGCATGTGTACCAATTCTATTGTTGATGTTGAAAAGAGTGGTACAGGAGGAAACAGTAGTGTTTTGCTTCAGTTGTTGATGTTGAAGAGAGTGGTATAGGAGGAAGCAGTGGTGTTTGGCTTCAGTTGTTGATGTTGAAGAGAGTGGTATAGGAGGAAGCAGTGGTGTTTTGGTTTCAGATTCAAGTGAAATTCACATTCGGGAGACTTAGGTCAGTAGTACGACTAAAATCCCTGAGAAACCTCAGCAATAATGAGAAATTTATTTCTTCTCAAAAACTATTTTATTCCAACCGAAGAATTTCAATTCCCCACACGTACCTTCAAAGCTCAGAAACAGCAGTTTCAAAAAAAGTTGGCTGGACAAGTACAAAGGCCTAACATATTCTTGCTCACAAGATGGTGGATTTTGCTTGTTTTGTGTACTATGTGAAGCATCCATAAAAGAGTTAGGGGCTCTGGTCAATAGGCCTCTGACATATTTTAAGCAATTGAGAAGTTAAATGATCATTTTCTTTCCAAGAGTAGGAAGTCTGTCAGGAAAGTCCCCCTGTTTTAGGTATGGGTTATTCCCATGAGAGTCCTAACTTACGGGGTTCCTGCAACACTTAGTCCTTACTGGCAATTCTACCTATTCACCATTCTTGACTAGACCAACTAGTTACCACACTTGAGTGTCTCAACCTTACTCTCTACTATAGAGCTCGTGGAAAAGCCCTGTATGTAGCACATACAATCAATTCATGGTTTGAGATCACAGTACATTTGTCAGAATCAATCTTACTAAGAGTCTGCTAGTTCTCCCTATACGACATAATTAGTCTCTTTTTATATTCTATTCCCAGTCAGAGGTCAGAGTGACCAATCTGTTTGCTGAAGAAGAATCTTCCACTCCTCTTATATTTCATTGTGACTAAGTTACGTAATACTAAATTAGTTGTGGTTTCTTAATACTTGTGACTTGTACTTGTGGCAAGCTCTGTGTAGGTTCTGTGGTTTCTGTGATGACTCCCATCAGGGATGGCTTTCCTGACAAAGGCCCATCAGGTAGCAGTGAAGGAGAACAGAGTGGCTTCCATTGATCAACAAATTAGTTCAAGCCAGAGTTGAAATTATTGCTGGAAATCATTTAAAGCTGCATTCCATTGCTTCAACTGTCATTTTGTGTTGGAGACAAGCATTTGCTTTTAGAGAACATCATAAAGATGGATTTCAAATAGAATCTGAAAATGCAGTGAGACGAGGCAACTTCCTATCCTTGTTGATTTTTGCATCAGTGCTGGTGATGAAGTACTTAGAGAACATCTACGTACATGTGATCGTAATGCAATTTATATACACCAGTGAAGAAATACAAAATCAAATGAATCAAATTTGTGTGAGTATTATCCGCAATAAAAATTTACAAAAAATCAGAGAAGCTAAGTTCTATTCTGTTATAGCTGATGAGGTAACTAATTCAGCCAATGATGAGCAACTTCCCACAAGTATTCGATTTGTTGATGGTTACACTCCACAAGAAAAGTTCCTTGGTTTTTATGAGTGTACATCTGGTGTCACAGGTGAGGCTATAGCTAGTGATCGCTGCAGCAGCTGACTACATGGCAGTTGGAGCCACAATTTGTTCGAGGCCAAGCTTATGATGGAGCACGTGCTATGGCAGGAAAGTCAAAAGGAGCAGCTGCACATATCACCAAACAATATCCAATGGCAGTATATACCCATTGTGCTGCACACAGATTGAATCTTTGTGTAGTAAAATGTTGCGGTGTTCGAGAAGTAAATAATATGATGCAAACTGCTGATGAAGTAGCACGCTTCTTTGGAAACTCACCTAAGAGACAGCTAGAACTTGAAGCATGGATTGATGACATCATGGACGGTGAGAAACCTTGAAAGAGATGTGCCGAACCAGATGGATAGAGCATCATGAAGCCTACCAAAAAAAATTCTGACTTGCTATTGCCAGTAGTCAGTTGTCTAGAGGCTATTGCTAACAGTTCAGCAACCGAGTGGAATCAAGATTCCCAATCTGATGCTCAATCACTCCAACTGGCTCTGCCTCAGTTTTCTTTTTATTGTGGCTTTAGAAGCTACACATAGCATTTTAGCTTATACTCGAGGGCTGAGAGTGAAGCTTCAGGGTCCTTTTGTGGATGTAGCATATGCCTATCGTGAAGTAAAGAATGTAAAGGGTGTTCTTCATGGGTCAAGGTCAAATGTGAATTCATTTCATAGTCGAATCTACACAAGAACTCTTAAAATGGCTGGAAGTGTTGGTGTGGAGAAGTCCTGACTACATCTAGCTAAAAGACAACAACATCGTCCAAATATCCAGATACAGAATTGCAGTGATTATTTCTGTCTAAATCTCACAATTCCCTTGCTGGACGACCTGATCACTGAGCTTGACACCAGGTTTGATTAAACTTATCTCATATTGCTGAGTTCATGCTATTACTTCGTTCAGCAAATACTAGTGGAGCATCCACAGTGACACACTCATTTGATTCTCTTTTGTGGTTCTATGAAGATGATTACCACTTCTATCAGCTTTTGATTTTGAGTTTGACATTTAGAAACAAAAGTGTGAAAGTCAGACTCAGCTGGCCTCTGAGCCCCCCAAATCGCTACAACATACTTATAAGGATTTCCCCCCTGACATATACGTACTTCTGCACATCATGGCCTCACTTCCTGTTACCAGCTGCAAATTTGAATGATCTATTAGCATGCTAAGATTGATAAAAATACCACTCCGTAGCAACATATGGAAAAAAAGACTGAATGGGTTAGCAATGCTCTACCATCACCAGGATATAGACCTTACTCCTGAAGAAGTTGTCGAGCAGACGCATGTTGCTGTAACTCACTAATTTTTGTACTTTACCTTCATAATATTCTGAGTCTATATATAATACTTCATTGTACTTCTAAAATCTGTCAAGCTTTGACATGCATCTTATTTTGCAACCGTTATTTGGCACATGTGGCGACTTAGCCCCACTTTTTAAATCCTATGATCCGCCCCTGAAATAAGTAATCTAGATAAAAACATTTATAGCAACCTTCTCCTATTAACATAATAAAGACCAATATCATACCATTTTTTTAACCCGCTATTTTAATAGGTAAAGGGTCCTACATAGCTATGCTTGGGATCTACATTGGTAAATTCTTGTTTCATTTCATTTTTGACAAATTGTTTTAGACTTGATCTGTTTTCTCGCTGACATAACTTGCTTCAACAGGTCCATTCATTATTAGCATCAAAATGCATTTACACTGTTTGTTTATAGCAGATAATGTTTTCGGTTGGGATTATCCGGTGGACAAGATCTTTGATGAAGCAATCAAGCTAACACTTGCAGCTCCATTGTTTGGTTTGTAGAGTTCTTACTACTACTGGGCAAATGTTGCCAAGTCCAAAGAAGACTGAGCTGATTCTCTACAAATGCATCTGTTGTTTGAAATCTTTTTAACTCTTACCGTATTTTCCTCCAATTCATCTGAGATTTAAAAAATTCTCTCTGCGAGATATTTGGACAAAAAGCTCAGAAAAGTGTTTTGATTCCCAACTAAATGCAAGAAAAAACATTTTCGCGGGTGTCGATGCATTTCTGAATGTCAAAATGGGTGTAGTTCTTTTCTTGAAGTCTGCTATAGCGGTGTGTGGTGTGGAATAAAGAAGAAACAGATTTTAAAAAAATTTAAAGGAATCCTGAAGCTCTGAGTTGGACTTTGTAGAACTTGGTGCAGTCCTCTCCCCTCAACTCTAATGAATAGAAACAACAACAAACATTAAAAAATTTTTTTAAACAAGAACAAAAATGTAACTTAAAGAGCAAAAGTTATTTGGATTGATATGCTAAAAAAGGACGAAAAAAGACTGTACCCATGTAGACCACAACCAGTTAGACGACTTTTTACCATTCTACACTAATCTCAACAGACTCTCAGTTGATATAATGTAGATGCGATGATTTCTTAACAAGCAAGCTGAATTTATACACTCGACAATTCGAGTAGATACTCTAGTCTGCATCTGGAATAATGAAGGCTAGAGCATGTAGCCAAAATGTCGAGCGAGTATATTCAAGTTAACTATTGAGAAAGTCAATGCATATGCTAATATTGTGCTGCATTTAAATAGGGATAATGATTAGTAAACATGCTTTTTAATGGTCAAAGGCCACCTAACTGGTTGTAATCTGCATGCACTCTTATTTCTCTGCCTTTTTGACTAGTCAATACACTCTTTAGTTGTACGTTTTTCTTTCAACATTGTAGAAAACCAAACAGCAGCAAACCAACTAGCAGAGATGAATCACTCCTATGTAACACTTTATCCCACATACTTAATTGTAGTACACTACACAAGTTGGTACATGCCGTACCTCATTGTTTTATTATAGAGAAGCCAGGGATTTCCTGCACCTGCCTTTAAGGATTTGGTGGCAAGAGTTTCAGAGTTCAGAACTAATGAAACATAGCAGATCCATTGTATTGCTAACTTACACATGCACATATTGATGTATAGTTGCTAGCTTTTGCATATTATTTGTTTGAAGAAATTCGGTAAACGAATTGACTGCTCACATTGGAACATTAAGTAATACCCTTTAACCAATTCTGATAGTAAAAGCAGCATGTGAATAGCCATCATCGACAATCACTGTCAGGAATGCATTTTTATTGCTGTCAAGTAAGTAATGAGTGATGAACCTGCATTGGAACATTTGGAGTATTGTGGTAGTTGTGTGTGTTTTTTATGAATGGACTTATTGTATGCAGTTATGTTGGGGGTGGGAGTGGGTGGTGGGAGGGGGTTGCGGATAAACAGATAGAGAAATACTTGAAGGTTGCTGTTTAGCTCACCTTCAGCACTTTCGTGATGATAACATTCAAGATGTCATTGCAATCAAAATTGTAATTGCAAGCCTAAAGGAAACTGCTCAACTCTACTATAGCATCTATTAGACATCTGGGTCATAGATCTACCTGCTACGAGGGGGCAAGTTTGAAACTACAATGGACTTAGTTACAGCTTTCAATAAAGAAAATGAATGAGGCTAGAGCATCTAGTCGAAATGTTGATAGAGTACAATTTATTGAGAAGGTCACTGTAAGAATAACTACCTACACTTTTTCAATCATGAGTTCATCTATTAGGATACGGTTACTGAGTAAAGCAGCTAACTTTGACAGTCTACTAACACAACAAAGTATACAAGCAAAACTATACAAAATGACATTATTCATGTGTATGCTTGTAAATTACATGAAAAGTTAAGCAATGAACTGAAAGCAAACAACTTACCTTTTACCATCATAGCAGATGAAGTGACTGACCCTCATGCAAACCAGGAAATCCTTTCTGTGTGTGTTCGGTTTGTTGATCTAACTACTCCACAAAAGCCTCATATTAAGGAGTACCTAATTAATCTCATTAATGTTGAAAGAGCAAATGCCTCTACAATTGCAGAAAAAATCTTGGGATCCATTTGACACCCTTCCATCTCCTTAAATGCTCGTAACATTCGTGGTCAGGTTTATGATGGGAGCATCTGTGAAGTCTTCTGCAATAGCTGGTGTCCAAGTAAAGATCAAGCAAATTTCTCCTCTGGCTTTGTACACTCATTGCTTTGCTCACTCCCTTAACCTTTCTATTGCAGCTTCAAGCAAAGTCCAAGAAGCAAGGAACCTCATTAGCATGATTAATGAGTCGTATTTGTTTTTGAACAACAGTCCTAAGAGACAAAGGCTTTTTTTTAGCAAGCTTTGGATGTATATTTGCCAGTATCTCAACGTTCTAAGCTTCCTTGTCTTCGTAAGATGCATTGGGTGGAGCACCATACTCGTTTTGAAATATTTATGAATGTTTTGTGACCTTTTGGGATGCTATTATTTCACCCAGTGAGTATCAACATTTGCTTTTGGATGACAAAAGCTGGAATTGGGACAGAAAAACAAAAGTGAAAGCTCAAGGATTGAAGTCTTCGCTTTGTTGTTTTCAATCCATTGCTGTATTTATTGTCACAAAAAAATGTTCTTGATGAAGTGAAGCCACTGGCTTCAAAATTACAGAAACAAGATCATGATGTAGTCAATATAGTAAATTCCAGTATTGAAAATATCAGGACTACTAGAGATAACATTGTTGAAATATTCAGCTCCTGGTGCAATTCTGAGATCCTTCCACTTGCTGGTGGCATAGGTGTTTCTGAATGTGTTCCCAGAAAGACGAGCCTTCAGCGGAACCAAACTAATGTCCCAAGTTATAGCCCACAGGAGCACTATAAAAGAGCAATTTGCCATCCCTCTCTTGGACTCTCTCCTGGACCAAATGAAGGACAGATTTTCAGAAGATCAGTGTCATACTAATGGCATGCTCCATCTTGTACCCTCTATTATAACAAGAAGTACTTCTGTGACAGATTCTGTTGACCAGTGTGTGTTTGAAAGTTTACTTCATTTGGAAGGCGACATTCCGTTTCCAATGTCACTGGGAAATGAGCTTAGAAGGTGGAATGTTCTCTGGCATAGCAAAAAACATGAATTTGATTCTTCTGATACGGAAACTCATCTACCAGATAATCTGCTTCCAACTCTTAGTGCTTGTAATAAAGATTCGTTCCCTCATATTCACTGCCTCCTAGTGATTGCTTCCACACTACTACCCATTTCTAGTGCTGAGGCAGGAAGGTCGTTTTCTCTTCTGAGAAGAATAAAGATCTATTTGAGGTCCACTATGAGTGAGGAGCATTTGTCAGATCTTTCGGTTATTCCCATGCACTATGGGGAATGAATAAGTGTAGATAAAGTTTGTCAGGCATGTGTTCAAGCCAATCCAAGAAGATTGTTTCAAGCTCCTTGGTTTGACAACTGATTTATTATGATATGATTATATGATCTAAATTGTGGGTGTTTATAATGATATGCTAATTATCTGAATTGTGGGCGTTGGTGCAGGGCCTACCATATATGGTTGTGGTTAAGGGTGTGATTATAATGTGCAGGTGTGCTTAAAGGTATGGCCACAACAAACCCTCAATTTAAAAATTGCTGGATCTGCCCCTGCTTTGTCCACAAGTGAAAACCCAATCCCTCACTAGCTTATCTACAGTCACAACAGTATAGGTTAGCTAGCATTATTGTTTTAAATAAAGGTACTGCATAAACAACATAGCTACAAATGAAAGGATGGTCATGGCAGATGTTATTGGCCTAAGCTTGCTCACACAATGAGAACCATCAGAGACAAACTTAGAGCATTAGCTACTTAAAGTTAGAATGCTGATTGTGCAACCTTTTTGCCAAGATTAAAGAATTCTACTGTTAGCTTTAGGTATACAATTTTTATGTGGGAATGTGGGAAGTGGTTGGAAGGAGGAGCAGAGGGGGTGTGGCTATTGGTGTTAAGTTCACTGCTATGGGGAGCAGAGGGAGGGTGGGGGATGGGGGGGGAGGAGTCTGATATAATCTTATCAGGATTATATTTTTACATGAAATAATATTGCTATAGTGATATATTATTTATCTATTTATATATATATATATACTTTGATATACTCATCAATATTTTCCTATGGGCTCTGATTTAGATATTCTCCCATATCCCACTCTGGTATTTTGGTTGCTTTCCAAGAATTATGGCAACATTTTCCAAGACATCAAAAATAATTCTTTTGGATACAAATCAGTTAAGCAATTTGTTGATAGTATAATTACAGCCAAGAAAACTTGTATAGATTGTATCCATCCAAACCGGTATAGTAATTATTATGAAGAATAGCATAAAAAAATTGTCGAGTCACTTGCACGGCGTATTTTCACTTGAGTTTAGTATGAAAATACAGGTGCATGCTCGTGACTATTACTGATGCTATGTGTTAAACACTGGGGTTTGGGTATATATATAGAAGTAGATACTGGATATAGATGGGCCTGGATATATAGGACTCGATCTCAAGAAGAAAAATATCGATCCCAAGGTCGCCACAATTACTGGCCAATTTCCGGTGACAATCATTTTCTGAGGAAGCAATTGTCTGGGCGCGCTAGATTACAGCGAGTTGCGCTGGTCTAGGATCTACGCGAGTTTGACCAGATTATCTCCTGTTCCAATGCGTGTGTAAGAGTCTGGCTGCGAGACTATCCACTGACAGTGTGACTTTGGATTTTCGTGGCATTCTTCCAACTGCTTGGAGTATTTTTACCACTACAATACGTACGGTGTCATGATTCCAAGAACGTGAGGTACACTGTAGCTACTTAGCTTGTAACGCGTTTGGAGTATTTTTAACACTACAATACGTACGGTGTCATGATTCCAAGAACGTGAGGTACACTGTAGCTACTTAGCTTGTAACGCGTTTGTGGTAGTTCTAGTTTTCATAAATTGCCAATGTAATCTTGATGCTCTTGGCATTCTTCCAACAGTACTTGGTGTGTTTCTTACTACATGTAATACAATATACCGTCAAAGAACGTGAACTGAACTTGCTAACTCTTTTAGACAAAGCTACATAAATTGCCAACTTGCCAATTGTGAGTGTGACTTCAGAAATGAGTTCACCAAGTTCGCCTGTAGTATATTACAGCATCTGCACTGAAAATAGCAAGAGCTGCTGGTAGCCCTATAGCTAAGTGAGATTAGTTAAGGGGGAAAGAAAGCTGCGTATCGCGTAGTCTCATATAAAGTACCATATCTTTGCTCGCATTCACTCTAGTTTCCCGATTTATATATCAAATCATAGCTTGCAGTCTGTGCTTTCTAATGGCAAGTCTCTTTTGTTATTTTGTTTCGCCATAATTTTTTCCTAGGCTCTTCCGGTGCGGACCATAAGCCGCACGTTGCAGTAACGACCTTTGCGAGGTTCTTATTCGGGTCAATCATAATGAGCACTAACTGCGCCATGAAATTTTGAAAAAAAGTTTTTTTGACATAGCTTTATGACATCACGTTACATTTTCATCTCTAGATCTTTTTTTTTGTAATCCTATCAAACAAAAACTCTCGCGCAAATTGTAGAATATAAAATTTGCTTTCAAATGATATATTTTTTTTAATGAAAGGATAAAAAATATTCAAGTTATCATTTGAACGGTTTTTCAAAAATCACTTCCGAGATATTGAGCCTTGAAGTCCAAGCAGTTTGTAATCACATCCAAGCTGCCAGAAACCCCCTGATTCACCAGAATACATCCCCTCATTACTAGAATTGTGTGTGTACAAACAAAATGTTGAAAGCAACCAATTGACTTTTCAGTACTTTATTTTTTTCAACAACAGCAGTCCTACATCCTAACTACAACCTGAAAAACAACAATATATATATATATACATACACATAAATTAAAGATGCATCAGAAGACGCATCAGACTTGTTAGGTTGCTTTGCTAATATTGAATTAGCAAACAAACACGTAATCATTTGCAGGGCTCCCATGCCCAGGTCCATCCATCGTCACCCTCCACACATGTCTTCCGACACCCTCCAGTAATCCATGAAAAACAATAGAACACAAACAAAAGTCATCCTCCACTAATTCCTAAGCTTGACAAAAATACACATAAACAAATGTATCTTCCAGTAATCTCTGTTTGAAATCTGTTTGACAATAGAAAGCAAAAGACACATAAACAAAATAAAAATGCCCATGCCAGGATCATACAATGCTCCGCCCTCCATTGAACTCTGCTGCCTCTCGACGGCAAGCCTGACACTTGTTGCACTCATATGTTCTGTCTTACCCGCTCTACTCCACACAACAGACTCTCATTTTGGTTCTGTGTATAGCCACCTAAACATTTGCACAAAAGATCCCCGGACATTAATTTATCAAAAACCTCCTAACATACATAGCCTTGTCCAGAGGAATCATAGGCCTATGGGTACTGGTGATACCTCACCTTTAGCACAAGCTGGATTAAACTTACACCAACTCAAAACTCCTGTAGGACAATACTCGTGTTGGGATGTTCCATAGTTGACTAAGAGTGATAAAAAATCGCTTTCACATCGCAAATCATCCCCTCTAGGTTGTCCTTATTATTTCTAATTGCTCCCCTATAGTAGGTTTGCATTTTAACTATAGACACACAACTAACCCCCCTAGCACCACCCAAAGACACTAGGACCGTAAGGCTCGACTTCCAACAACTGTTTATGTGCATTTGTATACCCGTCACTAATTAATGTGTGTGTACCTAAGCTTCAGTCTCTCCACTGAACGCTAAAAAAGTTTTTGTGTTCCTACAACTTCCATAGAACCTGAAGAGCCTTCAAAATTAGTTTCACAATTTACCTTGTGACCCTCAAACCATTCTGTGTAACTTGCTTCTGTTTCATCTTCAGGTCTTCGCGCACAAGCTTGACAGAACTTAGACATAAGATAATAATCTAAAACTTGTCCAGTGTCCCAAGACATCACCGCAACCAAGCCATAATTTGATTCGTGGCCCTGTCTAAGCCATGTGCCATCAACAGTAACACTAACATCAATGATGTCTTCATGCCTAACCCTATAAAAATCATGTAACCTATGAGCGACATCCAACATAATACTCTGTTACTGCATTTGTGTCACTCCCTATTGACCTAGTATATATATTTTTTTAAAGTGGAACTAAGAGGGGGCAACATATCCATGACTGCAGTGATGTCTTCCAGACCAGAATGACTAATTCCAGCAATGCGAGCACCCAGTACTGACTGGATGTTCAAAGAATGCTTCTACAGATACAGGGTTTGAGATGTCTTGAGTGTTACTACAATTTGAACAAAAAGTAAAAATGAGACACCATGCCTGTCCTACGGGCTTCAGTTGCAAGGGAGCTCAGTTACCACATTGAATACACTTATTACACCTTTCTATGACCTCTCTAAGCTTATCTAAGTTTATTATACGATTACCCTTACCTAGTTCTCCAACACCACCCGAGTCCAAAGAGGTAGAGCCAGTAGATCCAGTAGCAACAGCCACAGAAGCAGCTGAACGATCGATCAGAGCCAACTTCTTCCTGGTCATAGTCACTGGTCATAGTCACCAATGGAACTGGCCTCTCTTCAGACATTTGCAATTGATTGCAAGGCAAGTGAAGGTTCACAGAAGGCGCTACCCCACCTACAGAATCCGACAGACTCACTAACAAAGGAAGGAAACAGCTAGTAACTTTTTAGTACGGAGATAAACATTCAAACTTGCCTGGCGCGGCTACTGTGACAGGCTCAACAACAGCCGCCTGTAGGGCTTTCTTCTTCTTGTCGTCACTCTTCTTGAATCCTTGGCCTTTCTGTTTAAAATGCTTCTCTGTTCTCTTCCCCATAACTCAACAGTGTGAAAGTTTCAAGTGAACTGACTAAAAAACACGTGACCTAAAAAAACGTGCTCGTCTTAGAGGTTGCGCACTACCCCCCCCCCCCCCCGACCTGGCCAATTCATTGCGCAAACGACTGGTAAGGGTCTCCATGAAATTGGCAACATTTTGATATATAAAAACTGTATTTTGGGTAGGCCGACCGCCCGATTATAGCCAGGTAAGACTGGGAGAGAAATGTGAAGTGAAATGAAATGAAATGGAATAATAATGCACTATATAAAAATGGCTATATCTTCTGATGCAAGTATTCACTTGCTCTGAAACTTGAAACTCAAACTCCAGACATATTATTATGAACCCTTTTGGGCCCCCCAAAAAATTTTGAAAAAATAAGCCCTCTGAAGAGGACAGTGAAGTGCATGTAAGTCATACCATAAACTAGTAGGTGCTAGAAAACACTTGTGTTTACCACTTTATAGCTCCCATAGACTCTGCACACTTTATGTTATAGACTTGATATGTAGCTCAAAAGATAGGCCTCCATGTGTGCTCTTTTTTGACATTTTTATAGATATAACTATACTCAAGTTACTGGAGCTCAAGTGTGGGAACCTCAAACTCTGAGTGCCTGATATTGCAACAAGTCTAACTCCAGATTGCCAAGTGCTAGACAGCTGAAATTAGCACCAGTGGCTAGAGGAAGCCCTACTGCACACAACATTTTTCATGACGCGCTAGCACTTGGCAATCTGTAGGAAAATGTGTCACAGAACAGAACAAAATATTAAGGACCTCCACTCTTTTACATGCCTCAGACCGAATATCTACTATATACCCAAACCCCAGTGCTTAACACATAGCATCAGTAATAGTCACGAGCAGGCATCTGTATTTTCATACCAAAGCCAAGTGAAAAAATGCAGTGCAAGTGAAATGACTCGCTATATTCCACTTGTTTGTGCTATTCTTGATATACTCATAACAATTACTATACTTCATATGAGGGTGGATGGACACAATCTATACAAGTTTTCTTGGCTGTAATTATAGCTTTATTGCTATCAACAAATTGCGTAACTGATTTGTTATCCAAAAGAATTATTTTTGATGTCTCTTAGGACTGTTGTTCAAAAACATATATGACTCATTAATCATGCCAATGAGGTTCCTTACTTCTTGGACTTTGCATGAAGCTGCAATAGAAAGCTTAAGGGAGTGAGCAAAGCAATGAATGTACAATGCCAGAGGAGAAAGATCTTTGTTGGACACCAGCTATTGCAGAAGACATCACAGCTGCTCCGTCAAAAGTCTGACAACGAATGTTCCAACATTTAAGGAGATGGAAGGGTGTCAAATGGATCCCAAGATTTTTTCTGCAATTGTAGAGGCATTTGCTCTCTCAACATTAATGAGATTAATTAGGTATTAATAGGTACTCCTTAATATGAGGCTTTTGTGGAGTAGTTAGATCATCAAACCGAACACACACAGAAAGGATTTCCTGATTTGCATGAGGGTTAGTTACTTCATCTACTATGGTAAAAGGTAAGTTGTTTGCTATCAGTTCATTGCTGAACTTTTACAAGCATAAACATGATGTCATTTTGTATAGTATACTTTGCATTTTTATTGCAAAAAAGAAGATGCTCTCGTAGAGTAGCATTACCTTTTCCAAGGAGTTGCAATCTGGCTACAAAGTTTCCCTTATTAACAGAGCAGTCTGAAAAATCAACTTTGTCTTCCCTATATATGACCTCTAAAAGGTAATCCCTGTTAGCTAAAAACTCGACACTCGATCTATTTGGCAGAGAATTTCTCTGTTTTTCTCTGCATGTTTTTCTTGTTGTTTCAGAAGCCTGCTATCTACTCTACTTACAGGACTGCAATAATTATGCCTGAAGAGATCTGCCATTCTGCAGAGTTATGATGCATAGAGCTCTCATGACAAATAAGAATACCATCTTTTCCTAGGGCTTTGGGGGTTTTGGTATGCTAGCAAACCAGGTTTTTCCTCCTTGGCAACCTCCACTATGGGTTGCTCTGGAAAAAGGACACAATAGCGACAAATTCCCCTTTCAAGTAGTACCTGACTGTAAGACAATCGTGAAACTTTTAAAGCCAGTGATGGTGGAAAGACACTGTCCAGAATTTTCCTGCTTAGTGGCTTGATGAGAGTGAAGTGTATCAGAAAGAACTGGTGGAGTGAACGAAGTTAGGTATTGGAATCTCTGGATATCATCAAGAATTTACCATGTAGATCCCAAGCATAGCTATGTGGGACCATTTATAGTGAACACCAAATGATATACAGGTTTTAAAAAACGGTATGATACGTATTGATCTTCATTATATTAATACGAGAAGGATGCTATGAATATAATTATATTTCCTTTCCTTTTTGAAAAGTCGATCCAATATATTATATATTCTAAATAAAGCATTTATGTCTTGTTTCTATTTTTGTCATAATTAGATATTATTACTTTAAAATAATAATTATTGTTGTTGTTGTTTATAGTAGAGTACATTTCTTCAAGAAGTTGTTCAGGGTAACTCCAAATCGTACCAGCGGAGGTAGTGGTTGTCCTCATTGGTCTTCACTACCGTGGGTATTGGTAGGTAGGGGTTGCAATACAATATTGAGCCACAGCAGGATGACATGTTTGACCACCCACCACAACCCTTCTCTCGTGTACTTCTTGAGCTTTATGAGAGGCCATGAGTGTGCCTGATTAAGAGCCACATCGATCTCATCTGTCTGCAGAAGTGCCATTCATTTGCTATGGAAGCTGGGGCTGTCTACTACAGCTTAGCCTTAGGGCGTCTTTCCCAAGCTCGACTTTCACAATTTTTACACCATTGAGGGCACCTAGCTCTTATGTGGGTTTACATTGGATAAGTTGATGAGTTTCATCCTAAAGAACTCGTAGATTTTGGGAGAGTGGGTGCTCCTGAGGTACTTGCATTTTCCAAGCTCTTAAGTGATGATAGATGGATACCAAGTACATGTACTAGGAAAGTGGAGGATTGGTGGAGTGCTTGGGCTTCCCCTCCTCCAGGACTCTTTAATATATGAATCCTTCTCCAAGTGCAATGGGAGATTAGCTTCCTCTTTTGATGTGCCAGTGCATGAATGCAGCAGGTACAGGCTTTGGGGTTGGCCTAGTGCATGGGATTGGTGTAGGTTATGGGGCAGGCATGGTGGTTCTAACTATCAGAACCTTTATCAGACAGTTGGAATGTCTGACAGATGTGAACTCTGACTCTATAACAATCGAATTCATATGGTGTTAATAGTTCGCTAATATGTCCATCATGTGTACTGCTATAACTTGGAAGTTCATATCTTTGGGATTTAAGGAGTGCTCACACTAAGCACCTGGGAATGCCTGTAAGTATATATATTATACATGTGACAGTTCTAAGCAGAAATCAAATATTATTCCTTTTTTCAGGGATGAACCAGCACCTATGATTATTACTCTCACGGAGCCATAATTGCTCTCTCAATAAGTCCATCAATAGATGTGAGCCAGCATCTCAACCATTGCTCTTTTACACATCCATAGTGCTCGCTCATTAAAAGGCCATAGGTGCTGGCTCACAAATCCAGTTATAACCAGTATAGAGATTGGCTGAAATGTCAAGTCATAGATAGCTACTTGATAATAAATTCAGCTCTTAAAAGAGCAAGCAAATGCTCTTAAGCATGCAAGGCTCACTTTAAGTCATGGCTGACGTAGAGCAGCTTAGTGACTGAACAACTATAGCTCAACTAATGAGCAAGCAACTATTGCTCTGTCAGCAATTAACTACATAAGCAAGCAACTATAGCTCTGTGAGGAAGCAACTAGTGCTCTGTGAGCAAGCAACTATAGCTCTGTGAGGAAGCAACTATGGCTCTGTGAGAGGAAGCAACTATAGCTCTGTGAGCAAGCAATAGCACTGAGTGAGGAACTAGTGCTCTGTGAGCAAGAAACTTTGTGTGAAAGCAGTTATGGTTCTGGGGGAGAGCATGTCTGGTTCAACTTGTGAGTGATCAACTATGTCTCTTAATTAACAAGTAGCACCTGTGAGTAGGTATCACTTGACTTGTGAGCAGGTAACTATTGCTTGACTTATGGTGGGCAACTATGGCTCAACTTATAACCAACAGGGCTAACGACAAAACTAAATTTGTAAGCCACAAACTACACCTGGCAACATTTCAATCTGATTGACCGTCTACTTCGTTTGCATTTTTTTAAATTACAATACTAGCACAAACGTTTTTCAAGAATAACTAATTAGTTTACAAATAATATAAGTTGCAGTTTGATATTTGAGTCATCTCAATTGAAGGTTGTAATGAAGGCTGCGCAAGTGCTAAATTACTCTGTCTACAATAAAACATACACCAAAGAAGTACATTCTAGAGCATCACTTTTCTAAGAGTGAAGCAATTCTGATTGATTCCAATGTAGTAGAGATGTCATTGCAGCTTTCCTCTGAAGAATGACTTCCAGAAACAGCGGGAAGAGACCGTTCTCGATGTTAGAAACAAACACTCTGGATGTCAGTTGTGTGATCCTGCTGTGTAGCATCCCTGAACAGAAAAGGAAACATGGGAGTTGCTCTTTGAATGTCTCCCATGCTCGCTTTTTTAAGGACTTCACTAGGACTCTCAAGGGCAACAACAATGGGGTAAGCCATCCATTGAGTGTACTGCAGATGGCCCTTGGGATAACAAATAAAACAACTTCCTCTCAAGTTAGGCTTTTATACCATTTCTGGGGTGGTCGACACAATTTGTCATAACTTTTTTGTTTCTTTCTCAATGCAGGTGAATTTTTATCACAATTGAATGTGCTTACTTTGATATGCTCAGATTTTGCATATCTACTACCTAGGTGAAGTTATGGATCCCACCTCGGCAAATATTCTAACTCGTAGCCACTTAGACCTAACCACTTCCCACTTAGGAAGTGCTTAGAGTGATCACAGAAGTGCCAAGTGAATGCCTAAAAAGATCATTAGCACAACAACTGATTTTTAAGAGAGGTCAACCTGAAGTTCTAAACATGGTATGTATATCCATATGCATACCTCCACCATGGTTGGACTTAAACATGTTTTAGCCATTCACTTTATAGAGCAGGAAAAGGGCTTCAAATGACATATTAAAATCTTGTATACATTAAAAAAATGAGCAAGTTAGAATATTTCCAGATTCGGAAAGCAGCGATTTTCAGGAGAAGCCATGAAAAGTGGGGTATGAAAAATGTTGTTTTATTTTGTATTTTTTGGTAAAAATCGAAATGATAACGGTCGCCTGACAGGATGCACAGATCGTGTGATGACAGCACAGGGCTGCGTAGTAACTATGGTAATTGGAAGCTTACTGAGAGCTTCATTTAGAGTCCTTTTCCAGACTTCTATCATGAACGGTTAGGGAGATATGCTTAGAGCCATAGGTAAGATTCAAACGGTATTTTGTATAGAGCTTGATAATGTGAAATAGCATGCACAAAAATTTGAATAACTTCATAATGGAGCATTGAAATGCTCTGAAACTTGAAACATAACAACTATATGCATCAAGGTATAGAATAGAGCAATAAAAAAATTTAATCATAAAAAAAAAAATATGGTAAAAGCCTACCTCAAGTGCACCCGAACAGCTTGTTATATATTTTTTATTTTTTGGTTTGTTTTATCCTTATTCATATTATTATATAATACTGCTATGGTGGCAGACATTATACTGTCAGTAGATTCTTACTGTAACATAAAATACTGTAAAAGCTATAGAAGTAGATAGTCATATTCAGCAATGTTTGCAGCAGTATCTAGCTAGTGGTGTAGAGTAGCCATGGTTGTTGGGACCAGGAGTATCTAGCTAGCTAGTAATAATAGCGGTAACTTGAAGTCATGGTTTGAGTTTATGTGCCTATATACAGTGTCTCATGCACCTATCCTTGTTACAATACCCTAGGGGGAAAAAGCCTCGCAAGCTCAGTCCTTCACCATTCATGTTGGTGTTATAAATTGGCAGATACTCTGCTCATGAGATTAGGTCATGAAAGCAATGGGAGTAACTGGAAGTTTGCCTGACTTCACATGCTTTGCCCAAGACACTGGCAGTGGCAGCAAGACAATGCTTTTCTGAAGATTTAATCCTGTTTTTCTCTCAAAGATGTCTGGCCAATTCTGTGTTCTTCCTAGAGTTGGCCCATCCTGTCAGAGCTGTTTAGGGTGCATTCTGGGAAAAGGATGGCTTTTGTGGCTATGCTCACCAGCCACTCACATCAGCATTTTAGGTGAGTCAAATCTCTTCTAACTTGCCATAGGTTATAGGAAGGTGTACACTAGAAAGATGAGGAGGAGGTTATCCAGAACAGGATAAATATGTGTTAGGAGACCACCTCTCTAATAGGAGGGAAAATGTACCTCAGCTTATGGGATACTTGACATTGTGGGGGCTGACTTACTTATTTTTAATTATGTGGCAATATAAACACCAGATTAGGTGGCAAAATATTACTATTAGGTAGGCAATCGAATTATGATATGGGGTGGCCATCTAATGAGGTCACTGTGTGCACAAGTGGGTATGATGACCAATTTTTTCATGCACACGAGTCCTTTCATGTTTGAAGTGCCGATAACAATACATGTATTTAGACATTTAGAAAGAAGGATGATAAAATAAGAAATATGTGTTGCAGGAAGGTAAGCAGTGAGACAGACAGGGACAGAGCTACTGAAGATTTATCTTTTAATCAGCTTTTGGGTGTGTGTTTTTCCAAATGCTAGTTGAATATTGGCTGGATAAACCTTGGGTATTCTTTACAGCTATAAATCACAGTTCTATTAACCTACCTACTGGTCACACTAGTCAGGTTTTGGCATGACCAGTTACAAAAATTGGTCTGAATTACTCTAAATCAAGCTTTATTGTTGGGTTACTGTGCGAGGGAACAACACACCCCACCCCTCACCACCCGACCACTTCCTGCAATGTCCTCCTTTACTGTGGCATTCCATCACTTGCTAGCTGCCACCCCAAAGAATAGTCTGCTCATGTAGGTTTAGTTTAGCTTTAAACTTGCCTGTTCCACTGCTCATTATGTGGCTCACCTCTCTTGCCAATTAAGATTTGTTTATTTCCTCCTGTTTGTTCTGTTCTTCTCCTGTGCAGATGGGTGTGTGGTGGTGTGCAGTGGTCTTGCTTGTTGCTTCATCTAACATGAGATGTGTCAGTGCTGTGCTGTGTGATCCTCCAGGTAGGTCACTGCACACTAGTGGAGGGGGAAGAGTGCAGCACTTGGTTAGCAGGTACATACTCATCCTGTGTTTTACTACTTCACAGGAGGCCTCTCTGTTTATGAAATTAACCCAACACCTTCTGGAGTGAATCCCTTGACTAACAATGGTACTCCCCTCACGAGTATGTGCCAAGAAATCAAAAGCATGGTTGGTAGATGGTCATGTAATCGTGCTTCGGTCATCTTCGATGGTGATCTAGGATTCCAACCAAGCCCCAGCAGTGCACCATTCTTTGCCTGGAGCAGATCTTCACAGAGTGTGAGTGTCTTGCTGCGCTATAGTTCAGCAGTTACCATTCGACATGTGCGCCTGTTCTTCTATAACAAGCCATCCATGGGTATTGGTTTGCCTGATGTAAGGCTAACTTCTGGAGGTACTCAACTGCCACACTATATCACAGGAAACGAAGATCTCCACTCAGATGATGATGGGCGTCGAGATGTGACGCTTAGTCTCATAAGTCATTCACCTGTATTAATCTTGATAATTACCTTTGACTTCAGTGATGCCATCAGTGTTAACTGGCTGCTGCTGAGTGAAGTACAGATCTGCCAGCAACCTACAACAGGTGCATACAATAGTTCTCTATGAACTCTCAACTGACATGGAGCTTAAACATTCGACATCTGGCTAGATGCTTTATAGTCTTCTTCAGAATAATGAGACGGATGATGGTGAGAACATCTGTCTCATTTTACCTGAAGAAAGCTAGAGCATCTTACCAAAATGTTGATTGTTTATGAGACAATTTAATACTATTTTAGATGGTTCTCAGCTGACAAAATGCTGTTCTTATTGCATCAGATGATAGCAAGGCTACGACTTAACAGTCAGCATTAACACTTGAGCCCAATTCCATATTAGCCTCCACCAGAACTAGAGTGAACCATTGTGGGCGGTGCTGAGCATGTGTGAAGCAGGGTCATGTGTGAGGCATGTAAAGTATTGAGTTTTTTCTTGTTTGCTGTGCAAGAGTTTTTATTGAGTTGGTGGAGCTTGTAGTCAGGTGTTCAGTTTCGTTTTTTATTCAAGTGCACTAGTAAATAATGTACAAATGCATTATTGGGAAAGGTGACTTGACGACCATATTCTCATAGGTGTGTGCATAAACATGCCAACTGTTCTTATTTAGGGCATGCCACTCCCATTTGTGACTGGTGACATGAGTCTGATACATGATTAACATAGACAGGACATTTCTTAGGGAAAGAAAAGCGACCATTCGCGAGTTTAAAAGGAAAAAGATCTAAAAGCGAGCAAGACAAAAGTAGAGCAGATAAAGAGTATCAAACACTATGCAGGAGGCAATCTGTTGCAATCAATGTGATATATTGCTTAATCAAACTTGATTCAGGTACAGTGAGAATTTTAACTAAATCATCTTTGGTAAAAGAAGACATTTCAACACGTATTGGCATCGTCGCACGATAATTCTAGCAGCTCATTATTAGGAAGTTTATTTGTTTGAGCATGCCGCATCAATTGCATATCATTAGTTGTTAAATTGATTTCATTTGTTGTTAAGTATGTAAAAAATTTAATTAGGTGAATAATGTTTCACAATGAAATTATTTCACAGCGGATATTTTATGGTAAGAAATAGGAACACGTGTCAAGTCAAGTCTTTGTTTTTACGATCCTTTGCTGCAGTCCGCTTCACTTCTGTCTCTCGGGTTGTTTGGGGTATGTGGTCCCAGTATCTTCTACTTTATATGGACACTCCTCATCTCAGGAACAGAGGAGAAACTTTCAAGATCTTCCTCAGTCCATGTCCAATGAAGCACGGTTCCATTACTTACCACTGCTAAACCTTGCCTCTCTTTATCATTGTTGGGTTCTCTATCGCACACAATTCATCTCTTATTGCTGCTTCCCATTGTATATGAGGCATCCTCTCACACAACAAGGCTTGACAAACCACCTGCTACAGCTGTGCAAGCTGTTACCACTCACTAAAAGTATAAAAATTCAACGTGAAATACATTTTGTTAAATGGATCATATGAAATTAAATTAGAATGAAACGAATAAACTATTGACGAAATAACGAAATAAGGTCAATTATGGAGGCTGTAATAATTGAGGTTGTAACTATTTTTCTTGGCAGTTTTGCGTCCCTCAGTTGCTCCTTTACTGGTTACTGCTCCTTCCGTGGTGCGTAATGCCAGTGATGTGAGCGCCAACCTCTATCTCTCCTGCACAGTCAGTGGAGAAGGCAGGTTCAAGTGGGAGTGGACAGGACCATCACCCTCCGGTCAAAGTATACTCTCCGACTATACCAGGACCAGCACTATCCTCTTCACTGGCATCAGGAGAGTGGGGACCACTAAGTACCGCTGCCAGGCCACCTATGACCCTCAAATTACTGGAGCATCATTTCCCATGGCTGCATCTCAAGATTTGGATGTTCAGTTAGAATGTAAGTTTTGTGTGCGACGAGTATTTTACAACTCCCTCTTGTAGTGTTTGGATGAGCTCTCTCTGTTGCCATATACATTATTTAATACTCACATTATGCGGGGTTCATCTGAATGGCTAGACTTTGATAGCAAGATATGATACATCTGTTGTTGATCACTGTTGTAGTCCTAACCTACTAACATAGAAAAGGATTTCCCCCCAATACACGTTAATACATTTGTTTAAGGGGCGACAAGTGCCAGGAAGACGTGGTTTCATAACCATGTGTGGTTACAACATATGGAGCTCCATAGATTCTGCATACTTCACTGTATGAACTTGATACATATCTCAAATGATAGATCTCTCTGTGTGCTCTCTGGATATTAAAGAAAGTTACATAAGTATATAACTATGCTAAAGTTACATGCAGCCAAAGTAGTGGCACCCAAAACCTGAGTGCCTGAATTGGTTAAAATGCTGGTTCCTGATTGGCTAATTGAAATTGTTATCTGTGTTGTTTTTTCAGCACCCATGCTTGCCTAATTCATCAGCACATCAAGTTATGGAGTAGGGCTTCTTCTAGCCACATTAAGTAGCACTTTCCAATCAGAAACCTGCATTTTAACCAATTCAGGCACTCGGGTTTTGAGGTTCCCCACTTTGGCTGATGTAACTTTAGCATCGGCAACTTTTTTAATACCAAAAGAGAGCACACAGAGAGGTCTATCATTTGAGCTATAAATTAAGTTCACACAGTTAAGTGTGCAGAATCTATGGAGCTCCAAAATCATAACCACAAGGTTATGAAACCACGTCCTCCTGACACTTCCCCCCCCTTAATTAAACAATGGAATATTATATGCTTTGGGGAGAAGAAGTTAATGTGGTGTAGTTAAGTATTGTTTGATTATACACACAGCCGTGGCAGAGGAGAGAAGCTGCTGCAGCTTTGAAGATTGAACTGGATGGCCTAGCAATCTCATATTAGCTTAACTGGTTTTTCTTTATAACCAAATTTACTAGGAAGAGAAGTGTGTCCCAATAGTTAAGATGTAAATAAGATAACAATTCGTGGACTTCTTGTCCAATGAATATATAATGCCATGAAATAATGTATAGAATCATAAAATATATTTCCCACATTTGTGGTATAACATATTAGTTATTCATTGTTGAGTATCTACTGCTGAACTTTAGATGTCATATTATTTTACTTAGGTGTAGGCACAGTAGCTATGCTTACAGGTGCTACTCAAGCTTAAAAAACATTAAAACACTATACAATTTGCTAAATATTGTGAGACATGTTTTGTTCTTTGCAGTCCAGTTGGTTGTGGTTGGTGAGAGTTTTGTAAAAGCTGCACTGCTAGACCAAGTCTGTCTCACCTGTGAGCTGTATGGCTACTTGGAGAACAGCAACATACAGATCACTTGGGCTAGGAACAATGCTGACATACAAGACTCGGATCCTCTCTACGATGTGGTTACTCGGAATGGCAACAGATCCATACAGAATGGAGGGAATGACAGCATGCCAAGCATCATCAGTGTCCTATCAATCTCGGAAAATGACACCTCCATGTTCGGGACATATACTTGTAAGGTCCAGGTGACAGTGCAGGTTATCAATCTTGTGAGGATGGAAACTATAATTACGGGTGAGTATCATAAGAATACCATTCAGAGGTTTATATTTGAACATCATTCGGGGATTTACATTTGAATAAATATAGGGTTAATTAATTCATGGGTTCATATTTGAGAATCATTCCGGGATGCATCATTCAGGGGTTTATATTTGAATGTACTTCAGTAGTGTAATGTGAGTGTATGTGAGTATATTAGGATATCACTCTCATTCAGGGGTTTATGTATAATCCAGGTGCACCTTGTAGTTTAAAAAAATAAAACTCTAAAACTGTTCATCGAAATATATTTCATGGTTCTGAATGTTCATTCTTTTAGTTAGCCACAAATATTTATCACCCTCAAAATAATTATTCTATTCTTGTCATACTGAAACAGAAGGATAGAAGAGTTTGAAAGAGAAAATGTACTTGTAGCTGGCATGTCTACAAACTACAAAATCTAACAGCAGGCAGACATGTATAAACCTGCGGTATGTTTCAAATCCATTCCGTCTTTTTATTGCCAACCTCATAATTAGTTAATGTTATAATCTTATGAAGAAAGAAGGCAATAGTTAGTTCGATTGCATAATTATTAGCGAGTGCCAAAACTCTTTGACCCATATTCGCACCCTAAACGCACCACACACACCCTCCCTCCCACCCCCAAAGCTCATATCTCAGTTAGAAATTATTTTTCAGATCCTTTTAATGTCCACCATGGTTTTGGCCACTACTGGATCCAAAATCCTACCAGAGAGCTCTAGGAGGTTATTAAGATGGTAGATTGAAGAGAAAAAACTGTAAAAACTGTCAAATTCACCTTCAATCTTCTTCTTTGTCTATCTATCTTCTCCCCTACACATAACTGTCATACCATAGATCTGTTCATAATTTACTACATACAAGAAGTTCCAAATTTCTAAACTCTTGACTAATTGAAATGTGAAAATTTGCTAAATATCATCAATTCAATATTCACAGGTGTGTGAAATTATATATAGAATTAAACTTAAAAGTATCTCAGTCAGCAGATGAGTTTTTTTGCACCAAAAGGTGAACTGTTGTTTCTACTGAGAAGCTTAGATGAATATAGCCACTATAAATATTATCACAAAATAACTTGTTCACCGCCATCAGCGCCTCTAGGCGCAGAATGAATGACAATAACAAACTGTTTATGTAAACTGTCTGTTTACATATACAATTTTACTCAAAAACACAGAACAATAAACAATGTTTCAATTGAATAGCTCGTGGGTAACTAAGTTAATCATGAGGTCAGAAAAGATGGAATTACTGCTTAACCTAGACAGGTTTTGGAGCTGCTAGTTGACGACATTTTCACCCTCTCTTACAGCAAGAGCAGTGGTGATGAAGAAGATACTTGGTTGGAAATAATGATGTGTCCCCTTAAAGACATGGCAGATCTCAAGAAAGCTGTTTTCTGGCGAAGTATTGTAGTGATTCAGTTTCAATGGAAGTATAGATGGTATTCCGTAGTTGCTAGAACAATGGAAGAATTTTCATAGATAGCTAATATAGTTAAGTATGGATATAAAATAGAGCAAGGTTAATAGCTTGAACACGACACTTAATTCTATTATGATTCTAAATAATTTCTATCTCACACTTGGTTGGATCCTAATTATGTCCAACTGGTTCAGTTATCTCTCCACCAGCTTCTTATCCTACCTTGTACTTTCCTCCTCCTCCTTTATTACATTCTCCTCTCCAAATATTGAAGTAACAAGCGAAAGAATGTATTATAAACATATACATGTTTTATTATTTAGTTGTTAAGCAACCACTAATGTTGGTCACTTTGTGGGCAATCTAGTGATGTATGGTTGCAAGGTATATTTCTCAACTACTGATTTTATAATGTTGTAAAGTTGGCAGTAGAGGGTAAAAATTTTATTGTATTGGCTCGGCAGGAAACAAGAATGTACTGATATGTACTGATATAGACTACATTCATTTAGATGACCCTTGTCCTTTATAAAATAATTTACACCATAAACATTATGAAGATTTTAAAATGAAGTAAGTGCCTCTAAATGTTGGCTCTCTGCATAGGTACATTCTTCTCTCCATTTTTTTTGAAAATCAATCATCTAGAGCTTTGTTTCCCTAAGTCAGGATCCGGCCACCGGAGACCCTGAGTCCGGCCCTCGGACGATTATCAGAAAAGAAGCATTTTTTAAATAAATTAAATTACATTTAATCTCTATTTGTGGAGACACACCCTCCACATACCCTCCCCAACCAGTGCCAATCATCTTGTCTTGCATTAATAGCTAACACATGCACAAACTTCTCATGTTTAACACCAACAAAATGACCACATTGGTTGTAATTGGTCTCGGCTAAAAACCTATTTAAAGGAGCTGGCCTAAAGTCCTTGCAGATTTCCCCAATATTCACACCAATTTGCAACATTCACATCCTGTGTTTGGACTTCTCCACCTTGGATTTGGACTCCTTGAACATTGCTGCCTCCTCCAACAGTGCAGGGTCAGGATGGCACTGCCAAAGAAGTGGAAGGTGGATGCGGAAAATTGAGCCTTCAATGGCCAAGGAATTCTTCTTCATCTAAGACAGGAGCAAGTCTCTCTGCCTCATCTGAAGAAAGCCTCGCTGTTACAAAGCTATTTAACATCCGGCGACACTACCAGTCAAAGCATTCTGACAGGTAACTTTATCTTTCAGGGCAAAAACAATGCACTAGGCTGCCTGCTTTCTGTATTACAGGTATGATGGACTGGTAGGAGAACAACGAGTTGCCAAGGCCAAAGAGCTCAAGTCCAAGCTGTCCAGACAGCAGAACGTCTTCACCAGACCAGTCAACGAAGGCAAGGCTGCCACGAAGGCCAGCTTCGTGGTGTCACAGATCATTGCCAAGCAAATGAAGCCCTTCAAAGATGGCGAGTACATCAAGGAATGCCTGCAGAAGTGATGTGCCCTGAGAAAGCCTCCTCCTTCGTTGCTGTCAGCTTGAGCAACACGACGGTCACCAGGCGGGTGGAATAGAACCTGAAGGAGCAGCTAGCCTGGCCTTGGAGAACACAGCCTTCTCTCTTCCTCTTGATGAGAGCACAGACATAACCGACACTGCACAGCTGGCCATCTTCATTAGCGGAGTTGATGCAGAGTGCAACATCACAGAGGAGCTCCTCTCTTTCTGCCCCATGAAGAACACATGCACTGGAGAGAATGTCTTCCTTGAGCTCAACACAGCCATGCAGGAGCGAAAGCTAGACTTCAAGAGGCTGGTAAGCATTGCCACAGATGGCTCACCTTCCATGCTGAGGACCAGACAAGGATTGCAAGGCCAAGTCATGGCTGAACTGGACAGGAGGGGTCTACCACGTGACCTGATCTGGTGCCACTGCATCATCCAACAGGAAGCACTCTGTGCAAACACTATTGGCTTCCAGGAAGTGATCAGCAAGGTCATCTCGCATGTGAACTTTATCAGAGCGCATGCCCTCAACTACAGATAGCTGAAGGAACTGTTGGAAGAGCTCGAGGCCAACTATGAAGATGTGCTCTACTTCGCTTCTGTCCGTTAGCTCAGCAGTGGACGCACTCTGAAACATTTTTGGGAACTCAGAGAAGAGCTGGAGATGTTCCTTGGCATGAACCAGCCAGTCCAAGAGCTCTCCGATCCCCAGTGGCTGTGCGACTTGGCCTTTTTGGTGGACATTACAGAGAAGCTGAACTTGCTTAATGTCTCCATGCAGGGCAAGGAGAAGCTCGTCCACAACCTGTTCGGGGGTGTGCAAGCATTTCAGGTGAAGCTGCAGCTCTGGCAGACTCAGTTGGAGGCTGGTAACCTCAACCACTTTCCTGCCATGAAGAATCTGCAATGTGAGGATAGAGCTGATGGGCAGAGATATGCTGCAGAAGTTAGAAACCTGAAAACAGAGTTTGAGCACCGCTTTGAGGAGATCAGGTCGAGAAGCATGGACTTTGAAATCTTCTCTATGCCATTCACAACTGACCCAAGCAAAGCTCCAGTTGAGCTTCAGCTGGAGCTGATTGAGCTGCAGAGCAACATGGACATCATGTCCCAGATTCTGGAGAAGGAGCTGAAGGAATTCTACAAGGCCCTGCCATGCAACACGTTCCCGAACCTAGCTGCCAATGGCCAGAGGTTCCTTGCCATGTTTGGCAGTACATACATCTGTGAGCAGTTTTTCTCCAGGATCAAGTACGCCAACTCCAAGTACCGGAATTTGATCTCTGATGTGCACTTGGAAGACACTGTGAGAGTGGCTTCTTCCCATCCCAAGCCTGATATCGATGTCATCATGGAAAAGCAAAAGCAATTCCATGTTTCACATGATTGTGATTACTTTGTGCAACTGTCATGTGTTTTCTGCTTCACATGTGTACCAGAAATACAGAAGCAAAATTGTTCTTGTCCTATTTCCCCCTCCTGCCCTCCCAATGGCCTCCGGCCCTCGACACACTCGGGGTAGTCCCCACCGGCCCCTGGGCTGAAAAGTTTGGGAAACACTGATCTAGAGCTTATTTTTATATGTATATTTTTATTACACATTTTTGTTTTTCTCTCAACGAACTCTCAGTTGACATAATGTAAATACAATGGCTTTCTCCATAATCAACTTAAATGTACTCACTCCACCTTCCAGCCTGGTGTTCTGGCCTTTATCAGGAAAGAGATAGTTGTTGTATTATTTGTTTTGTTTCTTCTCTATAAATATTATAGTTGAGCAGTCTCAATCAAGAAATTTAATGAGGTAGCTAATGACAACCCTAGAACTAAATAATCATAGCAATGTTGACTCTTTATCATCTTGATACCAAAGTAACTATAAGCACATGCACACACTCACACACACACAAAGATATTTATACGTGACATACATGCATGGCTCACAAATAGTTTGCCTTATTTTATATTGAAAATATGTAGTCTGTCAACTATTATACCATCACATTATCCACGGTGACATACAATGCACTCATAGCTGCTGCTAAATGCATCTTTCAAAACAAAAATAATTCTCCGATAATTCACTTGTCTGCTAAAAAAATATAGCACACATGCATACACAAAGCTGGAAGAAGTTACTTAGGAATGGTTGGGGGAAACCAAACCTCTTGGGATATGAAAATTGGAGCTAGGCAGCTATACACCTGAACCCATACTAGAGAGCCCCACTGACTTGTAGTCTTCTTGGAGAGTATCTTCTCTCTCACTTGACCAACAGAGACCTTAATATCTTCATTTGCTGGATAATATGCTAATTTATGTTGGTGTCATGCTATATTTAGAGCACACTAATTGAGTTACCTTTCTTCTATTGATCTTTGAGCCTATGTGTCCCTAATAGTGACAATTCATCTCTAGGCATTGGTTGGAAAAATGCTCAACCTGCCTGACCACTTCTCCATACTTAATACAAGTTTGATTTTTGTATTGATGATGTCAAACCATTTTCAAGTTTTTACTCAATTTATAAATGGACTACATTTGTGGATGGACTTATATTATAGATGTTGGGGAGAAAGAGAGATTTGAAGGCTAAAATGGATTCTAGGATTCAAAAACTATCTTTGGAAGTGTTTTTGGAGCTAAAAATGGCCGAAACCACCATTAACAATGTAAGAATCTAGAAAATGTAGTTTTTGCAAGAACATGAGTTGTGCTATTTAGCATTTTTCATCTTTGGCAACAGCCGTTTTGATTGAACCAATGCTGGAACTGACTACTACTTGTTTAAGCATCGTGCTTGAATAGGTATCACTAAATATGAGACTGCATGGTAACAACACTTTAACTTGACCAGGAAAGCTGCCTGTGTTTGTGGCAATGTGAGTAAGTACTTATATAAGTAGAAACAAGGAAGAAAAAAAAATTTATAATTATGTATCTATCAGTAATAGGAAACATGGTGTAGATAAACATCTGCTAGGTGGTAGGTTACTTTTGGAGTTTTGCTTGAAGGATGCTATAGCTGACCCTCTAATAACGAAATGCTTTACATTCTACAAAATATAACAATAGCAACAATAACAGCAACAACAGCAAAACTAGGCATGCAGACTTGAATGGATCTAGATACACTACAAGGAGAAGAAACACATTAGAAAACATATGTAAAAAAACTACTTTAGAGATGATACTTGTACTGGAGTTTCAGAAGTTGACACTCGACGGGTACAACTCACATCATTGCAATTGCATAACATGGCCACATCCTGACCACCACTCGAATGTAATATTGTAAACGAGACAGACAATGATACAATTGCTTAGAACAGGCAAACTTTATGGGATTGATTTGACAATAAAGAAAGGAATTACATGTAAGTCATTAGACCACAAACATTTTTATAAGCCTTCACCAAGAATAAAATAGTAAAAAGTCATCTAGTATACATGGTTACACTCGTTTCCTTTTGGGGGCGATTCTATTGTCGTTGTTACTTTTGAATATAAACTTTTCCTTACTAGGAGAGTGTTAACATTACAATTAAAAGGGTTTGAAAGGTAGCGTTCAAAAATCATCAGATACTTCGGCATTCACTATATAATATTTAGCCCTTGCCTTCAAGCTGTTTTGTTTTAGATTCCCTTTAGAGCTAGAGCTGGCTCAAGTTCCATCAGTTGGTAATGTTGTTTGTTTGACCTGATACCTGCACCATTGTTTTTTCATATAATTGCCCCTGCTATCAAATCCTTCTCAACATTCTTCACACCCATGCTGTTCCATCTTTCATGCCCCTGCTGTCTCATCGTCCGTGCCCCTACTATCACATCCTTCACACCTTCTGTCACACCCTTCATCCTCTGCAGTCACATTCACGCCCTGCTGTCACATCCTTCATTCCCTTACTCTCACATCCTTCACACCCCTGCTATCACATCCTTCATGACCCTACTCTCACATCCTTCACGTCCCTGCTGTCACATCCTTCATGCCCCTTCTGTCACATCCTTCACACCCCTACTGTAACATCCTTCACACCTCTGCTGTCACATCCTTTATGCCCCTGCTATCCCATTCTTTATGCCCCTGCTGTCACTTCCTTCACACCCCTACTGTTACATCCTTCACATATTATTTCTGAGACTTATTACTGGGATTTAACTAAATAGACTTCAAAATCTTACTCTCTCTTTATAGTGTATTGGAGTTTGATTGGACAAAACCTTAAAGAAAATGGCCAGTTGGTGCCACTAAGGCAACCACAAAATATCTGAGCTTGCTCAAAGAAAATAATGTATGAAATATTGCTTAATTAAGGATGAGTTTCAATATAGAATTTGGACATAAAACTCTAATTGTAATACATGACTCTGTACCCACTGGAGATTCATTATAAACTCGAGCCCATATGGTGCATCAATGTTGTAATGACATTGCGACAAAAAACAATGGAAAATATACACAATACAGAATGTAAGAGAATCAAATCCAGCAATGCTCTGCTCCAGAATCTACCAAGTAACTACTGCACTGCCAGTCAAGGAGAATCCCATGCTTGAGGGCAGATATTTGATAAATCACCCAAGGACATGACATAGGAAGAATGTTAGAGACAGGTGCTAAGTCGGGTTAGAATACTTATAACTAGCTTACTAGTTGATGGCTCATATAGCTATAGTTTGGTAGCTGTGCTAGCTAGTAGTTCACATGGCAATTTTTACTAACTCTGCATTGTAATGGGTTAATAGTGATGTAGCTATATAGTAGTGATAACTTTTCAGCTGATGCATAGCTATTGCCATAGCAAAGACAACTTCTTGTCCACAAATGCCATAGTGATGTGTATCCCTGGTCTTTATTGACGGGGGACTTGAGACCAAAGTTTAACATAGTTTTACCAAATATTATATTGTGCACCATGCAGCCCAAAACAATGTATTAGCAGTGCAAGACAATGTATTAGCAGCCCAAGACAATGTATTAGCAGTGCAAGACAATGTATTAGCAGTGCAAGACAATGTATTAGCAGTGCAACACAATGCAATGGAATGGCTTATGTCATAATATTGAAAAATTCCACGTAAATACAAGCAATTAGTAGGCAAGAACAGTTGCCATCTTAATCGACTTTTCTTGGCTGATTCTTGGAAAAGTTTTACTGCAAGGACCGCACGAACCTGCTTTGAATCTCTTCGCCTTCACAATGATCCTGTGTGGATAACATGACAAGATGGAGCTAATTATGTGCCAGAACTGTATCTTTTTGTATTTGGATTCTAGTGATCACAATAATAACAAAGATTGCATCCGAAGAACAAAACAACGATGTTCTAGCAATAAACGTCAAATCACAAATTAGGTATGTTCACCTGAGAAAACCTATGCTTCATCTGGTACGGTGAAATGAAGGACAAGTTTAATTTTCAGAATCTTAAATATTACTACAAGTATCCCTCATAGATATCATCACCATACCTGGCACTACTCCATTGGGATCAGGTACCAAGTCAAATGAATTCAATGGTAAGTTTGATTAACTAATAGTAGAAGTTAATAAACATTTCTCTTTATTGAATGAAAATGTTTATGTTCACACAAATACAGGTGGGATGATGAACTTAACCGTATTATTTTTATCTGGAGTATGTTCCTTCCTTGTGGTACTGTTGGGCAGTGCCCTGGAGTGGGTATAGTTCTAGTGCACATCAGATTGACAAAGAAGAAGAGCACGATGCAGCTTCCATCCAATACCTCTTTCCCCCTGTATGAGACGATAGATATTCCTGTGACTGTGATCCTCTAGAACTGCAATTAGAGCAGAATATATAATATGCACATGTGAAGTGTTGTTTCTTGCAGAGTTTACTTCCTATCACACTTTGTTACTCTTGACTAGTGATTTATTTTATTATATAGCCACATGTACTCTAATTTTGATAAGAACATACTTGTTACCATTGTCATAAATTCATGTCATGCACCAATCCATTGTACTGCAGATTTTTTTTAAAGGTATGCTTTATTATAGGTACTACTGACTACATCAATATCTATAAAAACTGGAGGGGCTGGGGCTAGGAAGGAAAATATATAATGTGTATATTTAACTGTTAATTTTCTAGTCATCATCTCTACATTTATTAGGTAAGATGGGACTCACTTGTCGTTCCTCAAGAGGCTCTGTATCACAATTACAGGTGAAAGTAACCACTTAAAACTTTGCCCAGACATGCCACCTATTATAGCTTCCAATAATAGGAAAACATAATATTAAAAGCTGCTTGAAGTTGAGATATGCATGTTAAACCAAATATAGCCATCCACGTTGGCAATTAAAAAAACAATAAAAAGCTGATTATAAAAGAGAGATCTATATTATACATATGAAAGTCTATATTAGCAGATGTAATGGCTAGCAGCCAAGCCTCAGAAAATAGTTCATAGAAATTATACTTGCTAATTACAATTCTAGAATGACTTTGTAAGTACTAGTTATGTCAAAGATTGGACCAGTGGCGTTTGAGAGGTCTGAACCAGCAGCTGAGAATCCTGTGTTGTATATGGATACAAACTAAATAATATGACATCATTGTTCCTTGCAGGTTTTACACTTAGTGTGAGCTGTGGCCATCCATAAGCTACAATAATGGTCTCTCTGCTACATCAGCATATTTTAAGAAGTGACCCTTGAGCAAATAACTAAATAACTCCTGATCCATCCACCCTTTGCCACTCATGCCATATCATGTACCTGGGATTTCCTTGTTGGTCCATTGGTAATTCAAGTATTTACCCTCAAAAACGACCATTGGTGGTATTGCTTGCCCAATGGCATTTGCATAGCCCAATATATGTATGTTCCTTCTTCTCAGACTCTTCAATGCACCTTTTGGGGGCCTTGTTTTGCTATAATGTTAGGGGGCCATGGATCTAGGGGTATCCCACTTCATCTGTTTTGTAGATCTGAGCCGGTGGACTAGACAAATTATGTTTTGGCCTTACTGGTGGGACCCTCTAACCTCTCTGTCCTGACTGAACTTGCCTTATTAGCAAGCCTAAACTACCCAGACCCCACTGCTTGGAATTGGTAGTATCAATATACTCAACAGAACTGAGACAGACTCTTCTCTACAGAACTGTCCAACTCATTAGTCCAAAACCACAGTTAATTAATCAAGAGTGATAGTACTGACTATGACCTAATATTGTCACGACTGTCTCTGTCTGTCAGGGAGTACTGTCTATTAAGGGGGAGGGTCTCACCCTGACAATTTGCACAGCCCAATATAGTTGTATGTTCCTTCTCAGACTTTTTTCAATGCTCATTTTGGGGGCCTTCATGGCTATAATGTTAAAGGGCCAGGGATCTAGGGGCATCCCACTTCATCTGTTAAGTATATAGATCTGAGCAGGTGGACTAGACAAGTCATGTTTTTGTCAAGTTTTATCTGAAAGATCAGAGTATGCAACTATTACTTCTTTATTAATACATTCATGGGCAGTAGCATCTCCATGTCGCAAAGATAACTGTGGCCGTCTCACTAGAAACCTGCACTGCCAGATCTGTTGGACAATCTTTTTGTAACCAATTCTTCTCCATAGCAACTATTACAATAATGGCCTTCACTTCTCTCTTGGTTTTTCCATAACTAATTTTTGCAACCTCAACCAAATGTTGGATAAGGGCCTCTTCTTCATCTTCATTCAAGTACCTCTTCTAGCCAGGCTTGACGCCATGAACAATTCTTCCACTCAAATAATCCTTGAGTACATGGCACACCATAGATCTTTGAAGCCATGTTAATGGCTGAAGTTCCTTTCTTCACTGCTTCTAGTGCATCCTCCATGGGTTAATTGCTCCATTGCAGTCTCTGTGCTGGTGGTCTAGGGAAAGTCTTCCTTAGCTTTGACTTCTTTTTCTCGTTTATTCGATGCATTTCTTGAGTTGTAACTAGCCGACGGCAAAAAACAACATTTTAGCTAGTTCCAGGTTTCATTTTTATTTACAAAGGAGACAACTATATAGCAATTAAATCGGCTAAACTGAAGTTTTAAACTTACAGTTTAGATCCTCACTAAAACAATACTATATCCTTCTTCTTGACAAGCTCAAGCTTGATTCCATGCACTTCCATAAATTATTGAATATTTATGGTTAAGCTTGGATATTATACAGTTTATCTGCTCTGAATATAATGGTCGATAAAGGGTCTGGTCGATAATAGGTAGCTTATGCTATATACCTCTACTGTAGAAACAGATAAATATGTCATGTGCAACAATATCAAGTTTTCCGTCTAACTCACTTGTGAAGAAATAATTCCATCATCATCATCATTATCATCATCATCATCATCATCATCATCATCATCATCATCATCATCATCATCATCATCATCATCATCATCATCTTCATCTTCATCATCATCATCATCATCATCATCATCATCATCATCATCATCATCATTATCATCATCATCATCATCATCATCATCACCATCATCATCATCATCATCATCATTATTATATTATTATTATTAAATAAAAATATTTAATAGATATAAAAATAACAAAAAGTATATCAAAATAACCAAAAAATATTAACAAGAAGTTCAACTCCCGACCAACACAAATAGGCATTTCTCCGCTCGACTGCCACCAAGAAATGCCAAAGGAGGTGAGCATGGGCATTCACCTCCACAGTACTTTGCCTTCTTTGAGGATGAGCTCCTTCAGGAAAGACATTGACCTGGTCCCGATGATCCCCAATAACTCAAAGGCCACTGGCCAAAAAAAGTGGCATGGATCCAGAGAGGCACATTTGGCCACTTTCTACTCCTCAGCCATAGCAGCTACAGCTCCAGCATTACTCACTACTGCACACCGATATGATGCACCCCGGTATGATTGGGAAAACTTATCTGGAGAGGTTGCACCCCACACCATTTCCTTGCCATTCTTCCGTGTAACCATGGTTACCCAGTCAGGCCTTTTTCTGTCAGAATGAAAGAGAGCTGGCGGTTCCAGCCTGGAAGAGCCATGTGCAGATGACAATTCCCGGAAGAGGATGTCGTTTATGGTAGTCTGATGGTAGAAACATCCTTCACTCCTCTTGCAGCTAACACTATGCATGGCAAGACGATCCACTTCAGCTCCAAGTGCTGGCAGTTATTGTGAAGACACAAATTGGAGCCAAAGAGGAGAACCATGGCAACCATGATGGGTATCATCATTCATTAAACCCAGGGACGAGATGGGGAGAGCATTAACCGTGAACTGTAATCTAACACTGGAACAGTCAAAAGCCGAGCTCAGTGCATTCTGCAACAAAGATTCCACGGATGTTGTCAGGAAACTCCCTGACAGCACAAGAAGACATACAAGGGGATACACAAGTGAGAACAATCAACTACCACACACAGGAAACCACACTACAAACCCACAGAGGAAATGAGACTTATATGGGTGCTGGAAAAGAATTAATAAGAAGAGAAGAAGACTCACCTGATTTGAGAATTCACCTGACTGGTTTGAAGAGTGGAGTGATGAAGCAGATACACACGGAGGGAGCTGATTGGTTGCCAGGAGAAGTGTCCATGGTAACGGATGACAAAAATGGAGGACTGGCTCGAATAATATAAAAAAGGAACTGTTGTCAAAATAACGAGAGAGAGAGTTAGCTAGAGAGATTCTCTTGCTTGTACTGTTTGAACTAAGAACTGCCTATGTATAAGTGATTGTGGTATTCTGTTATTGATTTATAATATACCAACCTCAAGGAGAATTGGGTTAGTTAGCAAAATAGGCTAACTGACGGGACTGGCTTGCTTGGTGAGAGAGACTAAGGAGTAGGCTCAGGTGTCGGGTGGAAGTTGTGGATTGACAGTGGGCAAAGCACTGCGCTGTTCAAAGGACATTCCATTACAGACGTTAACACCATATATGCATCCGAGGACTTCTGGAAGCGTTCCACATGATCAGATGGTGGGGGATTGCCGTGATCCATAGACCATGCTGAAAGGGCATCACCCACAAAAGGGTGATGATGGAGTGAGAGTCAGAAAAGGAGAGGGCCAAGAGAATCACCCTGCTGGACCCCCTCGGCTGATCACAAGGACTTGTCACCCCAGAACAAGGAGGATGGTGAAGAGTACACAGAATGAACAAAAGGATGGATTACAGATAACAAGTTATAGACAGCTTCCAACATCTTGTCTTGCACACGAAACTGAAAGTGATTTTGTGGTCAAGCTTTACTACTGCACGGTTGGGTTGCAGGGGGTGGCATGAACAGCTGCTATCTCCAAACTGATCCCAAAACCAAGCTGCCAGGGTCTAGCAGGGGTGCTATGTCCTTGCTGGCCATGTTCCCAGCTACCTTGGCCACCAGCCGATGAATGGGCATCCTATTGATATGGGTCTGACCACACACCCTTTCTTCTCTAGAGCCAAAGAGTCACACCAAAAATAAAGGACAGGTAGAGGAAAGAATTCTTCCCATAGGAGCATGTTAGAGACAGGCAGCTAAGACTGAGAGAAGGGAGAAGGCTTCATTGGTATGCTTCAGCATGTTCTTCAGATGTTGTGGTCTTAAACCATCAGGACCACCACGACCCACAGGGGAAGGATAAGATTGGTCGAGCAACATCCCCTTCTGAAACAGTAAATGACAAGGGAAAAACATCAGGAGTGGGTGGAATGGATGCATCAGGATGAGGAGAGGGGTCCTTATGTCTGATGGCAGAAAAGGTGGCCATGACACCTCTTAGCCATGGAAACCTCTGAGGAAGCCAAGCAAACAACAATCTCCCTCATCCAGCTTCTCGCACACTCAGCTATCCAGTGACTCCAAGCGATCCAGAGCAGTAGCTCTACTCTTTTTAAGGGGGTTTCTGGGAAGACAGGGGTTTCTTCTTTCTCCTCGGCTGCTTATTATCCCCAGATGCCAAAGACCTGACACCCGATTTGCTTTTGACAAATCTGTACTGTCCTTATGGAAAAAGGTATAGATGACAATGAAAGTGGGTGTGTGTCTGTGTCACTAAAAAAGAAACTTCTCTCAACAATCCTGGATACGGGCCTGTAAAATGGAGTTTTAGTTGATTTGGCCATTTTAAGATGAACGGATGACAAGCACCATTTAGTATGTGGATTTTTCACTCCTGTACAACTGTTATCTAGTCCTAAATAGAGGCCGTAGCTGAGCCTACATGTGTAGTCAATAGTAGCAACAAGATATGGTAGTGCTGACATGTGCAAGTATCCAACAAAAATAAAGTGGACTTTGTTGCAGAATCCTTCAATGCTAAAATAGAAGCTACACATACACACACACACACACACACAACACACACACACACAACACAACACACACACACAACACACACATATAACCACACACATACAAACTCTCACAACACAACACACACACACAACACACACACATAACCACACACATACAAACTCATACAACACAACACATAGACACAACACAACACACACACATACACAACACATGCACAACACAACACACACACACAACACACACACAAACACACACATACACACACACGACCACACAAATGTACACGAAACAAGAACTAGTTAAAACGAACAAACAACAGATTGCCCTATTCAAAAACAAAACCTTACCCATGTAGCCACAACCAAGATGACCTTTAACCATTCAAAATTGTATGCACCACAATTATTATGCTGATTATAAAACATTGTGTATGTGATTATAGTATCAATGGTATAGTCAAACAGCAGCAAGATACTTTAGGTGCTGATTTGCATAGAGTACAATGTGTTCTGTATGCTCACAGTTGGTATGGCATGAGCTGATTTGTTTTAATGTGTAGAAACAACAACAAACAAACAAAAATCTTTCAACAAACTCTCAGTTGACATAAAATATATTATAACGACTTTCTTAACAATCAACTTATATTTTCTTCTCAAGAACAAAATATTCAGAGTGACAAATATTTGCCATACTTTTGTTAGCTTACAAAAGATGGCCTATTGCAATTACACTCTGATTTTTAAAGGTGCCAATTTCCATATTAAATGTGTGTGTATATATGGAAAATAAATAAATATAACAACAATAATAATAATAGTAATGATGATGAATAAAAAGCCTTTCCATATAGCCACTAATCTCTGTAGAAGATACGAGTGTCTTCACCTACTTTTGTGCTGTTGAAACGTGCAGCTTTAGGAAAGTCAATGACTGGCCTGATGACTCCTGATGTTTATGTTGCCACGTGAATTGATGGTTCTACATATGCACAAGTTATTTCACAAGCTAGATTAAGTTATAACTGGTAAATAATTATATTGCAAGAGGGAAAACAGCCACAAAATCTTTGGCACATTTAAATATACAATATTCAGCTCCCTGAGCAAGCTAGTTCTTCTCGTAACTTACCCAGTTCTCATTTGTAACTGTAGTGAAACTGAAACATTTAAGGCACCCAAAACAGAATAACAATGATCCAGCTACTCCAGAAAATATGATTTTATCTATTCGAGCTTTCTATTGCAGCAGCTGTGGAAAACTAGAATGTAGTAGATTTATTGAATTTTCTTTTGATAATAATGATTATGAACAAACATGTATTAATGATCCACAAACTCAAAAAAATTAAATATACTCTAGCTTTATATAGCTGCTGTCATATGATAGAGTATAGAATGGTAAATTAGTTTTGGTTTCACTATCAATGGACATTTCCCCAAAAGGATCACCATGTCATCATCATTTTCGTCATTGTATGGGAGGTGGTGGGAGGTAAGGTTTGCACTGTGATTGGCCTGACCACATCAAAAAAGTGCTTATGCCTCCCTATAAGAATGCAATAGCTGCCTTGTCTTGCCTACATGGCACTAGTCCATCACAAATATGATACATAATCATACCCTGTAACTACAAGAATGCTTGGGATGTTTATTACCTTAGGTGGACCAACGTTGCAGCAACTCTTGTCCTATACATGTAACTACAAGAATGCTTTATTACCTTGGGTGGACCAATGTTGCAGCAACTGTTGTCCTATACATGTAACTACAAGAATGCTTGAAGGATGTTTATTACCTTAGGTGGACCTACATTGCAGCAACTATTGTCCTATACATGTAACTATAAGAATGCTTGAAGGATGTTTATTGCCTTGGGTGGACCAACATTGCAGCAACTCTTGTCCTATAAATGTAACTACAAGAACGCTTGAAGGATGTTTATTACCTTAGGTGGACCAACATTGCGGCAACTCTTGTCCTATACATGTAACTACAAGAATGCTTGAAGGATGTTTATTACCTTAGGTGGACCAACATTGCAGCAACTCTTGTCCTGTACTTGTAACTACAAGAATGCTTGAAGGATGTTTATTACCTTAGGTGGACCAACATTGCAGCAACTCTTGTCCTATACATGTAACTACGAGAATTCTTGAAGGATGTTTATTACCTTGGGTGGACCAACATTGCAACAACTCTTGTCCTATACATGTAACTACAAGAATGCTTGAAGGATGTTTTTACCTTGGGTGGACCAATGTTGCAGCAACTCTTGTCCTGTACATGTAACTACAAGAACGCTGGTTTTCTGCATAACTGATCAATGAATCAAAGACAATGACGGTTGTGTGACACCAGCATGAATAGCTGACTTTAACTTCAGACCAGTAAATTAGCTTACTCTCTGTTAAAGCCACACTCTGGACCCAGCCGGTTCTCAAGTTCTCTCTCTTCAACCTCCTTCACCTGTCAAATTGATATTTCTTGAAGGATGATTATTACCTTAGTTGGACCAACATTGCAGCAACTCTTGTCCTATACATGTAACTACAATTTTCTGCTTGCCAAGCTGTTCACTTGCTGTATTGTAGTAGGTACACAACAGTCTTTATATTATAGTAGATTGAAGGTAATTAACTACTATCCTTGCTATTATTTTTCTTGTTCAAGTATGTCAAGTAACTCGTCATTCACAACTAACTTTGTCTCCATAAAGGTAAGGCATCAAAACCATACTTGCCTGTCTATGACTTGTTCAATCTCTTCTAGATTAGAACATGGTTTATGTTTAGGTGCGTCACACATTATGAGGCATTTTATATTATGCTTAATGCCCAATAACCCACTATGTGCACTCAGAGTGATCCATCCTTCACTCCTCTTGCAGCTAAGACCATGCGTGGTGGCGGGACAATCCACTTCAGCTCCACAGTGCTGGAATTTGTGAGGATTACACAAAGTGGAGCCTAAGCGGAGACCCATGGCAACCCTGATGTTATCATTATCCATCCTCAAACCCAGGAAGGAGATGAGGAGGGCATTTAGCTAAAACAGCAAAAAACCTGGTTCAAGACAAATCGTCGGGTGCATTCTGCAACAAAGATTCCAGAGACGGTAACACCAGCATGCATTCCAGGATTTCTGGAAGCATGTCACATGACCAGATGTGGGGAATTGCCATGATCCATAGACCATGCTGAAAGGGCATCATCCACAAAAGGGTGAAATAAAGTGAGGTGGCAGGATGGCTTGGACCAGGTCATGAGTGGTAATAGCTGAGGCAAAGGGAGCAGCTCACTCCTGACTCTAAAAAACCCTACCCAAGCCGGATGAGTGGCCTGCAACCAAGAATGGTCCTCAGAGAAATTAATGTTAGTAATACTGCTCACAATTGACTTGAGACTCTCTATCAGGGTAGGAGAGAGAAAACATGGAGATGTCCCAGGGTGTACCAGCTTAAGGATAGAAAATGAATTATGCAGCAGGATTAAGGGATCTTGAGAAGAGACAAATCTGAGCCTGTCCCCGATGACTTCTGGGGCACTGATTTTGTCACTGAGAACAGCTAAGATGAAATCCAAGCCTACCCAGGGGAGAACCCAGGAGACATGCATCAGAGGGATCAACCACGTCAGCTCCTTGGAGAGAGCATAAGATGGTCCCTGACCTGACCTTGTAGCATGATTGCTGAAATTCATCTGGTCTCTGTAAGTCTTGAGACAGCTGATGCAAAACTGTTCCTATTCTCTATTTCATACATATACAAGAGGGAGTAAAATTCAATATATCAGTCTAGATTTGTACCCCATTCCTTAATCATTGAGGGTGAACTTCATTAGAATGTTTTCCACGCCATTAGATCTGGGAGCAATGAATCAATTGGGAAAGCATTAGAGCAGATGTCTTTTCTCTGAAACTGAATGTAAATGTGGGAGAGCAAGTATATAATTTAATCTTGACAGCGCAGAGCCTGTTAAGGTCACCACATATACTACAGCACAGTGTGAGACTATGTAACAGTAACTAACACTCTATTATCAGCAGTACAATAATATCCACACTTAAGTCTGCCCTATTAAATGAGTAAGACTACTAGAGAGAGGAAAAAACATGAATAATTATTTTAATGATTATTAGAGCAAAATAATGATTACAAAGAGCACAATGAATTACAAAGAATTACAAAGAGTTTATTTGGGAATGCAACTTTTTTCACTAGCCTCATTCTCTGCAATTTCCATCCAATTAACACTTTCTTTTCTTCTTTTCTCCTCCAGCAGAGGTCCCCTCTTACTCCTTGCAAATGTATTACTACCTCCAACAGTTTCCTCCCAACGTTCTCTTGAATTCTTTCCAAAATTCTTGCCGGCTGTCTTCGTTCCTGTACACCACACTTCAGATGCATGTTCTAGGCATGGCCTAGGCCAGTAACTCCATTATTAGTTAACCTCTGTCCATATCCATCCTCTCCATTCACCCTCCTCATATAAACAATTCTTGCCTTCCATTTCTCTGCCTTTTCCTTCATATTCTCCAAATGAACACTTACTCTCATCCCCCTCTCAAAACCACACACCAAGATATTGGAAGGCTTCCACATTCTCCATTCTCTCCTCACTCTCCTCCACTACACTTTCTGCAAATCATTAAATTACTCTTCTCAAAATTAAACCTAAATCTCCACTTCATCGTACTCCCCAACCATATCCAACATCACTTATTATTAAGCTGATAACAGTAATGAATCAATGAATTTAAAACAAACAATGAAATAAATCATCAAACAAACAAAATTATATATGCATATAATACCAAGCATCCTGATACAATATATACATATACATATATACGTATATATATATATATATATATAAATAGATACTGGATATAGGCCTGGAAATAGGCCTTGATCTGAACCAAATTCCAAAGTGATCCAGAAGACCGCCAACAATTACCGGCCAATTTTCCGGTGACAATCCTATTCTTGGGAAGTAATTGTCTGGGCACGCTATATTATAGATTATAGCGAGTTCTGCTGGTCTAGGATCTACGCGAGTTTGACCAGATTATCTCCAGTCCCATTGCGTGTGTAAGACTCTGACTGCGAGACTATCCGCTCAGAGTGTGACTTTGGATTTTCGTGGCATTCTTCCAACTGTACTTGGAGTATTTTTACCATTACAATACGTACGGTGTCGTGATTCCAAGAACTTGAGGTACTGTAGCTACTTAGCTTGTAACGCGTTTGTGGTAGTTCTAGTTTTCATAAATTGCCAAGTGTAATCTTGATGCTCTTGGCATGCTTCCAACAGTACTTGGTGTGTTTCTTACTAATACAATACCGTGTGTAATTCAAAGAACGTGTACTTAACTTGCTAATTCTTTTCATTTTTTTAGAAACTTGCCAATTGTGAGTGTCACTTTTCAGAAATGAGTTCACCAAGTTCACCTGTAGTAAAATTATTACAGCATCTACACTGAAAATAGCAAGAGCTACTGGTAGCCCTATAGCTAAGTGAGATTAGTTAAGGGAAGAGAATATTTACTTCATGGACAAAGATAATGCCAAGTGCATGTAAGTCATACAATAAACTAGTATATAGGTGCTAAAAATAAATGTGTGGTTACCACTTTATAGCTCCCATAGATTCAGCACACTTTATGGTATAGACTTGATATGTAGTTCAAAATATAGGGTGCTCTTTTTTGATGATAAAACTTTTTTTTATAGTAACCAAGTTACTGGAGCTAAAGTGGGGGGACCTCAAACTCTGAGTGCCTGATTTTGCAACAAGTCTAACTCCAGATTGCCAAGTGCTAGACAGCTGAAATTAACACCAGTGGGCCCTACTGCACACAACATTTTCCATGAGGCGCTACACAATCTGGAGGAAAATGTGTCACAGAACAGAACAAAATATTAAGGACCTCCACTCTTTTACATGCCTCAGACCGAATATCTACTATTATACCCAAACCCCAGTGCTTAACACATATATAGCACCAGTAATAGTCACAAGCATGCATCTGTATTTTCTCCAAAGCCAAGTGAAAATATGCCGTGCAAGTGAAATGACTCGCTATATTCCACTTGTTTGTGCTATTCTTGATATACTCATAATAATTACTATACTTCATATGAGGGTGGATGGACACAATCTATACAAGTTTTCTTTACTGTAATTATAGCTTTATTTCTATCAACAAATTGCGTAACTTATTTGTTATCCAAAAGAATTATTTTTGATGTCCTTAGGACTGTTGTTCAAAAACAAAAATAACTCATTAATCATGCCAATGAGGTTCCTTACTTCTTGGACTTTGCATGAAGCTGCAATGGAAAGCTTAAGGGAGTAAGCAAAAAGCCAGAGGAGAAATTTTCCTTTTTTGCTTGGATACCAGCTATTGCAGAAGACATCACAGCTGCTCCATCTTAAGCCTGACCACGATTGTTACGAGCATTTAAGGAGATGGAAGTGTGTGAAGTGGATCCCAAGATTTTTTCTGCAATTGTAGAGGCATTTGCTCTCTCAACATTAATGAGATTAATTAGGTACTCCTTAATATGAGGCTTTTGTGGAGTACTTAGATCAACAAACCGAACACACACAGAAAGGATTTCCTGGTTTGCATGAGGGTCAGTCACTTCATCTGCTATGATGGTAAAAGGTAAGTTGTTTGCTTTCAGTTCATTGCTTAACTTTTCACGTAATTTACAAGCATACACATGATGTCATTTTGTATAGTTTTGCTTATATAGTTTGCATTTTTATCACAAAAGAGAAGATGCTCTTGTAGAGTAGCATTACCTTTTCCAAGGAGTTGCAATGTAGCTACAAAGTTTCCCCTATTAACAGAGCAGTCTGAAAAATCAACTTTGTCTTCTCTATGATCTCTAAAAGTAAGCCCTGCTTAGCTAAAAACTCGACACTCGATACTATTTGGCGAGGAATTTCTCTGTTTTTCTCTGCATGTTTTTCTTGTTGTTTCAGAAGCCTGCTATCTACTCTACTTATAGGATTGCAATAATTATGCCTGAAGAGATGAATACCATCTTTTCCTAGGACCTTGGTGTATGGTTTTTGGTACGCTGAAAGCACTAGCAAACCAGGTTTTGCCCCTTGGCAACCTCCTCTATTGGGTTGCTCTGGAAAAAGGACACAATAGCGACAAATTTCCCTTTCAAGCACCTGACTGTAAGACACCCATGAAACTTTTTAAGCCAGTGATGTTGGAAAGACACTGTCCAGAATTTTCCTGCTTAGTGGCTTGATGAGAGTGAAGTGTATCAGAAAGAACTGGTACGAAGTGAGGTATTAGAATCTCTGGGTATCGTCAAGAATTTACCAATGTAGATCCCAAGCATAGCTATGTATGACCTTTTACCTATTATAATAGTGAACACCAAATGATATGCAGTTTAAAAAACCGATATGATACGTATTGGTCTTCATTATATTAATAGGAGAAGGATGCTATGAATATAATTATACCTTTTTCATTTCCTTTTTGAAAAGTCGATCCAATATATATACTCTAAATAAAGCATTTATGTCTTGTTTCTATTTTTGCTATTATTACTTTATGTTGTTGTTGTTGTTGTTCATAGTCGAGTAGATTTCTTCAAGAAGTTGTTCAGGGTAACTCCAAATCTTATTTTGTGTACCAGCAGAAGTAGTGGTTGTCCTCATTGGTCTTCACTACTGTGGGTATTGGTGGGTATGGGCTGCAATAATGGTTAATGTCATACTATATTGAGTCACACCAGGATGACATGTTTGACCACCCACCACAACCCTTCTCTCGTGTACTTCTTGAGCTTTATGAGAGGCTATGAGTGTGCCTGATTAAGAGCCACATGGATCTCATCTGCCTGCAGAAGTGCCATTCATTTGCTGGGGCTGTCTGCTACAGCTTAGCCTTAGGGTGTCTTTCCCAAGCTCCAATTTAAAAAAAATTACACCATTGAGGGCACCTACCTCTTATGTGGGTTTACATTGGATAAGTTGATGAGTTTCATCCTAAAGAACTCGTACATTTTGGGAGAGTGGGTGCTCCTGAGGTACTTGCATTTTCCAAACTCTTAAATGATGATAGATGATACCTTATCCTCAAAGTACATGTACTAGGAAAGTGGGGGATTGGTGGAGTGCTTGGGCTTCCCCTCCTCCAGACTCTTTAATGTATTAATCCTTCTCCAAGTGCAATGGGAGATTAGCTTCCTCTTTTGATGTGCCAGTGCATGAATGCAGCAGGTACAAGCTTTGGGGTTGGCCTAGTGCATGGGATTGGTGTAGGTTATGGGGCAGGCATGGTGGTTCTAACTATCAGAACCTTTATCAGACAGTTGGAATGTCTTACAGATGTGAACTCTGACTCTATAACAATCTAGTTTATATAGTGTTAATAGTTTGCTAATAATTATGTCTGTACTGCTATAACATATCTTCGGGATTTAAGGAGTGCTCACACTAAGCATCTGGGGCATTCAGAAATGCCTGTAAGTATATATATGTCATTATACATGTGACAGTTCTGAGCAGAAATCAAATATTATTCCTTTTTTTCAGGAATGAACCAGCACCTATGATTATTACTCTCATGGAGCCATAATTGCTCTCTCAATAATTCCATCAATAGATGTGAACCAGCATCTCATCCATTGCTCTTTTACACATCCATAGTGCTCGCTCATTAAAAGGCCATAGATGCTGTCTCACAAATCCAGTAACCAGTATAGGTCAAGTCATAGATAGCTACTTGATAATAAGTTCAGCTCTTAAAAGAGCAAGCAAATGCTCTTAAGCATGCAAGGCTCACTTTAAGTCATGGCTGACGTAGAGCAGCTTAGTGACTGAACAACTATAGCTCAACTTATGAGTAAGCAACTATTTCTCTGTCAGCAATTAACTATGTGAGCAAGCAACTATGGCTTTGTGAGCAAGCAATGGCACTGAGTGAGCAACTAGTACTCTGTGAGCAAGATGGCTCTGTGAGCAAGCAACTTTGTGTGAAAGCAGTTATGGTTATCGGGGAGAGCATGTCTGGTTCAACTTGTGAGTGATCAACTATGTCTCTTAATTAACAAGTAGCACCTGTGAGTAAGTATCACTTGACTTGTGAGCAGGTAACTATTGCTTGACTTATGGTGGGCAACTATGGCTCAACTTATAACCAACAGGGCTAACGACAAAACTAAATTTGTAAGCCACAAACTACACCTGGCAACATTTCAATCTGATTGACCGTCTACTTCGTTAGCATTTTTTTAAATTACAATACTAGCACAAACGTTTTTCAAGAATAAATAATTAGTATGCAAATAATATAAGTTGCAAGTTTGATATTTGAGTCATCTCTATTGAAGGTAGTAATGAAGGCTGCACAAGTGCTAAATTACTCTGTCTACAATAAAACATACACCAAAGAAGTACATTCTAGAGCATCTTTTTTCTAAGAGTGAAGCAATTCTGATTGATTCCAATGTAGTAGAGATGTCATTGCAGCTTTCCTCTGAAGAATGACTTCCAGAAACAGTGGGAAGAGACCGTTCTCGATGTTAGAAACAAACACTCTGGATGTCAGTTGTGTGATCCTGCTGTGTGGCATCCCTGAACAGAAAAAGGAAACATGGGAGTTGCTCTTTGAATGCGCCCCATGCTCTCTTTTTTATGGACATCTCTAGTAGTCCAAAGGGCAACAACAATGGGGTAGGCCATCCATTGAGTGTACTGCAGATGGCCCTTGAGATAACAAATAAAACAATTTCCTCTCAAGTGCAGCCCAACAGCTTGTTTTATTTTTATTTTTATTTTTATTTATTTTTAATCGTATATTCATTATTTTATTATTATTATATATATATATATAATACTGCTATGGTGGCAGACACTATACTGTCAGTAGGTGGTTACTGTGACATCAAGTACTGTAAAAACTATAGAGGTAGATAGTCTTATTCAACAATGTTTGCAGCAGTGACCAGCAGTATCTAGCTTGTGGTGTAGAGTAGCCATGGTTGTTGGGACCAGGAGTAATCTAGCTAGATAGTAATAGCGGTAACTTGAAGTCATGGATTGAGTTTATTTGCCTAGAGTGTCTCATCCTAGTTACAATACCCTAGGGGGGAAAACCTCGCAAGCTCCATTCGTGTTGGTGTTACAAATTGGCAGATAGTCTGCTCATGAGATTAGGTCATGAAACAATGGGAGTGACCGGAAATTGGCCTGACTTCACATGCTTTGCCCAAGATACTGGCAGTATCAGCAAGACAATGCTTTTCTGAAGCTTTCATCCTGTTTTCCTCTCAAAGATGTCAAAAAAGCATTTATGGCATGTTCTACCTAGAGTTGTCCCATCCTGTCAGAGTTGTTCAGGGTACATTCTGGGGAAAGGATGGCTTTTGTGGCCATGCTCACCAGTCACTCACCTCAGCATTTTAGGTGAGTCGAATCTCTTCTAACTTGCCATAGGTTCTAGGAAGGTGTACACTAGAAAGATGAGGGAGATGTTATCCAGAACAGGATAAATATGTGTTAGGAGACCACCTCTCTGATAGGAGGGAAAATGTACCTCAGCTTATGGGATACTTGATATTGTGGGGGCTGACTTATTTATTTTTACTTATTTGGCTTTATAAACACCAGATTTGGTGGCTATTAGGTAGGCAATCAAATTATGATATGGGGTGGCCATCTAATGAGGGAATTGTGTGCACAAATAGGTATGATGACCAGTTTGTACATGCACACGAGCCCTTTCATGTTTGTATTTACTCATTTAGAATGAAGGATGATAAAATAGAAAGAAGTTGTATATATGTGTTGCAGGAAGGTAAGCAGTGAGACAGACAGGAACGGAGCTACTGAAGATTTATGCTTTGGGGTGTGTGTTTTTCCAAATGCTAGTTGAATATTGGCTGGATAAACTTCGGTATTCTTTACAGCTGTAAATCACAGTTCTATTTAACTTACCTACTGATCAGACTAGTCAGGTTTTGGTATGACCAGTTTTTGTTGATAAACCAAAAAGGGTCTGATTTACTCTACTTCAAAGTTTATTGTTGGGTTACTGTGAGGGAACAACCTCCCCATCCCCTTCCTGAACTGTCCTCCTTTGCTGTTGCCTTCCATCACTTGCTAGCTGCCACCCGAAAGAATAGTCTGCTCATGTAGGTTTAGGTTTGGCTTTAAACTTGCCTGTTCCACTTCTCATTATGTGACTCGCCTCTCTTGCCAATTAAGATTGATCTTCCTGATTGTTCTGTTCTTCTCCTGTGCAGATGGGTGTGTGGTGGTGTGCAGTGGTCTTGTTTGTTGCTTCATCTAACATGAGATGTGTCAGTGCTGTGCTGTGTCATCCTCCAGGTAAGTCACTACACCTTTACTTGCACTAGTGGAGGGAGAAGAGTGCAGCACTTGGTTAGCAGGTACATACTCACCCTGTATTTTACTACTTCACAGGAGGTTTCTCTGTTTATGAAATTAACCCAACACCTTCTGGAGTGAATCCCTTGACTAACAATGGTACTCACCACACAAGTGTGTGTCAAGAAATCGCAAACATGGTCGGTAGATGGTCATGTTTTCGTACTTCGGTCATCTTCGATGGTGATCTAGGATTCCAACCATGCCCCAGCAGTGCACTATTCTTTGCCTGGAGCAGATCTTCACAGAGTGTGAATGTCTTGCTGCTCTATGGTGTAGCAGTTACAATTCGACATGTGCGCCTGTTCTTCTATAACAAGCCATCCATGGGCATTGGTTTGCCTGATGTAAGGCTAACTTCTGGAGGTACTCAACTGCCACACTATATCACAGGGAACGAAGATCTCCACTCAGATGATGATGGGCGTCGAGATGTGACGCTTAGTCTCATAAGTCATTTAGATGATGTATTTACCTTGTTAATTACCTTCGACTTCAGTGATGCCATCAGTGTTAACTGGCTGCTGCTGAGTGAAGTACAGATCTGCCAGCAACCTACAACAGGTGCATACAATAGTTCTCTATGAACTCTCAACTGACATGGAAGATAATCAGCTTAAACATTCGACATCTGGCTAGATGCTTTAGTCTTCTTCAGAATAATGAGACAGATGAGGGTGAGGACATCTGTCACATTTTTCCTGGAGAAGGCTAGAGCATCTTACCAAAATGTTGATTGTTTATTATTTGAGAAGGTTCTCAGCTGACAAAATGCTGTTCTTATTGCATCAGATGATAGCAAGGCTATGACTTAACAGTCAGCATTCACACTGAGCCTAATTCCATATTAGCCTCCATCAGAACTAGAGTGAACCATTGTGGGCGGTGCTGAGCATGTGTGAAGCAGGGTCATGTATGTGGCATTAAAATATTGAGTTTTTATCTTGTAGTCAGGAGTTTGTTTATTCCTTGATTCAAATGCAATAGTAAATACTGTACAGTGCATTATGATTCAAATGCAACAGTAAATACTGTACAGTGCATTATTAGGAAAAGTAACTTGATGACCATATTCTTATAGTTGTGTGCATACACATGTCAACCTGTTCTTATTTAGGGCATGCCACTCCCATTTGTGATGGTTGACTTAAATCTGATACACGATAAGCAGAAAGAATTGCATATATACACACACATGTACTGCACTGCAATACTGTTCATCTCCTAGTGTAGCAGCGAGTGCCAGAGTATGGCATCACCATGTTTGTACTCTCTTCCTTGAGGATGACAGGAGGATCTGTATATACACCAGAGGGTTACCATATGCACTGGATATTAGTTGTTAAATAGATTTCATTTGTTGTGAAGTATGTTAAATATAATTAGGTGAATAATATTTCACAATGAAATTATTTCATAGCAGATATTTTATGGTAAGCAATAGGAACATGTGTCAAGTCCAGTCTTCGTTGTTACAATCCTTTGCTGCAGTCCGCTTCACTTCTTGTCTTTCGGGTTGTTTGGGGTATGTGGTCGCAGTATCTTCTACTTGATATGGACACTCCTCATCTCAGAAACAGGACAAACTTTCAAGATCTTCCTCGGTCCATGTCCAATGAAGCATGGTTCCATTACTTACCACTGCTACATCTTGCCTCTCTTTATCATTGTTGGGTTTTCTATCGCACACAACTCCTCTCTTATTGCTGGTTCCCAAATAGCCTTGTATATGAGGCAGCTTCTCACAAAAGAAAGCTTGACAAACCATCCCTTAGAATCTGCTCCAGCTGTGCAAGATATTGCACGATAATTCTAGCATGCTCACTATAGCTAGAAAATTTCAATGTGAAATACTTTTTTTTTTAATGGATCAAATGAAATTTAATTTTTAATTAGAATGAAATACGAATAAACTTGACAAAATAAGGTCAATTATGGAGGCTGTAATAATTGAGGTTGTAACTATTTTTCTTTGGCAGTTTTGCGTCCCTCAGATGCTCCTATGCTGGTTACTGCTTCCTCGGTGGTACGTAATGCCAGTGATGTGAGCAACAACCTCAATCTCTCTTGCACAGTCAGTGGAGAGGGCAGGTTCAAGTGGGAGTGGACAGGACCATCACCCTCCAGTCAAAGCATACTCTCTGACTACACCAGGACCAGCACTATCCTCTTCACTGGCATCAAGAGAGTGGGGACCACTAAGTACCGCTGCCAGGCCACCTATGAACCTCAAATTACTGAAGCATCATTTCCCATGGCTGCATCTCAAGATTTGGATGTTCAGTTAGAATGTAAGTTTTGTGTGCGATGAATATTTTACAACTCCCTCTCGTCATGTTTGTACGAGTTCTCTCTGTTGCCATATACAGTATTTAGTACTCACATTATGCGGGGTTCATCTGAATGGCTAGTTCTCCATAGCAAGATACGATACATCTGTTGTTGATCACTGTTGTAGTCCTAACATAGAGGGGGGAAAATCCCCCTAATACTTTGTTTAAGGGGGGGGACAAGTGCCAGGAAGATGTGGTTTCATAATCTTGTGTGGTTACGACATTTGGAGGTCCATAGATTCTGCATACTTCACTGTATGCTTGATACATATCTCAAATGATAGATCTCTCTGTGTGTTCTCTTGATATAAGAAAGTTACATAGGTGTATATAACTATGCTAAAGTTACATGCAGCCAAGTAGTGGCACCTCAAAACCTGAGTGCCTGAATTGGTTAAAATGCTGGTTCCTGATTGGCTAATTGAAATTGTTATCTGTGTTTGTTTCCCAGCACCCATGCTTGCCTAATTCATTAGCACATCAAGTTATGGAGTAGGGCTTCTTCTAGCCACAATAAGTAGCACTTTCCAATCAGCAACCAGCATTTTTAACAGTTCAGGCACTAGGTACCCCACTGTGGCTGATGTAACTTTAGCATAGTTATACTTATGTAATACCAAAAGAGAGCACACAGAGAGATCTACCATTTGAGCTATAAAGTTAAGTTCATACAGTGAAGTGTGCAGAATCTATGGAGCTCCAAAAGTCATAACCACACATGGTTATGAAACCACACTTCCCCCCCTTAATTAAACAATGGAATATTATATGCTTTGGGGAGAGGAAGTTAATGTGGTGTAGTTAAGTATTGTTTAATTATACACACAGCACTGGCAGAGGAGAGAAGCTGCTGCAGCTTTGAGGATTGAACTTGATGGCCTAGCAATCTCATATTAGCTTAACTGGTTTCTCTTTGGAACTAAATTTACTAGGAAGAGAAGTGTGTCCTCATACTTACAATGGAAAAGATGTAACAATTCGTGGACTTCTTGTCCAATGAAAATATAATGCCATGAAATAATGTATAGAATCTCATGAAGTATATTTCCCAAATTTTATTATATCTCATTAGTATTCATTGAGTATCTACTGAACTTTAGATGTCATATTATTTTTACTTAGGTGTAAGCACAGTAGCTATGCTTACAGGTGGTTTTCAAGCTTAAAAAACATATTAAAACACTATACGATTTGCTAAATATTGTGAGACTTGTTTTGTTCTTTGCAGTCCAGTTGGTTGTGGTTGGTGAGAGTTCTGTAAAAGCTGCACTGCTAGACCAAGTCTTTCTCACCTGTGAGCTGTATGGCTACTTGGAAAACAGTGACACACAGATCACTTGGGCTAGGAACAATGCTGACATTCAGGACTCGGACCCTCTCTATGACGTGGTTACTCGGAATGGCAACAGATCCGTACAGAATGGAGGGAGCGACATCATGCCAAGCATCATCAGTGTCCTGTCAATCTCGGCAAATGACACCTCCGTGTTCATGACATATACTTGTAAGGTTAAGACGACAGTGCAGATTATCAATCTTGTGAGGATGGCTGGTGAGCATTATCAGGATACCATTCAGAGGTTTATATTTCAACATCATTCTGGGATTTATATTTGAATACATTCAGGGGTTTAATAATTCATGGCCACTACTAGATCGAAAAGCCTGCCAGAGAGCTTTAGGAGGTTAATAAAATGATAGAAAAATCCGTGTAAAAACTGCCAAATTCACCTTCAAGGTTCTTCTTTGTCTGTCTATATTCTCCCCTACACATAACTGTCATAACATAGATATGTTCATAATTTAATAAATACAAAGAAGTTCCGAATTTCTAAAAACTTCCTCGACTAATTGAAATGTTAAAATCTGGTAAAGATCATAAATTCAATATACACAGGTGTGTGAAATATATAGAATTAAACTTAGCAGTATTTGGTTCAGCAGCTGAGTTGTTGTTTTTGCACCAAAAGGTGAACTGTTGTTTTTACTGGAAACCTTAGACGAATATAGCCACTATAAATATTATCTATATACAAAACAAAATAACTTATATACTCACCGTCATAAGTGCCTCTAGGCGCAGAATGAATAACCATCATGAATAATAAATTGTCTCTTTATGTTTACTCATAAACACAGAAACAATAAACGATGTTTCAATTGAATAGTTTGTGGGTAACTAAGGTAATCATGAGGTCAGAAAAGATGCTTACCAAGACAGGGTTTTGAAGCTATTTGACATATAAATTGCTAGAATAATAGAAGAATTTTCATAGACAGCTATATATAGATATAAAATAGAGCAAGGTTAATAGCTTGAACACTAACACAAAGGTCAAAGGTAGATGAAGCTGTTTAAGAATGGTAGGGGAAAACCAAACCCCTTGGGAAACCTATGAAAATTGAAGCTAGGAAGCTATAAGCCTGAACCCCATACTAGAGAGCCCTACTGACTTGTAGTCTTCTTGGGGAGTAACTTCTCTCTCACTTGACTAACAGAGACCTTAATATCTTCATTTGCTGGATAATATGCTAATTTATGTTGGTCGCATGCTATATTAAGAGCACACTAATGGAGTTAGCTTTCTGTCTATTGATCTTTGAGTCTATGTGTCCCAATTCATCTCTAGGCATTGGTTGGAAAAATTCCCAACCTGCCTGACCACTTCCTCCATCCTTAATAGAAGTTTGATTTTTGTGTTGACGATGTTAAACCATTTCTCAATTTATAAACAGACTACGTCAGAAAATTTGGTGTTTTCTGACACTAAAACTATAGATGGACTTATATTATACATGTGGGGGAAAAGAGAGGATTTAAAAGTTAAAATGGATTCTAGGATTAAAAAATTAATATATTTTACTACCTTAGTGAAGTATTCAGGGCATTCTGGAAGTGTTTTTGGAGCAAAAAAATGGCCGAAACCACCATTCATGATGTAAGAATCTAGCAAAGGGAGTTTTTGCAAGAACATAGTTGTGTTATTTAGCATTTTTCATCCTTGGCTGCAACATTTTGAAATAGGGTTTGAATCAATACCGAAACTGCTTACTCCTTGCTTAAGCATCGTGATTTGAGGAGGTTGTACAAACATCACTAAATATGAGACTGCATGGTAACAATAGTTAAGAACACTTTAACTTGACCAGGCAAGCTGCCTGTGTTTGCGACAAGGTAAGTAAGTACTTATACAAGTAAAAACAAGGAAATGAAAATATAAATAAAAATAAAAGTAAAAAACAATATATTCCTCTATCAGTAATAGGGAACATGGTGTAGATAAACATCTGCTAGGTGGTGGGTTACTTTTGGAGTTTTGCTTGAAGGATGCTATAGCTGACCCTCTAATAACAAAATGCTGCATCACATTCTACAAAACAGTAATGACAGCAACAATAACTGAAACAACAGCAAAACTAGACTTGGATCTAGCTATATATAATAAAGAAGAAGAAACGTATGATAAAACATGTGTGAAAAAATCTACTCTAGAGATGATGCTTGTACTGGAGTTTCAGAAGTTCTGACTTGACACTTGATGGGTACAACTCACATCATTGCAATTGCATAACATGGCCACATTCTGACCACCACTCGAATATAATATTGTAAATGAAACCGACAAAATGAAACCGACAATAATAACTTGAACCATTTTTTTATTGCTTAGAACAGCCAAACTCTATGGGATTGATTTGATAATAAAGAAAGGAAGTAAGTCATTAGACCACAAACATTTTTATAAGTCTTTACCAAGATTGAAATAGTAAAGGGTCATCTAGCATACATGGGTATATACACTCGTTTCCTTTTTTTGGGGGGGCAATTCAATTCATACTGTTATCGTTGCTTCTTTTGAATTTAAACTTTTCCTTGTCTGGAGTGTGTTAATTAACATTATAATATGTGACATGAAAAGGGTTTGAAAAGTAGTGTTCAAAAATCATCATTCCAGTCAGATACTTTGTCATTTCACTATGTAATATTTAGCCCTTGCCTTCAAGCTGTTTTGTACCATTTGTTTTGGATTGCCTTTAGAGCTAAAGCTGGCTCAAGTTCCATCAGTAGGTAACGTTGTTTGTTTGACCTGATACCTGCAACATTGTTCTTTCATATAATTGCCCCTGCTGTCACATCCTTCATGTGCTGTCACATCCTTCATACCCCGGCTATCACATCCTTCACACCTCTGCTGTCACATCTTAACACACCTGCTGTCACATCCTTCACACCCCTGCTGTCACATCCTTCACACCCTACTTTCACATCGTTCATGCCCCTGCTGTCACATCCTTCACACCCCTGCTGTCACATCCTTCCACCCCGGCTATCACACCCTACACACCCTACTTTCACATCCTTCATGCCCCTGCTGTCACATCCTTCACACCCCTGCTGTCACATCCTTCACACCCTACTTTCACATCCTTCATGCCCCTGCTGTCACATCCTTCACACCCCTGCTGTCACATACTTCACACCCTACTTTCACATCCTTCATGCCCCTGCTGTCACATCCTTCACAACCCAGCTATCACATCCTTCACACCCCTGTTGTGATATCCTTCACACCATACTTTCACATCCTTCACACCCCTGCTGTCACATCCTTCACACCACTGCTGTCACATCCTTCACACCCTACTTTCACATCGTTCATGCCCCTGCTGTCACATCCTTCACACCCCATGCTGTCACATCCTTCCACCCCGGCTATCACACCCTACACACCCCTGCTGTCACATCCTTCACACACCTGCTGTCACATCCTTCACACCCTACTTTCACATCCTTCATTCCCTGCTGTCACATCCTTCACACCCCTGCCAGCCCATTCTTTACGCCCCTGCTGTCACACCCTTCACACCCCTGCTGTCACATCCTTCACATATTATTTCTGAGACATTATTATTGGGATTCAGGAAAGCTAGCTAGATAGTACCAGTGAATTCAAAATCTTGCTCTCTCTTTATAGTGCATTGGAGTTTGATAATTGGACAAAACCTTAAAGAAAATGGGCCACTGTGGCAACCACAAAATATCTGAGCTTGCTCAAAGATAATTATGTACGAAATATTGCAATGCATGACTTAATTAAGGATGAGTTTTTCAAGATAGAATTTGAACATGTAAATATTTATATAGTGATCTAAGCTACGTTTAATGCTGTCTTAAAGCCATAATTTGTCCCATTATAATTCCAGTATTTTTACACTACAAGTATACCTAACACTAGAGTAAGGAAATTACTGGAATAATGGTGAAAATGCAAAGTTCTGCTGATAATGAAAACTCTAATTGTAATACATGACTGTGGGTACCCACTGGAGGTTCATTATAAACTCGAGCCCTTATGGTGCATCAATGTTGCAGTGACATTGCAAACATGGAAAGCTTACACAATACAGAAATGTAAGAGAATCAAATCCAGGACAGGTATTTGGTAAATCACCCAGGGACATTGACATAGGAAGAATATTTAGAGACAGGTGGTAAGTCGGGTTCGAAGACTTGTATAACTAGCTAACTAGTTGACTGGCTCATGTAGCTATAGTTTGGTAGCTGTGCTATCACATGGCAATTGTTACTAACTCTGCATTGTAATGGGTTAATAGCGATGTAGGCTAGTAGTGATAACTTTTCAGCTGATGCATAGCTATTGCCATAGCAAAGACAACTTCTTGTCCACAAATGCCATAGTGATGTGTAGTATTAGCAGTGCAAGACAATGTATTAGCAGTGCAACACAATGCAATGGAATGGCTTATGTCATAATTTGAAATTCCACGTAAACACAAGCAATTAGCAGTCAATAACAGTTGCCTTTTTAATCGACTTTTCTTGGTTGGTTCTTGGAAAAGTATTACTGCAAGGACCGCACAAACCTGCTTTGAATCTCTTTGCCTTCACAATGATCCGGTGTGGATAACATTTCAAGATGGAGTTAATTCTGTGCCAAGAACTGTATCATATTTATTTGGATTCTACTGAACACAATAGTAACAAAGATTGTGTTTGAAGAATAAAACAACTGAGTTCTAGTTCAAATCACAAATTAGGTAAAGCATTAATGGTCACCTGATGCTTCATCTGGTAAGGTGAAGTGAAAGACAAGTTTAATTTTCAGAATCATTAAAATTACTACAATTATCCCTCATAGATATGGTCACCCAACCTGGTACTACTCCATTGGGATCAGATACCCAGTCAACTGAATCCTTTGAGTCCAATGGTAAGTTTGATTAACTAAGAATAGAAGTTAATAGACTTTTTTATCTTTACTGAAAATGTTTATGTTCACACTAACACAGGTGGGATGAACTTAACCATATTATTTTTATCTGGTGTGTGTTCCTTCCTTGTGGGACTGTTGTGCGGTGCCCTTATTGGAGTGGGTATAGTTCTAGTGCACATCAGATTGACAAAGAAGAAGAGCACGATGCAGCTTCCATCCAATACCTCCATCCCACTGTAGGAGACCATAGATATTCCTGTGACTGCTGATCCTCTAGAACTGCAATTAGAGCAGAATATATCATATGCACATGTGAAGTCATATTTCTTGCAGAGTTTACTTCCTATCACATTTTGTTACTCTTGACTAGTGATTATATAGCCACATGTAGTCTAATTTTTACTTGTCACCATTGTCATAAATTCATGTCATACCAATCCATACTGCAGACTTTTTTGAAAGGTGTATTATAGGCACTACTGACTACACCAATATCTTGTGCACAGTTGAGAAAAAGTGGAGGAGATGAGGATGGAGAGGGAAATATATAATGTGTATATTTAACTGTATAATTCTCTAGGGATCGTCAGTCACCATCTCTACATTTATTAGGTAAGATCGGACTCCCTTGTCATTCTTCAGGAGGCTCTGTATCACAATTACAGGTGAAAGTAACCGCTTAAAAGTTTGCCCAGACATGCCACCTATTATAGCTTCCAATAATAGGAAAACATAATAATTATAAAAAGCTGCTTGAAGTTGAGATATGCATGTTAAAACCAAATATAGCCATCCACGTTGTCAATAAAAAATAAAGCTGATTATAAAAGAGAGATCTATAGTACACATATGAAAGTCAGATAGCTACTACATTAGTAGATGTAATGGCTAGCTCAGCAAATAGTTCATAGAAATTATACTTGCTAATTACAATTCTAGGATGACTTTGTAAGTACTAGTGTTGCCAAACATTGGACCAGTGGCGTTTGAGAGACTGAACCATCGACTGAGAATCCTGTGTTGTATGTGGAGGCAAACTAAATAATATGACATCGTTGTCCCTTGCAGGTTTTACACTGGATGACTCATAGTGTGAGCTGTGGCCATCCATAAGCTACAATAAGTCTCCCCTGCTACAGCAGCATATTTTAAGAAGTTACCCTTGAGGAAATAACTAAATAACTCCTGATACATCCACTCTTTGCCACTCATGCTGTATGATGTACCTGGGTCAAAAATGACCATTAGTGGTATTGCTTGCCCAATGGCATTTGCACAGCCCAATATAGTTGTATGTTCCATCTTCTCAAACCCTTCAATGCACCTTTTGAGGGGCTTGTTTATCTCTAATGTTAGGTACCCAGGGATCTAGTAGGTGCATCCCACTTTGTTTTGTAGATCTGAGCTGGTGGACTAGACAAGTTTTTGGGGGCCATTCTGGTGGGACCCTCTAACCCATCTGTCCCGACTGAACTTGCCTTATGCTTGTCAAGCCTAAACTACCCAGACCCTACTGCTTGGAATTGGTACTATCAATTCTGATTCAATATACTCAACAGAACTGAGACACACTCTTCTCTACTGAACTGAGACGCACTCTTCTGTGAACTGTCCAACTCATTAGTTAAAAACCACAGTTAATTAATAGTTGTAAGTACTTAATATGGTCACGACTGTCTGCCTGTAGGGAGTCTTGATTAAGGGGGAGGAACTTCCTGACATCTCCCCCCCCCCCCCCCCCCACCCCTTATTCTGGGTCATTGCCGGTGGGTCATCTTCACTCCATTCTTTCTGGATGAGTCCATCTGCATTCCTGTTCGTGTTTCCAGGCCGGTGTTGGATTGTATAGTCGAAAGGTTGTAGACTGAGAGCCCAGCTTGTTAAATGGCCATTCTCCTCCCTGAATCTATGCAGGTACTGAAGGCATTGGTGATCTGTCCCAATCTTAAATGGGGTGCCATCAAGATATACTCTGAAGTTGGCATCATCGGCGTCTCTTCCCACTCCTTCCTCAGGATATCAAGTTGTCATCTGACTTTTCATCTGTACATTAGTTCAAATGAGCTGAATCCTGTGGTCTCATTCAGAACTTCCCGATACACAAACATGACGTATGAGAGGGCTTTGTCCCATTGCTGGTCAAACTGGCCCAGCACCTTCCGCAGCATGCTCTTCTTCGTTGCATGGAATTTTTCGGTCATTGCATTCTTTTGTGAGTGATAGAGTGATATTCGGATCGGTTTCACACCCTAAATTAAATACAACTCCTACATCAGGGAACTTATCAAATTTGCCCCACAATCTGATAGGATCTCTTGGAACGCCTACTCTAGCAAATATCTAACAGCTCATCAACTATCATCTGACCTGTCAGTTTATTTAAAAGGCACCGCTTCCAGCCAAAGACCACTATTGTGAGGCTAAACTGTGCCCCACTTTTGTTTGGGATAATGGCAATCCCTACATGCTGAAGTGGTTCATCCATTGGGGCAAGGGCATCAGTGTTGCCTTCTGTTTACGGTGGTTTGCCACCTTCTGGCACTCCGGGCATGTCCTACACAGTGTAGCTACCTCCTCATAGATTCGTGGCCAGAAGAATCAGTCAAGTATCCATTGTAGGGTTTTCTTCCGACCAAGATGTCCTGCCATGGGGATAGCATGAGCCGTCTTCAATGTAGTGATCTGGTATGGGGTTGGTAGAACTAATTGTCGAAACACTCCCTGTCCCTGTCTGTTCGTCTCAGGTGCCACTCGGTAGAGGAGGCCTGCTTCTTCCTGGTAGCTGAGATCTCTCTCCCTTGCACTCTTTCTGATGGCGTCCAGTGATTTATCCTCTGCTATCACTTTTCTTAGTGCAGCTGCTCCTCCATCTAGTGGGTGTTGAGTGCCTTCCAATGTGTGGAACTTATGTCGTTCCTGTCTTTTCTCGGCTCGGGTGAAATGTTTCTTGGGAGTTCGTGTTGGCAAGAACACATTGTCCTCAAAATTCGCAGTCTGTCATCATCTGGCTGCTCAACTGTCTCTGTAGTTGATGGAGGCTCTTACACCTCATGTTCAGCATCTTTGTTGGTCGGCTTACTGGTTGACATTCATCAGCATCAATGTCTGCTTGGTAGCTCTCCCTTTCTCGTTTCCTCTGACTCCTGGTCTGAACAGCATTTCTTCATCTGGTTCTATCACGTGTGCCCAAATTCCAGATGAACGGTAGGTCTAGCCCAAGAAGGATGTCGTAAGCTAAGTCCTGCTTTACTGTTACTTTTACTTCCTTGCTCTATTTATCAAATTCAACTTTAACCCTTGGAGTGGGTAGTGGTTCCACATTTCCGTTATATGCGGCCATCAGCCTAACCTTCCCAGTCAGTGTCTTCTGCAGAATCTACTTTCATGGACAAGTGTCTTGCTGCACCCAGTGTCTACCAACATTCACTGGCATTCTTGTCCTTCAATGAATCCCACATGAATGGCTGCTAGGTTGTCATCCTTAGCGATGTTGGCTGTGTGGACCGCCTCCCAACAGTCCCTTGCAATATGAACATATGACCATAAATAATACACTTAAAACATCGTGGTCCTTTCTCGGGGTCGAACTTAGGCTTGTTCCATGGCTTAGCCTCTCTGCTTCCATCCTTCTTTCGGAACAGTCTCGAGTCTTGGTTGCATCTCTCCTGCAGCTGGTGTTTCTCTCTGTGCTCTGCTTCATTTTGGCGTTGCAGATCTGACTTGAGGTTTAGGGATCGCTGATGCGGTTCCAGTCTTCCTCTATGGTCCTGTTTCCCCCTTTTATTGGTCGTCAGTCAGCTGCATTGCTTCCAGGCTTGTGTTTAGGTCCTTATCCCTGACCCAGATTGCAAACCAGTGCGGCATCTGTTCATATACCATCTCGGCATCATACATGTCACTCTGCTCCGGTGTCCCGAATTCTTCGGTCAAGTGTGTGCTCCACTGTTTGTGTCTCCTACAGTGCATGACCCAGGATCCCTCTGCTAGTTTCCTGATCTCCACCATCTTTCTCCGATATGTTCTCTTGCCAATGTGGAAATGACATAGCAGTGCCTTCTTTGTACTTGTGAAGTCAGCCTTCACTGATGTGTCAAAAAGGACGTGTGCCAGCTTGGCCTCACTGTTCAATATAGGAACCAGGTGTGATGTCCACCTTTCTGCTGGAACTCTAAAAGCTCTCCATGTGCATCTGGAATGAGAGGAGAAAGGTTGCTATGTCTGACTCTTCCTCAGCCTGTTTGAATTGCAGCACATGATGCATTATCAGCATTGGTGGGCTCTGCATTGAATTTGACTGGGTTTCTGCTGGTTCTGTTCATAGGTGTAGCAGCCTCTCCATGCGTTCCATCTCTTCTTCGTTTTCCCTGCCGAGTTCTTCTTCCCTGCACCTCTCTTGTTCCTCTTGGCACTGTTCCATTCTTTCGAAGAATTCCATCCGACTCGCTGTCAACATGTCCTGTTCTGTTTCGGGGGAGCTTTGTCCCTCACGGCCATCGTCTGTGTCCTACTGTTCTCTCTGGTGTGTGTATCCATGCTGCGTGCTTCGTCGAGTTTGGGATCGTCACTTTCACTTCCACACTTACCAATTCGCTGTGCACTGACATGGTTCGCACTTTCGGGTCGTCACATTCACTTACATTTCTGCTCTTGTACACGCTATCCTTTCGTACTGTTTGATCAGTTGGAGTAGACAAAACCAACGAATTCGACTTGTCATAGTTCTTGTAGCTACTTCCTGACTGAATAGTACTAGATAATAGCAAATACTGAGCTATGCTAGCAACTGCCTGACTAACTGACTGTCTGGCTGGATTCGGATTCGTGTTGCCACAATGTTACTGGAAGACTTTCTCTCTGTTCAAATAGCAATCAAGTTTCTAGCAAATTGTTCTGGCTAAGTTCGGTAACCGTTGCCACCAAATGTTAGGGAGTGCCATACTGGTGGGACCTCTAACCTGTCTTTCCCGACTGAACTGGCCTTATGCTTGGCAAGCCTAAACTACCCAGACCACACTGTTTGGAATTGGTAGTATCATTAAGTAAAGGTTCTGATTCAATATATTCAACAGAACTGAGACACACTCTTCTCTCTAAATCGTCCCACTCATTAGTAAAAAACTACAGTTATTTGATAGTTAAGGGTCATAGTACTGACTATGATCTAATATGCTCACGACTCCTCCTCCTCCTCATCATCATCATGTCGTCTTCGTCGTCGTCGTCATCATCATCATCATCATCATCATCATCATCATCATCATCATCATCATCATCATCATCATCATCATCATCATCATCATCACCACCACCACCACCACTACCATCAACACCACCATCACAAAAATTTTAACAACACCCGACCGACTCCAAAGCGCATTTCTCCGCTGGACTGACACCAAGAGACGCGAAAAGAGGTGAGCATGGGCATTCACCTCCCCATTTCTTTGCCTTATTCTGAGGCTGAGCTCCATCAGGAAAGCCATTGACCTGGTCCCGATGACCCCCAATGACGACTCAATGACCACTGGCACCAAAAATTATGGATTCAGACTGGCACACTTGGCCACTTTCTTCTACTCAGCAATAGCAACCACATCTCCATCACTACTCACTGCCACACCCCAATATGATTGGGTAAACTTATCTGGATAGGTTGCACCCCACACCATTTGCTCGCCATTCTTCTATGTAACCATGGTTACCCAACCAAGACTTTTTCTGTCGGAACGAAGGAGAGCCAGTGATTCCAGCCTGAAAGGGGCACCTGCAGATGACAATGCCTGGAAGAGAATGTCATTTATGGTAGTCTGGTGGTAGAAACATCCTTCGCTCCTCTCGCATCTAAAACCATGCATGGCAAGATGACCCACTTCAGTTCCAAGTCCTGGCAGTTATTGGGAAGACACAAAATGGAGTCAAGAGGAGAACCATGGCAATCCTGATGATATTATATTCATTCTCAAACCCAGGGACAAGATGGGGAGAGCATTAACCATGAACTGGACACTGGAATGGCCAAAAGCCGAGCCAAATTGTCAGGTGCATTCTGCAACAAAGATTCCATGGATATTAACACCATGCATGCATCCCAGGACTTCTGGAAGTATGCCGCATGATCAGATGGTGGGGGATTGGCATGATCCATAGACCATGTTGAAAGGGAATCAACCACAAAAGGGTCAGGGAGTGAAAGAAAGTGAGATGTCATGATGGTTTGGAACAGGTCATAAATGGCAGCGGCTGAGGCCAAGAAGGCAGAGGCAGAAAGCTGCACTACACTCCTGATTCCAAGGCCGCAACCCCACAGGGAGAGTGGCCTTCAATCAAGAACAGATATCCTCAGATAAAAAAATTGTAATACCTATCACAATTGACATGAGACTCTCGTCATAATCTATCACGGCAGGAGAGAGAGGGTGTACAACAGCTTAGCTGTCTCCCATGACCTCTGAGGCACTGATTTTGTCCCTGAGAACAGTTGAGACTGAATCAAAGCTACTCAGAGGCAAACCCAGGAGACAGGCATTAGAGGGATCAACCACATGAGCTCCTGGAAGAGCGCACAAGGTGCTTCCTCTCGAAAATGATGGAAAATTATCTCAGACATGTGGTCGTTCAAAATTAACCCAATCTCCTCAGTTTGTTTGATGAGCTGAAGATCATGAATTATTTCTTCTGTTGAATCCCCCAGAGTGATGTCATCTAAAAATATTACACATTCTCAGATGACAACTGAGCGCAGTTATGATGGAGTGAGAGTCAGAAAAGGAGAGGGCCAAGAGAATCACCCTGCTGCACCCCTTCGGCTGATTACAAGGACTTGTCACCCCAGTACAAGGAGGATGGAGAAGAGTACACAGAATGAACAAAAGAGTAGATTACAGATACCAAGATATAGACAGCTTCCAGCATCTTGTCTTGCACACGATATTGAGAGTGATTTTGAGGTCAAGCTTTAATACTGCATGGTTGGCTTGCAGGGTGTGGCATGGACAGCTGCTTCCCCCCCCCCCCCTCTCCCCTCCCCCCACACTGATCCAAACATCCAGCTGCCAGGGTGCTAGCAGGGGTGCTTGTCCTTGCTGACCATGTTCCTAGCTACCTTGGCTACTAGCCAATGAACGGTGCATCCTATTGCTATGGGTCTGACAACACACCCTTTCTTCTCTAGAACCAATAGGGTAACCCTAAAAAGAAAGGACAGATAGAGGAAAGATCTCTTTCCTGTAGAACCATGTTAGAGACAGGTGTTTAGATTAGAAACTTCATTCAATCTGCCACGGGAGAGTTATGGGCCATTTGTAGAATTCGGGTACGGGCAGCCTTGGGAATGATAATGAGCTCTTTCCCATTCTGGTGATAGGGCTGCCTCATCAGTAATTCATTCTCCCAAAAGAAAAGACTGCTTCCCTCTTTAGCTTTTTCTCTGATTTTATTTAGGGTTGGATCTTGTTTTTGTAGTAGTCTTAGTTTCTCCGGAGATACTGTCTCAAAAATTGATTCATCTTCTTCTGAGTTCTGGTCTAGGGTTGTAGTATTACTTTCCATGTCAACACATTCTTCTAGCTCATCTTCTAGTTCCACTGGTTGAATAACTGGGTTGTCATCCTCTTGTTGCTGTTCTTCTTTCTGCCTGAGTTGGCTTTGTTTCTGCTTGTGCTGGTTGTGATCATCACCACTTCCTCACATTGCCAGTGTTGTCTGCTCTCTTTTCTTGAACTGGGGTTGACTCTGCTTCAGTGTCCAGCTCCTCTTTCAGAAACCTCTGAAAATGACGAACATCTCATCCCATTAACATGACATTAACATGACATTAACATGACATTAACATGACATTAACATGTCGTGGTCTTGTTGCAGACTGCAACAAGACCACGACACTGCAAAGCATCCTTATCAGGACGGACGGCACCTACAACTGCTGTCGAATGTCAGGGTCTTGCGCTGCTACAGCTGAACGTTGAGGGGCTCACCATCGCCAAGCTTAACATCATCGAACAGATTGCCATAAAAAACAAGGGGATGATTACCACCTCATGGCGAACGTGGACTGATGGATCTGGACGATGAGACATTGGTTTGGCTCGCCTCAACCAAGCTACAAGTTTAAAGGCACACGCCAGAAGAGAAGAAGAACATGTCGATTCCTATGTGGGGAGATACCCCTACTGCTAACTCAATGCACTTTTACTCCACTTGCAGCTGGATCTTGGCTGCTGGAAACCATTTCTTGTTAGAGCTACCAGTAGTACAAGGTATCTTCCAAAGAAGGAAATCCGATTTTCGAATGCATCTGGGGTAGACTATATTGATTTTGAGCAGTCTGTGTCTAGAAAGGCAAGAATAGATCTATCGTTGACCTTCACCCTACGGGTCCATTTAAGCAATGTCTTACTTCCATCAGGGGTGCTTGTGAGATGAACCTTTTCAAGTTTCACTCTACAATCCCTGCTTCCATCAAAAGTCTTCTCAAAACCCCTATTTCTGTACATTTTTGTAGTAATTTGGTACGTGCTAGTAGAGTGCTTTTAATGATCTGATAGTCATTCTGTTCTTTTGAGCTTAGGGTTGATATAGCCATCATCCCTGCTCCGGATAGTGAGCTTTGGAGGAATACAGGCCATTGTTCTTCTGGCCACCCATGTCATCCATGCCCTCCTGAAATTTCTGCAGAGTTAGTTTAGGAGTGGGTGGAGGTGGCTCAACCACTGATGGTCTGTGGAACTCGACCAGATGTTGAAACAACCTTTCTTGTTGCTGGGCTAATTGTCGTCTATCCTCCTCACGCCTCTGTTCCTCCCTCCGTTGATCCATTTGGAACCATTGAACCATAATCCGATCTAAGGGTTCGTTTGTGTCAGATATAGACTCTAGAGGGGGAAGAGCCTCTGGATTGGTGTTCTGAAGATGACGAGATTCTCTATGCTGTCATTCTTCTGACATGACAAACTCAACACACTAAAAATAATATTTTTTCAAATTTACCAAAAAATCACGAAAACCTAGCTGACCAGGGATTTGGTTTCACAAACTCTCTAGACCTAGCCTGAGTTGTTTCCCCTGTACTATTACAGATTAGCTAAACTGTTGTCCAGGTTCTCTGTTACTAAGAGAATCCCACCGCTGCCACCACTGTCAGGCAAATATTTCTACTATCACTAAGTAGTCTAGTATCCTGCGACGCCTAAACAAAAAAACTCTGTCTTAGCCGAAATCAGCATTCCCACTCACGAAGAGTATAATTAAGAACTGTAGTGTAGGTTTAAATACTTTATCAATTAAATACAATCTAAACATAAATAACTGGTCTCAAACCAATATGTATGTCAGTTTACGCTATACGTCTAAAACTCGCTATGTCTGTCACTCGCTCAAAACTCAACTGTTCCGTTTCTCATAGTTACTCTTTACCCCTGCATGGGAACGGACTTGTTCAACCAATCAGCACTCCCGTATTCAACTCTGAAGGCTTCCTGGTCATTCACGGAGTATGTCATACATATAGGAGTCAATGTCTGACACCCCCCTAAATCCCTACAACATAATGATTTTCCCCTGACATATACGTACTTCTGCACATCATGGCTGTTACCAGTTGCAAATGTGAACGATCTATTAGCATGCTAAGATTGATAAAAACACAACTTCGTAGCACCATAGGGAAAGAAAGACCGAATGGGTTAGCAATACTCTACCATCATCAGGATATAGACCTTATTCCTGAAGAAGTTGTCGAGGAATTTGCTCAATGCCATCCCTGACGGATGTTGCTGTAACTCAATAATTTTTGTACTTAACCTTCATAATATTCTGAGTCTATATATAATACTTCACTGTGCTTCTAAATTTGCCAAGCTTTGGCATGCATCTTATTTTGTAGCCATTATTTGGCACATGTGGCGACTTTCCGGACAATGTGTTGCATATTAGCCCCCCCTTTATAAATCCTATGATCCGCCCCTGGAATAAGTAATCTAGATAAAAACATTCATAGCATCATTCTCCTATTAATACAATGAAGACCAATATCATACCATTTTTTTAACCTGCATTTCATTTGGTGCTCACTATTTTAATAGGTAAAGGGTCATAGATAGCTATGCTTGGGATCTACATTGGTCATTTTTGACAAGACTTGATCTGTTTTCTCCCTGAAATAATTTTCTCCCTGAAATAACTTGCTTCAACAGGTCCATTCATTATTAGCATCAAAATGTATCTACATTGTTTGTTGATATATAGCAGAATAATGTTTTCGGTTAGGATTATTATTATATCCGGTGGACAAGATCACTGATGAAGCAATCAAGCTAACACTTGCAGCTTCATAGTTTGGTTTGTGGAGTTCTTACTACTACTGGGAAAATGTTACCAAGTCCAAAGAAGTCTGAGCTGATTCTCTACCAATTAATTTGGTGTTTGAATTCTTCTTAACTCTTCTTCTTAACTCTTACTGTATTTTCCTCCAATTCATCTGAGATAAAAAAAAAAATTCTCTTTGAGAGAAATTTGGACAAAAGGCTCAGAAAAGTGTTTTGATTCCCAAGTAGTGCTATAAAAAATATTTTCAGGGTTGTTAATGCTTTCGGAATGTCGAAATGGGTTTTTTAAGATCTTGAAGTCTGCTATAGCTTACCAAGGCAAGTGCTGATTTGTGTGGTGCAGAATAAAGAAGAGACTGTACCCATGTAGACCACAACCAGTTGGACAACTTTTTACCGTTCAAAATCTTGTACATTTCAACAGACTCTCAGTTGATATAATGTAGATGCAATAATTTCTCAACAAACAACTTTAATTTACTTACTCAACATTTCGACTAGATGCTCTAACCTGCATCTGGAATAATGAAGGCTATGAAGGCTAGAGCATGTAGCCAAAATGTCGAGTGAGTAAATTCAAGTTGACTATTGAGAAAGTCAATGCATATGCTAATATTATGCTGCATTTAAAAACAGGATATCGATTGGTAAACCTGCTTTTAAATGGTCAAGGGTCACCTAACTGGTTGTAATCTGCAAGCACTCTGGTTTCCCTTCCTTTTTGACAGGTGAATCCACTCTTTGTTTATTTTAGTTGTATGTTTTTCTTTCAACATTGTAGAAAACCAAACAGCAGCAAACCAACTAGCGGAGATGACTATGTAACACTTTATCCCACATATTTAATTGTAGTACACTACACAAGTTTGTACATGCCGTACCTTATTGTTTTGTTATAGAGAAGCCAGGGATTGCCCAACCACCTTTAAGGGCTTGGTGGCAAGAGTTTCATTGCAACAGGAGAGTTCAAAACTAACGAAATGTAGCAGATCCATTGTATTGCTAACTTACACATGATGTATAGTTGCTAGCTTTTGCATATTATTTGTTTGAAAAAAGTTGGTAAATGAATTGACTGCTCAGTTCAGATTCATTCAGCTTCATAGGCTAGCATAGGTTGAGAAAAATGTAAATGATACCCTTTACCCAATTCTGATAGTCAAAGCAGCATGTGAATAGCTCGATTCCTTCATCGTCAATCACTGTCAGGAATGCATTTTTATTGCTGTCAAGTATATAATAATGAGTGATGAACCTGCATTGGAACATTTGGAGTATTGTGGTAGTAGAGTGAAACCAAGTCTCGCCGCCATCAAGAATACAAAATGATCTTGTGTTTCTGCTGAAAGTATCTTGGAAGTTATGATGGAGTTATATACATTGCTATCCACAATAACCGTGAGGTCTGTTGGCTCTGGCAATCCAGTAAGGCAGGGCACGGGTGTATGCCAGTGCCTTCCAGTTTATTTTAGTACATGGTAATGGTCTGTGAACTAGAAGGCTCGTGTAAGACTTCAATCAGTTACTTGACATATTGTCTACATGTGTGTGTGTGTGTGGTGTGTGTGTGTGTGTGTGTGCGTGCGTGCATGTGTTAAACAGGCACCTTTCTGCTTCTCACTGTTAGCCATAGGGGAATCTCACTCTTGTCAATAGGGGAATCTCACTCTTGTCCATAGGAGAATCTTACTGTTGTCCATAGGGGAATCTCACTGTTGTCCATAGGGGAATCTCATAGGGGAATCTCACTGTTGTCCATAGGGGAATCTCGCTGTTGTCCATAGGGGAATCTCACTGTTGTCAATAGGAGAATCTCACTCTTGTCCATAGGGGAATCTCACTGTTGTCCATAGGGGAATCTCACTCTTGTCCATAGGAGAATCTCACTGTTGTCCATAGGGGAATCTCACTGTTGTCCATAGGAGAATCTCACTGTTGTCCATAGTGAAATCTCACTGTTGTCAATAGGAGAATCTCACTCTTGTCCATAGGAGAATCTCACTGTTGTCCATAGGGGAATCTCAATGTTGTCAATAGGGGAATCTCAATGTTGTCAATAGGGGAATCTCACTGTTGTCCATAGGGGAATCCCACTGTTGTCCATAGGGGAATCTCACTCTTGTCCATAGCAGAATCTCACTCTTGTCCATAGGGGAATCTCACTCTTGTCCATAGGGGAATCTCACTGTTGTCCATAGTGGAATCTGCTGCTCTTTTTGACATTCTCACAACCTCAAAGTCATAAAGTTACAAAACAGCAACTCCCAAAAAGTGCACATGTAGGACTAATAGGAGTGCTGAGAGACAACTGATGCTTCACACCTCCGCCTTCCCTTCCATGCCCCATGGGTCACATGATAAAAGATTGTTGACCTGTGTATGTATAATAGGCTACTTCTGTATATAGGATGATTTAATATATAGTAAATGTGTACATTTATTTTTCAATATTCCTCCTCACAATTTTTTTAAAAATAATAACATCACTAGTTGCTTGGAGATGTTATTGACAGTGAATCAGCAGCTTCATTAACTACTGTTGCCATAGAATTATCTCAGTTCCTGGAGCTTTAATTAAGTGCAGAGTTTGTTTGTGGGGGTGATATTTTCTCTAATGCACTAATAGGGTTTGTTGTGAGCGCCAAGACTCATGTGAGGAGGAAATGGCCGGGTATGAATGCAACTCAAACATATATAACAATTTGTACTCAGTTGCGGGAGTCTTTCGAGCTGGCGTGTCATCCTATTGCCTCTAAACAACGTCTTCTATTACGGATATTGTCGAAACCCATTGACAACACTTCCCTTTGTAAATTCCGCTATTTCAACAGTTGCAGTGTTCTTCTAATAGAGGAGGGTTAGAAGCAGCCTCACTAGCAAGATGCTTGCGCTGTGTGAGCACTAATGTCGCTAGTGTAGTTTACAGGAAATTACCCTCCACCCTTACTCCCACCACTGTGGATTCTCTCTTCCTGTCTCCAGGGGTGGCACCAGTACTACTCCAACAGGGAGGCAATACACTCCCATCGGGAGATCCAAAGAACAACGGTGGAAAGGGTGTAAGAGGGGAATTTCATTTCTCCTCCCCTCCTGGAGGGCTGCTCCAGCGGTATTTGCAGGAGCAAGTTAGTGATTGGATTGTCGGCAATGCTGCAAAAAATGAACTCTCTCAATCTTCGTCATAAAATCGGCCCATTCCGTCGGGGAATAATATTGTCTTTCCCCGATGAGTGGTCCCCAATAGGGGGTTCAGGATCCCAGGGGGGTCGACTGCCCTCCCCCCACCACCCAGAGCCACCCTGGTGACTCCAATGCCTGTATCTAGCCCTGACCACAACTCAAACCTTTTCTCTTACCCCTCATCTCTGACTCTCCATCTCCCTCAGCACAATCTCATGGAGTCTGCTTATCTAATAGAGCTGACTTCTGTCAAGTTAAAATATATTGAAAAATCACGGATTTTTTAATTTAAACTTAAAATCATCCCAGAGAGGATCCCTACACACATATGTTGCCACCACCAGTTTCTGTGTAGTGAACAGGCAAAATGGTAAGATGTTGAATTATTCCACCCAGGATCAAGGTGGGAACCTTGGGTAGCAGACAACCTCCCCTTTATTTAGTAGGATACACATACATGTATATATATACATACAATACATGTAATATATAAGTGATGATCTGCGGAGTACCAAAAGCACACGCCCTAACTAATTCAAAGCTACAACTTGAACATGCCTTCATTAACACTTGGCATCCCTTGCCTATTGTTATAGGCTCCATGATTATAGGCACCATGTAACACCATTTAGTGCCATTGTCTATTAGGCAGCTTGTAGGGTTATTACATGTCTAGAGACTGATGGCTATAATGGTAGGGTTTGGAGCTACAGTACAGCTCACAAGCAGCTTTATGTAGATCTGAGTTGTTTTAATCTAAACCACCATGTAAATAAAGCAATCAAGAGCTAACTAACCGGTAACTTGCTTCAAGACTTGCTGAGTTAGCCAGTGTATGTACGCAATCAAAGATAACAGCCTAAGCTTCATGCTACAGACTAACTGGTTAGAACCAACTTTCATAGTGCTTCACAATCACAGATGAAGCCTTCCCTACTAAGCTGAGTAGCTTATTAGATTAGGAGATTTCCCAAGGCCTTCAAATAAGGAAGGCGTGTGGAAGGTGTCAAATTTTAATGTGGAAGTAGAAGCTCGTACAGGAACAAAAGTAAACAACATCAGTAGTAACCTAATGAGGAATGGGGGTCGAGAGCATGCCAACTCAGCCTTTCTTGTGTGTGTCTGTGTGTGTGTGTGGGGGGGGGGGGGTTAGTGGAGGTAGTGGAGGGGTGAGGGGTAGGAGAGGCAAACCTAGGTAATAATAATGTGCTGTGGAGGTCTACGTTGAAATACAATTCCATTTATTGCCCTCGCTCTACTTCCTATGTGAATATCACTGCAAGAGTAAGTTGTGCTTACAAAGAAGGCCACCTGTCCTTGATGCTGTATTCCATGTGAGTATTTTCAGTGGGTTGCTAATAGAATTCGAGTGTCTGTGTATGTATAAATATAGCTTGTAAAGTTGTTAGTGTGGGAGTTTGTTTTGATCACGTGTGTGAATGACCTCATGGAGTTGTGTTTAATTAGCACCCTAAAACTGTAGCTGATCATGTCATAGCCCATGTTGTCACAGTACATGTTACTGCACATGTTGTCAAGTGCATGTTGCAGCACATGTTGTCAAGTGCATGTTACAGCACATGTTGTCAAGTGTATGTTACAGCACATGTTGTCAAGTGCATGTTATAGCACATGTTGTCAAGTGCATGTCACAGCACATGTTGTCAAGTGCATGTTACTGTACATGTTGTCAAGTGCATGTTACATCACATGTTGTCAAGTGCATGTCACAGCACATGTTGTCAAGTGCATGTTATGTACATGTTGTCAAGTGCATGTTACAGCACATGTTGTCAAGTGCATGTTACAGCACATGTTGTCACAGTGTATGTTATAGCACATGTTGTCAAGTGCATATTACTGTACATGTTGTCAAGTGGATGTTACAGCACATGTTGTCACAGTGTATGTTATAGCACATGTAGTCAAGTGCATGTTACAGCACATGTTGTCAAGGGCATGTTACAGCACATGTTGTCACAGAGCATGTTACAGCACATTTGTCAAGTGCATGTTACAGCAAATGTTGTCAAGTGCATGTTACAGCACATGTTGTCAAGTGCATGTTACAGCACATGTAGTCAAGTGCATGTTACAGCACATGCTGTCGCAGTGCATGTTACAGCACATGTTGTAGCAGTGCATGTTACAGCACATGTTGTCAAGTGCATGTTATAGCTAGCACATGTTGTCAAGTGCATGTTACAGCACATGTTGTCACAGAACATGTTGTCACAGTGCATGTTTCAGCACATGTTGCTCCCACATGTGTCTAGGTTGTATGCATTGAGAAACATCAAACCTCTTGGACCAATAGTCCACATTCTTGTTTGTTTGGGGCACCCTATCTGGAGAGAGGGATGGGAGAGAGGGGAAGGGAAACTCGTATCCTTTAGTGCATACTACCAATAACCCCCCAATACATTGCCATGAGCTGTAGTCGTACAACCACTACACCTATCATTATACAATGTTTTCACATCTGTGATTTCAGATGTGTGATGTCACACCATACTGCTTCCCAGAGCGGTTGTAAGGTTCATAAATAAATATCATTGTGACTCTCAGTACATTGTGACCCTCAGTAGTACTTGTGCGGCTTGCAACTGTACTCCATCCATATCCTTTTTTGTAGAGTGCACCTTACGCTTTGTCATGGGCAAGAAGGCTTATCTTCAGTTTGAGAAGACACTGGGTCTGCACTTTACTTATCTAGATGACTGATGCAGAAACACGAAAAAAACCAGCTCATTATCTCAGCTAAAACTCACTTAGATAGCTTTGTTGTTCATGGTGGTCTAAGTTGTGATTGAGGCTGTAATTACCTCCGCCAAGGCGGCCATGTTTTCATGCCCGATTTGTTGGTCTGTCATGTGTGTTAGCAGGACTACACAAAAACTTCATTTTTCAAAATTTAATGGATGGGTTAGGCATGGGTCGAGGACTGATCTGTTAAATTTTGGTGGTGATCCCTGTCGAGGACTGATCTGTTAAATTTTGGTGAGTGGTCCTGGCGTGAACGTTGCTAGAAGGTCACTATCGCTAGGAACGGTGTGGCACTCGGTGTTGGTGATGTTCCTGTGCCCGTGCTGGCAACAACAGCTCGTCGTTGTTCCGAAAGTGGCAGAGATTCGCTGTATCCAATTGCTCATGTGCATATATATTTCAGTATGGGGTCCATATCTCTGACGGTGCTGAATCAAACTGGAGCTGCACCACGTTGCTAGCAATTGTGTGTGCATGCATGTATGCATATGTGTGTGTGTGTGTGTGTGTGAGTGTGTGTGTTAGTTAATGTATGAAATGTATAGCAACCTAATATTACACCGACAACTTTTCTGAACTTTGAGCTCGTAATTCATTTCTTTTCTGTCGTGATTTTAAATTTGATTAATTGCTTTGGCTCTAGTTTCCTCCTAATTAGCTGGGAGGGGGGGGAGGGGGGGGGAAGTGCAAATACTATATATTATATTTCCCTCATAGCAATGTCATTGAATCCTCGTGTTAATTAAGCATGACCGATGTATATCTAGTGAAGTCTTTATATAAGGTTATATAGTTGCAAGTGTCCCAGGGTGTCCAAGGCTAGAGACACCATGGGATAGTCACAAGTGTCCCAGAGTGTCCAAGGCTAGGGACACCATGGGATAGTTGCAAGTGTCCCAGGGTGTCCAAGGCTAGTGACACCATGGGATAGTCACAAGTGTCCCAGGCTAGGGACACCATGGGATAGTTGCAAGTATCCCAGGGTGTCCAAGGCTTGAGACAGCATGGGATAGTCGCAAGTGTCCCAGAGTGTCCAAGGCTAGGGACACCATGGGATAGTTGAACGTTTTCAGTAAAGTTAACTTCTACTCTTAGTTAATCAAACTTACCATTGGACTCAAAGGATTCATTTGACTGGGTATCTGATCCCAATGGAGTAGTGCCAGGTTGGGTGACCATATATCTGAGGGATACTTGTAGTAATTTTAAAGATTCTGAAAATTAAACTTGTATTTCACTTCACCTTACCAGATCTCAGGTACCATTAATGCTTGACTTAATTTGTGATTTGAGGTTTATTGCTAGAATTCAGTTGTTTTGTTCTTGAAACACAATCTTTGTTACTTTTTCTATCACTGGAATCCAAATACCAGTGAATCCAAATACAATATGATACAGTTCGGAACAGAATTAGCTCCATCTTATCATGTTATCCACACAGGAGAGAATCATTGTGAAGGCGAAGAGATTCAAAGCAGGTTCGTGCGGTCTTTGCAGTAAAACTTTTCCAAGAATCAGCCAAGAGAAGTCGATTTAGAAGGAAACTGTTATTGACTGCTAATTGCTTGTGTTTACGTGGAATTTCAGTATTATGACATAAGGCATTTCATTGCATTGTGTTACACTAATACATTGTCTTGCACTGCATGGTTCACAATGCAAAACTATGCTAAACTTTGGTCTCAATTCCCCCGTCAATGAAGACCAGATTCAGCTGGGTACACATCACTATGGCATTTGTAGACAAGAAGTTGTCTCTGCTATGGCTATAGCTATGCATCAGCTGAAAAGTTATCACAATTAGCTACATAGCTATTAACTCTTACAATGCAGAGCTAGTAACAATTGCCATGTCAACTACTAGCTAGCATAGCTACCTATATGGGCCATCAACTAGTAAGCTAGTTATAAGTATAGTATTCTAACCCGACTTTAGCACCTGTCTCTAATATTCTTCCTATGTCATGTCCTTGGGTGATTTACCAAATACCTGCCCTCAAGCATGGGATTTTCCTTGACCGGCATTGCAGTAGTTACTTGGTAGATTCTAGTTGGAGCAGAGCAGTGGCTGGATTTGATTCTGTATTGTGTACGCTTTCCATTCTTGTTTGCAATGTCATTGCAACATTGATGCACCATATGGGCTCGAGTTTATAATGAACCTCCATTGGGTACCCAGAGTCATCTATTACAATTAGAGTTTTCATTATAAGCAGAACTTCGCATTTTCACCATCATTCCAGTACTTTCCTTACTCGGTATACTTGTAGTGTAAAAGTAACGGAATTTCAATGGAACAAATTATGGCTATAGGATGATTTAAGAACACTTATATGTCCAAATTCTATCTTGAAACTCATTTTTAAGTAAGTCATACATTGCAATATTTCGTACATTATTTTTTTGAGCTAGCTCAGATATTTTGTGGTTGCCACAGTGGCACCAACTGGCCATTTTCTTTAAGGTTTTGTCCACTCAAACTCCAATACACTATAAAGAGAGAGCAAGATTTTGAATTCATTGGTTCTATCTAGCTAGTTTTCCTGAATAACAATAATAATGTCTCAGAAATAATATGTGAAGGATGTGACAGCAGGGGCATGAAGAATGCAACAGCAATGGCATGAAGGATGGATCAGCAGGGGCATGAAGGATGTGACAGTAAGGGCATGAAGGATGTGACACCAGTGGCAATTATATGAAAGACCAATGTTGCAGGTATCAGGTCAAATGAACAAAATTACTTGCTGATGGAATTAAGCCAGCTTTAGCTCTAAAGGCAATCCAAAACAATGGGTACAAAACAGCTTGAAGGCAAGGGCTAAATATTATAATATTATAGTAAATGCCGAAGTGGAATGATGATTTTTGAACAATCTCTTTTCATGTCACAATTGTAATGTTAACACACTACTGACAAGGAAAAGTTTAAATTCAAAAGTAGCAACGACAACAGTATGGATTGAATCGCCCCCTCAAAAAAGTAAATGAGTGTACCCATGTATACTAGATGACCTTTCACTATTTTAATCTGAGTAAAGGCTTAAAAAATGTTTGACTTTCTTTATTGTCAAATCAATCCCATAAAGTTTGCCTGTTATAAAAAAATTGGTTCAAGTTATTATTGTCAGTCTCATTTACAATATTATATTCGATTGGTGGTCAGGATGTAGCCATGTTATGCAATGGCTATGATATGAGTTGTACCCACCGAGTGTCAAGTCAGAACTTCTGAAACTCCAGTACAAGCATCATATCTTGAGTAGATTTTTTCACTCATACGTTTCTTCTTCTTGTACTGTAGCTAGATCCATTCAAATCTTCACGTCTAGTTTTGCTGTTGTTTCTGTTGTTGTTGTTGCTGTTGTTATTGTTTTGTAGAATGTGATGCAGCATTTCGTTATTAGAGGGTCAGCTATCGCATCCTTTAAGGACAACTCCAAAAGTAACCAACCACCTAGCAGATATTTATCTACACCATGTTTCCTATTACGGATAGAGGAATATATTGTTTTTTATTTTAATTTTTTTAGGCTAGTTTGTTTCTACTTATGTCAGAGAAATACTCTCAACTGACAGTGGCAGAATCAGCAGGTGGTGTTGACAGCAGAATATCACTATCTGTGGGATTAACAAAGGGACATATACATGTGAAAAAACAAGCCACTCATGTCAACAAACAAGCCACAACCACACCACAGACAACAAGCAAGAACACTCACCTGACTTAGGAGCCTGTGACAATGGTTGACCCAAGTGAAGATGATTGGTCCAATCCACAGGTTGGCAAGGAGACCAGTGATGTCAAACTGAACTGATAGAAAGAGTATAAAAGGAGACTATGTATGAGATAAAAACACGTGCCCAAAATAACTGATACCTGATTATGTTGAACTTTAAGAACTGTTGTAAGAACTTTGATTGAGATTGTTGATAGTGTTGATTGACACTGTGTATGTGTGATTCTCTATCTGTATTTAATATATAACATACTTGTTTCAAGTGGGTAGCGGGGAGAGATACTGAGTTTGGCATTTCTAGCAGGTGGCTAGGAATAGGTACCAGGTGTCAGACGAAAGTGTGAACAGTCTGTTTCAGCAGCTCTAGTTCACAATAGATGGCACGTGCAGTACACGCGCAATTTAAAAAATGAATACCCGGTACTACCGGGTACGCGCAATTCAACGACATTTACTATATACCGGGTATGCGCAGTGAAAATGTTAAATTAAGGATAGTGATTGGTAAACATGCTTTTAAATGGTCAAGGGTCACCTAACTGGTTGTAATATGCATGCACTCTGGTTTCCCTTCCTTTTTGACAGGTCAATCCACTCTTTGTTTATTTTAGTTATATGTTTTTCTTTCAACATTGTAGAAAACCAAACAGCAGCAAACCAACTAGCAGAGATGAATCACTCCTATGTAAACACTTTATCCCACATACTTAATTGTAGTACACTACACAAGTTGGTACATACTGTTTTGTTATAGAGAAGCCAGGGATTTCCTGCACCTGCCTTTGAGGATTTGGTGGCAAGAGTTTCATTGCAATAGGAGAGCCAGAACTAATGAAACGTAGCAGTATTGCTGACTTACACATGGACATATTGATGTATAGTTCCTCGCTTTTGCGTATTATTTGTTTGAAGAAAGTCGATAAATGAATTGACTGCTCAGTTCAGATTCAGCTTCATAGCCTAGCATAGGTTGAGTAATACCCTTTAACCAATTCTGATAGTAAAAGCAGTTGTGAATAGCTTGATTCCATCATCGACGATCACTGTCAGGAATGCATTTTTATTGCTGTCAAGTAAGTAATCAGTGATGGACCTGCATTGGAACATTTGGAGTATTTTGGTAGTAGATTGTGTTTTTATGAATGGACTTGTTGTATGCAGTTATGTTGGGGGCGTAGGGGTGGGAATGAACAGATGGAGAAATCCTTGAATGTTGCTGTTTAGCACACCTTCAGCACTTACGCGATGATAACATTCAAGATGTCTTTGTGATCAAAATTGTAATTGCAAGCCTAAATGCAATAACTCAACTCTACTACGGCATCTATTAGATATCTGGGTCCTAGATCTACAACTCCTATATACAAGGGGGACAGTTTGAAACTACAATGGACTTAGTTACAGCTTTTAATACAGAGAGCTAATGAAGGCTAGAGCATCTAGTCATAATGTCGATCAAGTACAATTTATTGAGAAGGTCACTGTAAGAATAATTACGTACAATTTTTCTATCATGACTTTATCTATTAGAATACTGTTACTGAGTAAAGCAGCTAACTTGGACAGTCTACCAACACACCAGAGATTGGGTTAGCTGAGCTACCTACCTCTCAATATGCTACAGCTACTCTACTGGTCTACGCTTGGCAGGGGCAGATCCAGGGGGGGGTTTGTGTGGTTTGCAACCCCCCTTTTGGTTCTCAACAATATTAAGGGGGTCGGATGGGGGGAAAAAACAATTTTTTTATCACTCCTCTCTTGTTTGGAATTTATGTTTGTATTATGTGTAGCTATACACTGAACTAACTTCTGGTACTGTGGTAGCCACCCAGCTCCAACTGATCTGGACTTAAGTGACCTTTTGTGGTTTGACCAGGACAGCCATATTTGGAGTAGTGTTTACTTTAGGGTTTCACAACTTACTACAAGGAAATTAGCAAGTACAAAGATTGCAGTTTTTGTGAAAAGGTGTTTGATGATTTTTTAATGATTTTTTTAGTCATGAAAAATATTTTCTGTGCTATTCTAAAGCCAATTCAAATATACTTGCTTAACATGAAATGTCATTACGTAGATCTCATTGAGATAATATTTCCTCTTTACTCCAAGTATAAAGCAGGGAGATCCGTCCTAAGGCCTAAAAATTTGAATAGAAAGGCAGTTCAATCATTGAACTAAACGTTTGAAAAGGGAGGAATATACCGATAAAAATCATCCAAAATGACACATACCAACAAATTATGACCAGAACACAATACATACAAGAGTAATTAAACTGTTTTTTTCTCTTCCCTAATCCTGGCTCGCGATTCATGGATCGCTTGCCAGTTCCCCTGCTAAGTCCTGGCTGGTTGCTAGGTCCTGGCTGATTGCTAGGGCATGGGGTAGCAGTGTCAAAAGTACCAGCAGCATACATAACACTCCCATTCCTCTGCTGCTGATCCTCAAACCTCACCTGGCCCTTCTCCTCAAAGTTTTGGCTCGCTCCGTTGCCCTGTACCTTGCCTTCTTCATTCTAGCAACGTCCCTGCTCTGGATACAGCCTGATGCAATGGGAGGGAATAAGCTGTAATTCTAGCTGATCACCAATGGTCTTCCAGGAACTCTGGCCATCATTCCAGGAGCACACAGCCAGAGCACAGGCAGCCAGTATCAACTGATGTCTTTCCTAAATGCAATGTCTTAGGACACATCTTCCACACTATAGAATGCAAGGACTCATTTGCATTCTGTGTCCAACCATCCACGCACTTCTCAAGAAGTGCCCTACTTCCCAGGCGGGCATAAATCAGTTTCAAAAGCCAATGGCTTCTGGAATGGTTGTGTGCTTGTGATGATAGTCTTAATGCCATGCCTGAGCCACTTGGTATTTGCACCAAGAGGCCTCTCCAGTTGAGCAAAGGTGGTGACGGGGTCTCTCGTCACTGGAATTCAAGTGGAGTAGGGTCGCTTGAACAGACTTGATCATTCTATCTAGATCTCCCCAACACTCGTCCTGATCGCATCTCCATAGTAATTTTGGAGAGAATTAATCAGGGTGTCTGTCAAGCATCCTACTCCACCAATGGTCTTTCCATCTGAGAGCTTCTCGCCTCGATGCCTTTTATTCATGAACTGTGCCATGTGGCCTCCATGCCCCCTGAACTGCCACTGTAGTTGGCAGAACAGACATGGCTGGCTTTCCAGGTTGGGTACTCTAGGCTAGTCTAGTCCTTCTTCTCCCATCTCTTGCATCCTGAACAGTGCTTACACAGCACAGTGTAGTCCACCACCTTGCCAGTCTAATATAGCCCCATATAGTGAGTTGAAGCCACGCTTTTGCCATGTGCCATCGCAGCTGATGAGGATGTCTACAACATCACCAGGTTGTGCATCTATGTCATAGTACTGCTTGATCTCATCGCAAGCTTGCTTCGTGCTCTCCTGAGCCTGAAGGATGCTCTTCACATTAACATCTCGAGCATGGTCGGCATGCACTCTTTGACAGGGGGGGAAGGCAAGTCTTGCATGCAGTGCAACAGCTGAAAACTAGAGAAAGTTCCACCAGCACACTTTCTGGCAAGAACTGACTTCACTTGGAGGAACCTACAGTCTTGAATGTAATGGGAGTCTTGCTAGAGCAGCTATTACAAAAGAGGTATGGGTGGGTCACCAATCCCATCCTTCTATGGAACTCGTCCCGCATTTCCACTGGCCCACCACCACACTTCTTACAGCTACACCATTCCAGCATAGCTGCCTGGAGACCATCCCATTCTAACCTTCTCGACCCCGTCACTCAGAGACTCATAGTCCTCCTCATATTCCAGCTCACTACTGTCATCATCATCACCTTTAGAGAATGAGAGGTATGATAACTTACTAAGTTTCTTCTCGTTAGCCATTGGACCAGAGGAGGTTGGATTGGATATAGTGGCTGAAGTGGAAGGTGTTGATGCTACTGGCAAAGGAACGGGACTGGCCTGAGATAATGAGACAGGCAAAAGTGACGACACTGCAGGCAAAGGTGATGGCACTGCAGTCTTAGCTGAGGCTTCCCTGGTGGGAGGCTTGCGCTTCTTCCTTCGGATGGTACGGTGTTTTGTTCCAGTCATCCTAGACAAGAAAAACTAACTATCACAGGGGTGTAGATAGAATGGGCAGGATGGGGAGGGGGCTCAAGATATTTTCTTTTGTTGCATGAAAATGACAATGCTAAACAGCAGATGCTCTGTATTGCTTAACAAGACAATCATTAGCTAGCCTCATTGCACTGACTCAGTAACAGCATTTTATTATTAATTCTGAGGGGAAGGTGGTTGGAGTAGAGAAGTGGAAAAGAGAGTTATAATTGGATGGAAATTGCAGAGAATGAGGCTAGTGAAAAAAGTGCATCCGCAAATAAACTCGTTGTATATAATTCTTTGTAATTCATTGTGCTCTTTGTACTCATTATTTTGCTCTAATAATCATGTTCATGTTTCCCCCTCCCCCCCCTCTAGTAGTCATTTAATAGGCTAAGTGTGGATATTATTGTACTGTTGATAATAGAGTGTTAGTTACTGTTACATAGTCTCACACTGTGCTGTAGTATATGTGGTGGCCTTAACAGGCTCTGCGTTGTCAAGATTAAATTATAGACTAGCTCTCGCACATTTACATTCGGTTTCGGAGAAAAGACATCTGCTCTAATGCTTACCTTGATTCATTGCTCCCAGACCTAATGGTGTGGAAAACATTCTAATGAAGTTCACCATCAATGATTAAAAGGAATGGGGTACAAATCTAGACTGACTCTTGTATATGTATGAAATGGAGAGTAGGAACAGTTTTGCATCAGCTGTCTCAAGACCTATAGAGACCAGATGAATTTCAGCAATCATGCTACAAGGTCAGGTCAAGGACCATCTTTTGCTCTCTCCAAGGAGCTCACAAGGTTGATCCCTCTGATGCCTCTCTCCTGGGTTCTCCCCTGGGTAGGCTTGGATTTCATCTCCCTGTTCTCAGCAACAAAATCGGTGCCCTGGAGGTCACGTGGGACAGGCTCAGATTTGTCTCTGCTCAAGATCCCTTAATCCTGCTGCATAATTCATTTTCTATCCTTAAGATGCTGTACACACTCAATGTTTTCTCTCTCCTATCCCGATAGATTATGACGAGAGTCTCAAGTCCATTGTGAGCAGTATTACTAACATTAATTTCCCTGAGGATGTCCATTCTTGGTTGCAGGCCACTCTCTCTGTTGGGGTAGGGGGTCTTAGAGTCAGGAGTGAGCTGCTCCCACAGCCTTCTTGGCCTCAGCTATTACCACTCATGACCTGGTCCAAGCCATCCTGCCACCTCACTAATTTTCACTCCCTGCTCTTTTGTGGATGATGCCCTTTCCAGCATGGCCTGTGATCACAGCAATCCCCACCATCTGGTCATGTGACTTGCTTAAGAAATCTTGTTCTGGTGTTAAGGGGGGTCTCCCTCCATGTTTTTTTTAATTTCTTTTACAAAACTGTGTGGTTACCATTTTATCGCTCCATTGATTCTGCAAACTTCATAGCATGGACTTGGACTTGATATATAGCTCCAAAGATAGGTCTCTCTGTGTGATCTCTTTTGGTACTAAAATAATTTTCATAGGTTTAACTATAGCCAAGTTACTGGAGGGGGAACCTCAAAACCTGAATGGCCTCATAAAATTAAAATATCTCCAGATGGCCAAGTGTAAGAGAGTTGAACCTAGCACCAATGGCTAGAAGAAGCCCTACTCGATGCAACGAGTGGCTTCATTAGGCGCTAAAGCGTGGTCAAGCATCCGGTTGGAAAATGAATTTCTACCGGACGTTTGAATCACGTACTTAGTTTGCTGCGCAGCTGTAGTTTAGCCCTGCACCACCTGCACAGGACTCATGTCAAGAAACAAAGTCTCGCCGCCATCAAGAATACAAAATGATATTTATTAATCTTGTGTTTCTGCTGAAAGTATCTTGGAAGTCTTGATGGAGTTATATACATTGCTATCCACAATAACCGTGAGGTCTGTTGGCTCTGGCAATCCAGTAAGGCAGGGCAGGGGTGTATGGAGTGCCTTCCAGTTTATTTTAGTACATGGTAATGGTCTGTGAACTAGAAGGCTCATGTAAAACTTCAATCAGTTACTTGACATATTGTGATTTCAAAAATATTTGGATAACTGACTGTTTATAACTCTACATGTGTGTGTGTGTGTATGTGTGTGTGTATGTTTGTGTGTGTGTGTGTGTGTGTCTGGGGTGTGTGTGTGTGCATGGATGTTAAACAGGCACCTTTCTGCATCTCAATGTTACAGGGATGGAGGACATGGTAGGACCGGTGTCGTGCCATATTAGTCACGCTGCCATATTTGTCTTGCTCAGAAAATGTTCGCGATAACGGGACAAATATAGTGCCATATTAGTCCCGCCTGCCATATTAGTCCTGCCTGTGCTCACCTGAGCTGCCATAATTATTAGTCTCACCCAGGGGCAGATCCAGGTGGGTGTTTTGGGGGGTTAACCCCCCCCCCCCCCATATAAATTTATAAATCACCTTAGTACTGATACCAAACCCCCCTTACTGATACCAAACCCCCGCTTACTGATACCCTAGATCTGCCCCTGTCACTTGCCACATTTGTCCAGCCATATTAGTCTCATGCTCACTTGCCATATTAGTCTCATCTGTTATTTTAATTTTTTTAATTTATTCATTATTTTTTATATTTTTTATAAATTGATGCAAATACAAGTGCAAATGCATAATAGCAACCAAATGCTAGTGTTATTAAAGCCACCGTATATAGTTAGGATGCACACATAAGAGATGACTAAGTAAAATAGTCTGATAAAATAATTATTATAATAAATACAAAGATATTGAAATAGGGATTAGGATTGATAAGGTGACCATGGGTTATGCTTAAATCTGTCAATTCTTTTTCTTATTCCACTCTGCTCCTTCGCACTCTGTCACAACTGTATTTTCCATTCTTAAGGAAATATTCGACCATGGGTTATGCTTAAATCTGTCAATTCTTTTTCTTATTCCACTCTGCTCCTTCGCACACATGTCACAACTGTATTTTCCATTCTTAAGGAAATATTCGATCTTCCGCAGATATACTGCAGGGTCCTTCTCTGTCCTCATCATCACAATTCAGCTCCACACGAGGGACAAATTTGGCAGCTGACTTTATTGATGCATGGTATATTAATTTTGTGAGGCTGCGCTTGCGCGGTGTAGCAAAAGGGACAAATATGGCAGCGGGACTAATATGGCACGACACCGGTCCTATATACCACTTTTTGCTGATTTTATTTTTTATTGTTATAATTTTTAGTCTAGCTGCTAGACCAGACCAACATGATGGGTTTTCCATAAAAACGTACAATTAATTTCCAATAAAACGTACAATTCCGTAAAAATGTACACTGTAATTTATTCCCCGTAAAAATGTACAATTCATTTCCCGTAAAAATGTTTTCCCGTAAAAGGCGTACAATTCATTTCCCGTAATTTATTTCACTTAAAAGTCATTTCCCATAAAAACGAACAATTGTAAAAGTGTACAATTCAATTCTCATAAAAATGCACAATTCATTTCCCGTAAAAACGTACAACTCATTTCCCATACAAACGTACAACTCATTTCCTACAATTCTTCATTTTCTGTAAAAATTGTAAAAGTGTACAATTCAATTCTCATAAAAATGCACAATTCATTTCCCGTAAAAACGTACAACTCATTTCCCATACAAACGTTCAACTCATTTCCTACAATTCTTCATTTTCTGTAAAAATGTACAACTCATTTCCTGTGATTTCCTGTGAAAAGGTACAACTCATTTCCCATAACAACATGACCTTTTTCTCATTGTGTGAGATTTTGCGAAGAACAGCAGAAGCTCTTAAAGCCAAAGAGAAGCCGGTCCATTCGGAACAGCCAAGCCATCCGCCCATAGAAATTCGAGGGTCAGAATGAGTAGCAAAGGAGCCCAGACCACTAAGAATGATCAGTTCCACTCGAAACAGGAACTGAAGATTGAGCATGCAAACATGAGCATTTCAGGTTCCTGGAAAGAGCTCATCCAAATTCGCAAGGACAAATAGGAAAATAGGAAAGTCCTGAGCAGCGCACTGCGGCACATGCCTACTCACATGACCACCAACAGTAGTAAGACAAACTGCACCATGATTACACTAAATTTGATGGCCTAAATATTTTTGGATGCACAAATAGCATCTCAACACTGAGATGTCATTAATTGTTGCTGTTGACAGCAAATGTTGTTGTTAACAAGTTAATGGTGCTGCTAAATCATTAGGATTGATAGTGGTTAATTAATCTGCATGTTAGTGCTCTTTAACAACAATAGCAGCCATATCTGCACAAAGAACACAACTTGACAATCATTACCAAAAAATATGCTCGAGCTTTCATGGTGGCATCTAATGCAAGCTGTTTGCTACGTGAGTACCCATCTAACTCCACTCAAACAACATCTCCTGAAATAGTGACTTCACAGAAGCAAGTATTGTCATTGTCGGCTTAGACAAATAACAGAATGCCAAAAAGTCCTTCAGCCATATAGCTGAAGGCACCACATGATTTAGAATATAACACAGAAGAACTCTTGAGGCAGTAGCTAGTCTAATGCTAAAATTATAATTCCTGTCTTTGGCCTAAACATTAGCCCTTGCTTGGTGGAGCCCTCAAGCTATGACATTACTCTTGCTGCTACTCCATCACATGGTGTTTAAATAGAATTCAGGAGCACCCATGCATCATGTTATGATAGATTTTGTCCTTAAAGAGGTAACAGTGAAAGTTGCTTCAATACGAGTGTTGGTGTGACAATGGGTGTTGCTGTGACAGTGGTGATGCGGTGTTAATGTTGACAGTGGTGATGCTGTTGACAGTGAGTGTTGCTGTGACAGTGGGTTTGTTGTTGGCTTGGTATTGACTAGGTGTTGCTAACAGTGTGAGTTGCTGTTGACAGTGGGTGTAAGATGCTGGTAACTCCAAGCTTGATATTTGAATTCACAATCATAGAGTATCAGCTTATATTAACATACCTGGAGATGTGATCGTCTCATCAACAGATGCTATATCAGGTGTTGGTCGCTATAGAGAAGAAATAAAAATGCTCACTGGGTATGACTAATGAAAGCACGACTTGTGCCACACCTTTTCTGGATCTCTAACTTCAAAAACTAGTTCAAGATCTGCACCTGTAGAAATCATCATATTAACACTCAGAGAGCGATTTGGTCTTGTACAATTAAAATAGCTAATCTAATCAGGTATATAGCACTTAGGTGTAACCTGGGTTATCAAAATAATAAGGGGTGAGAGTTGCATTTTTTTATTAAAAAACAAACAAACTTGTGGTTACCACTTTATAGCTCTGTAGATTCTGAAACTTCATGGTATGGACTTGATATATAGCTCAAAAGATAGGTCTCTCTGTGTGCTCTCTTTTTATACTAAGAAATTTTTCATAGGTTAGACAAGTTACTGGAGCTAAAGTGGAGGGAACTTCAAAACCTGAATGCCACATAAATAACTCCAGATTGCAAAGTGTTAACGAGTCCAAATTAGCACCTGTGGCTAGAGGAAGCTCTACTCTACACAATGAGTGTTTTCATTAGGCGTTAAAATGTAATAGTATCAATGGTATAGTCAAACAGCAGCAAGATACTTTAGGTGCTGATTTGCATAGAGTACAATGTGTTCTGTGTGCTCATAGTTGGTATGGCATGAGCTGATTTGTTTTGTGTAGAAACAACAAAAACAAACAAACAAAAATCTTTCAACGAACTCTCAGTTGACATAAAATATATTATAACGACTTTCTCAACTATATTTTCTTCTCATGAACAAAATTTAAATTAACTGTTGAGTAAAAAACAAATTAGAGTGACAAATATATTGCCATACTTTTGTTAGCTTACAATGGAGCCCATTCTTAGCCTATTGCAATTTCACTCTGATTTTTTTAATCATTCTTGAAGGTACCAATATCTAATAAACTCCATATTAAATGTCATTGTGTGTATATATATGGCAAATAAATAAATATAACAAAATTAACTAATGATGATGAATAAAAAGCCTTTCCATATAGCTGTAGAAGATACGACTGTCTTCACCTACTCGTGTGCTGTCGAAACCTGCAGCTTTAGGAAAGTCAATGACTGGCTTGATGACTCCTGATGTTTATGTTGCCACATGAATTGATGGTTCTACATATGCACAAGTTATTTCACAATCTAGATTAAGTTATAACTTGTATATTGCAAGAGCGAAAACAGCCACAAAATCTTTGGCACATTTAAATATACAATATTCAGCTCCCTGAGCAAGTTAGTTATTCTCGTAACCTATCCAGTTCTCATCTGTAACTAGTGAAACTGTAACAGTATTTAAGGCACATAAAACAATAATCATCAGAATAACAATGATCTTGTTACTCCAAAAAATATTAAATTATTTTTCTAAATCTACTCGATCTTTCTATTGCAGTAGCCCTGCAGTAGATTGATTTAATTTTCTTTTTATAATAATGATTAATGAATAAACATGATTATTGATAATGACAATGATCCACAAACTCAATGAAGATAAATATACTCTAACTTTCTACAACTGCTGTAGTATAGTTGTGTATGGAATGGTAAAATAGTTTTAGTTTCATTATCAATGGATATTTCCCAAAAAGGATCACCATGTCATCATCATTATCGTCATTGTATGGGAGGAGGTGGGGAGGTGAGATTTGCTATGTGATTGGCCTGACAAATGAAAAAGTGGTTATGCCTCCCTTGCAAACCTATAACAATGCAATAGCTGCCTTGTCTTGCCTACATGCAGATGGGTTCAATTAAATTTGATGTGACAAGTTAACTAATTAATTCAAATAAATTTGAAATGACAGTTTAACTAAACAATTCAACTAAAATTGACATGACAAGTCAACTAAAATGAACTAATTTTGAATTAAATAAAGAGACCATAAGATTGGCTTTTTTAGGCAAGTCCGTTCATTTAATTTTCATGTTCGTTTTTCCACCTCCTTGGAAGTGGGCTTTGAAAACTCTGCCTTTGAAAACTCTATTTGAGGACTTTTTCAGTTTTACCGGACCTTATTTTCGGGTTTTGTGGCCACTGGTTTGACACCCACTAACACACACCCACATTGGTACTGCTATTTACTTGTTAGCATTATTAATATCATTAAATTCCATGTCAAGAAAAATGCAAACAAAAGCTCTGGAAAGATGAAAGTATGGAGTCATGAAGAGTTCGAAGGATCATCTGGGTTAGAATCGTGGGAGGAGAAGAGATATCTAGAAACTGAAGACACAAATGATGCTGGAAGTTTGGAACTATAGCTTTACCGTTTATGCTCCACCCTTTACCTTCAGATGGCGTCTGTAGCTGGTCCTTCCCTAGCACTGGCTATCACAGGCCTGCCTGCTCCTGTGTCAACCCTGCTCAGTCACTGTATTTCTGGTGAGTCTGTGTATTGCTGATGAAAGAGTGCAAGAGTGATAGTCATGATCAAGAGCAAAATGAGGGGTTTACAACCACCCTGGATCTACCCCTGCCCCCTGGAGTGTTGTATTTAGAACATTATTTTCTCATGATTCAAAGAAATGTGTATTCCCGACATTATTCACAGTTTTGCTCACTCAATTTTTGTCCATAGTATATCATTTTATATCATTTGAATGCTCTCTCTTTGCTCTTCAAAATAAATGATCACTTTTTCAATCCAGCCAATTTTCAATGAGATACGGTTCATTCTGTGGGCTCACTTTTCCTGCTGAATAAAAAAAGGGGGGGGAGTTTTATTAGAAACTGACTGAAACTGACTGACAGCAACACAAATGGCAAGTCTTATACTGGAAATTAGTAAAAATATACTATTGCCAGTGTGTCAGGGTGTCAGCCAGATGTTGATGGCAACACTGCTTTGCCTATAGGCTATAAATATCATTGAAAAGCACAGAGAATTGGCTACCTTTTGAGAGCAAAACCATTCAAAATGGATGAAGCATTAAATTGGTGTCACAAATATGGTCTATACCCCCTTAATTTACCCCATTCATTCAATTTTAATTCAACTTTGAATTAATGAACCTCAAAAACCAGTTTAAATAAATAAAATAACTGTGACAAACTAACTAAACCAGTTGAATTAAATATACCCAAATGACAGTCTAACTTTAAATTAATTGAACCCCACTGCCTACATGATCACAAATATGATACATAATCATACACTCGAACTACAAGCATGCTTGAATGATGTTTATTACCTTAGGGGGACAAACATTGCAGCAACTCTTGTCCTATACATGTAACTACAAAAATGCTTGAAGGATGTTTATTACCTTGGGCCAACGTTGCAGCAACTCTTGTCCTATACATGTAACTACAAGAATGCTTGAAGGATGTTTATTACCTTGGGCCAACGTTGCAGCAACTCTTGTCCTATACATGTAACTACAAGAATGCTTGAAGGATGTTTATTACCTTAGGTGGGCCAACGTCGCAGGAACTCTTGTCCTATACATGTAACTACAATTTCTGCATGACCAAGTTGTTTGTAGTAGAGACACGACAGACTCTAGTGATTGAAGGTAATTAACTACTATCCTTGCTATTTTTTTCCCTTCTTCAAGTGTGACAAGTAACTCGTCATTCATAACAACAAGAAAAGTAAACTTTGTCATCCATAAATGTAAGGCAGAAAATGATACTTGTACGTCTATGACTTTTCAATCACTTCTAAATTGAACATGGTCTACATTTGGGTGCATCACATATTATTATGAGGTATTTAATATTACGGTTCATGCCTCTCAATTCATTATGTACACTTAGAGTGGCCCATCCTTCACTCCTCTTGCAGCTAAGACCATGCGTGGTGGCGAAACAATGCACTTCAACTCCATAGTGCAGGCATTTGTGAGGATAACACAAAGTGGAGCCTAAGCGGAGACCAACGGCAACCCTGATGTTATCATCATCCATCCTCAAACCAAGGGTAGAATGGGGAGGGCATTTAGCCATGCACCTGGATTCTTTTGCTGAAACAGGAAAAAGTCTGGTTCAAGCCAAATCGTCATGTGCATTCTGCAATAAAGATTCCGCATTCCAGGACTTCTGGAAGCACATCACATGAGCAAATGGTTGGGAATTGCCGTGATCCACAGACCATGCTGAAAGGACGTCATCTACAAAAGGGTCAGTGAGTGAAATAAAGTGAGGTAGCAGGATGGCTTGGACCAGGTCATGAGTGGTAACAGCTGAGGCCAAGAAGGCAGAGGGAGCAGCTCACTCCTGATTCAAAGATCCCCTACGCCAACAGGGGAAGTGGCCTGATACCAAGAATGGACATCCTCAGAGAAATTAATGTTAGTAATACTGGCTCACAATTAACTTGAGATTCTCGTCATAATACAAAGTAGGAGAGAGTAAATATGGAGAAGTCCTGAGTGAGTACAGCATCTTAAGTGGGGAATAATGTCAAACAAATACACCTCGACAATAACAATCATAACTTTCACCCACTACCCTCTATCAACATAATTTTAGTACCAAAATGTAGCTTAGAAGATAAGCTATTTAATAATGTATTTAACTTTTGTCATAGATATATTTTATGCCAAAGTGTCAGCCAGGAAATCCAGTTCACAAATAAAAAACCATTAATAATGCTAAGTGGCTGCTAGGTGGTTTATGGTAAGAGTACATGTAGTAGTTTCACCTAAACTATTTGAATTGGTATGATAATGCACCACAGGAGAGTGGGGGAAAATCCCATACAAACCTCATGCAGAGATGCTGGTCTATACCCAACACATTCTCATAACAGTGAAAAGAAAATAATTTAGGTTAAAGAGCACACAATAAGCATTCTGGTAATATATAAATTATGGAGTTTGGGTGAGAAATCAGGGAGAAATTTGTGGAAATACGTGGAAATTCTTCTAATCTAATGCGACGCGATTCTTCTTCACACTTGCTGGGTTTCTAATGAAAATAGTGAGTGCAAAAGCTGTCGTAACTGCATCATAGAATCTTCAAATGTTCTGAAACTTGGAATATGACTTCTATATGAGCAGATACACCATTTAAAATAGTTGTTAAAAAAGTGAAAGTTAGCATTTTGACATTATTGCCCCCTTAAGGGTAGAAAATGAATTATTCAGCAGGATTAAGGGATCTTGAGGAGAGACAAATTTGAGCCTGTCCCCCATGACCTCTGGGGAACTGAGTTTGTCACTGAGAACAGCTTAAAGAAATCCAAGCTGCACAGGGGAAAACCGCAGGAGAGAGGCATCAGAGGGATTAACCACATCAGCTCCTTATAAGATGTTCCTTGACCTGACCTTGTAGCATCATTGCTGAAATTCTTCTGGTCTCTGTAGGTCTTGAGACAGCTGATGCAAAACTGTTCCTACTCTCCATTTCATACATATACAAGAGGGAGTAAAATTCAATATATCACTCTAGATTTGTACCCCATCCCTTAATCAATGAGGGTGAACTTCATTAGAATGTTTTCCACACCATTAGGTCTGGGAGCAATGAATCAATTGGCAAAGCATTAGAGCAGATGTCTTTTCTCCGAAACTGAATGTAAATGTGGGAGAGCAAGTCTATAATTTAATCTTGACAGCGCAGAGCCTGTGAAGGCCACCACATATACTACAGCACAGTGTGAGACTTTGTAACAGTAATTAACACTCTATTATCAGCAGTACAATAATATCCACACTTAATTAAGTGTGCCCTATTAAATGAGTAAGACTAGAGGGAGGAAAAAATATATTTTAAGAACAAAATAATGATAACAAAGAGCACAATGAATTACAAAAAATTACGACTTTATTTGGGGATGCAATTTTTCACTAGTCTCATTCTCTGCAATTTCAATTCAATTAAGACTTTCTTTTCTGCTTCTCTCCTCCAGCCTCTTCCAGCCGAGGTCCTCTCTTACTCCTTGCAAATGTATTACTACCTACAACAGTTTCCTCCCAACGTTCTCTTGAACTCTTTCCAAAATTATTGCAGGCTGTCTTCCCTCCTGTCCACCACACTTCAGATGCATGTTCTAGGCATGGCCTAGGCCAGTAACTCGCATATTAGTTTACCTCTGTCCATATCCATACTCTCTGTTCTCCCCCCTTATATAAACAATTTTTGCCTTCCATTTCTCTGCCTTTTCCTTCATCTTCTCCAAATGAACACTTCCTCTCATCCCCCCATCAAACCACACACCAAGATATTTGAAGGCTTTCCACATTCTCCATTCTCTCCTCACTCTCCTCCACTACACTTTCTGCAAATTGTCATTGACTTACTCTTCTCAAAATTAAACCTAAATCTCCACTTCATCGCATACTCCCCAACCACATCCAACATCACTTATTATTATTATTATTAAGCTGATAACAGTATAATGAATCAATGAATTTAAGAAATAAATCATCAAACAAGCATATTTATCATTATGAGCATCCTGTATATAGAAGTAGATACTGTATATAGATGGGCCTGGATATATAGGACTCGATCTGACCTAGAAAATATCGATCCCTAGGTCGTCACAATTACTGGCCAATTTCCGGTGACAATGCACGCGCTAGATTACAGCTGGTCTTCTACGCGAGTTTGACCAGCCTGTTCCAATGCGTGTGTAAGAGTCTGGCTACGAGACTATCCGCTGACAGTGTGACTTTGAATTTTCGTGGCATTCTTCCAACTGCTTGGAGTATTTTTACCACTACAATACGTACGGTGTCGTGATTCCATGAACGTGAGGTACACTGTAGCTTGTAACGCGTTTGTGGTAGTTCTAGTTTTCATAAATTGCCAATGTAATCTTGATTCTCTTGGCATTCTTCCAACAGTACTTGGTGTGTTTCTTACTAATACAATACCGTCAAAGCCGTCAAAGAACGTGAACTGAACTTGCTAACTCTTTTACGTTTTTTAGACAAAGATACATAAATTGCCAACTTGCCAATTGTGAGTGTGACTTCCGAAATGAGTTCACCAAGTTCTCCTGTAGTATATTACAGCATTTGCACTGAAAATAGCAAGAGCTGCTGGGAGCCCTATAGCTAAGTGAAGTTAAGTGAAAAGGACAGTGAAGTGCATGTAAGTCACCATAAACTAGTAGGTGCCACTTGTGTTTACCACTTTATAGATCCCATAGATTCTGCACACTTTATGTTATAGACTTGATATGTAGCTCAAAAGATAGGCCTCTCTGTGTGCTCTATTTGACATTTTTCTATACTCAAGTTACTGGAGCTAAAGTGTGGGAACCTCAAACTCTGAGTGCCTGATTTTGCAACAAGTCTGACTCCAGATTGCCAAGTGCTAGACAGCACCAGTGGCTAGAGAAAGCTCTACTGCACACAAAAAAATTCATGAGGTGCTAGCACTTGGCAATCTGGAGGAAAATATGTCACAGAACAGAACAAAATATTAAGGACCTCCACTCTTTTACATGCCTCAGACCGAATATCTACTATATACCCAAACCCCAGTGCTTAACACATAGCATCAGTAATAGGCATCTGTATTTTCATACCAAAGCCAAGTGAAAAAACGCAGTGCAAGTGAAATGACTTGCTATATTCCACTTGTTTGTGCTATTCTTGATATACTCATAATAATTACTATACTTCATATGAGGGTGGATGGACACAATCTATACAAGTTTTCTTGACTGCTTTATTGCTATCAACAAATTGTGTAACTGATTTGTTATCCAAAATAATTATTTTTGAAGTCTCTTAGGACTGTTGTTCAAAAACAAATACTGCTCATTAATCATGCAATTGTAGAGGTATTTGCTCTCTCAAGCTTTTGTGGATAGTTAGATCAACAAACCTAACACACACAGAAAGGATTTCCTGATTTGCATGAGGGTTAGTTAATTCATCTACTATGGTAAAAGGTAAGTTGTTTGCTGTCAGTTCATTGCTGAACTTTTCACGTAATTTAGAAGCATACACATGATGTCATTTTGATAGTATACTTAGCATTTTTATCGCAAAAAAGAAGATGCTCTCGTAGAGTAGCATTACCTTTTCCAAGGAGTTTCAATCTGGCTACAAAGTTTCCCTTATTAACAGAGCAGTCTGAAAAATCAACTTTGTCTTCCCTATGACCTCTAAAAGGTAAGCTCTGCTTAGCTAAAAACTCGACACTCTATACTATTTGGCGGAGAATTTCTCTGTTTTTCTCTGCATGTTTTTCTTGTTGTTTCTGAAGCCTGCTATCTACTCTACTTACAGGACTGCAATAATTATGCCCGAAGAGATCTGCCCATTCTGCAGAGTTATGGTGCATAGAGCTCTCATGACAAATAAGAATACCATCTTTTCCTAGAGCCTTGGGATTTGTACGCTGAAATCACTAGCAAACCAGGTTTTGCTTCTTGGCAACCTCCTCTATTGGGTTGCTCTGGAAAAAGGACACAATAGCGACAAATCCCCCTTTCAAGTATCTGACTGTAAGCAACTGTGAAAATTTTTAAGCCAGTTATGCTGGAAAGACACTGTCCAGAATTTTCCTGCTTAGTGGCTTGATGAGAGTGAAGTGTATCAGAAAGAACTGGTGCAGTGTGCGAAGTTAGGTGTTGGAATCTCTGGATATCATCAAGAATTTACCATGTAGATCCCAAGCATAGCTATGTGGGACCATTTACCTATTATAATAGTGAACACCAAATGATATACAAGTTTTAAAAACGGTATGATACGTATTGGTCTTCATTATATTAATACGAGAAGGATGCTATGAATATAATTATATTTCCTTTCCTTTTTGAAAAGTCGATCCAATATATATATTCTAAATATAGCATTTATGTCTTGTTTCTATTTTTGTCATAATTAGATATTATTACTTTAAAATAATAATTATTGTTGTTGTTGTTTATAGTAGAGTAGATTTCTTCAAGAAATTGTTCAGGGTAACTCCAAATTATACTAGCAGAGGTAGTGGTTGTCCTCATTGGTCTTCACTACCGTGGGTATTGGTAGGTAGGGGTTGCAATACGATATTGAGTCACAGCAGGATGACATGTTTGACCACCCACCACAACCCTTCTCTCGTGTACTTCTTGAGCTTTATGAGAGGCTAACTTGGAAGTTCATATATTTGGGATTTAAGTAGTGCTCACACTAAGCACCTGGGACATTCAGAAATGCCTGTAAGTATAATTATATATTATACATGTGACAGTTCTAAGCAGAAATCAAATATTATTCCTTTTTTCAGGAATGAACCAGCACCTATGATTATTACTGTCACGGAGCCATAATTTCTCTCTCAATAAGTCCATCAATAGATGTGAGCCAGCATCTACAACCATTGCTCTTTTACACTCCATAGTACTCCCTCATTAAAAGGCCATAGGTGCTGGCTCACAAATCCAGTTATAACCAGTATAGAGATTGGCTGAAATGTCAAGTCATAGATAGCTACTTGATAATAAGTTCAGCTCTTAAATGAGCAAGCAAATGCTCTTAAGCATGCAAGGCTCACTTTAAGTCATGCTGACGTAGAGCAAACAACTATGGCTTAGTGACTGAACAACTATAGCTCAACTTATGACTATGTGCGGAAGCAACTATGGCTCTGTGAGCAAGCAATGGCACTGAGTGAGCAACTAGTGCTCTGTGAGCAAGATGGCTCTGTGAGCAAGATGGCTCTGTGAGCAAGCAACTTTGTGTGAAAGCAGTTATGGTTATCGGGGAGAGCATGTCTGGTTCAACTTGTGAGTGATCAACTATGTCTCTTAATTAACAAGTAGCACCTGTGAGTAAGTATCACTTGACTTGTGAGCAGGTAACTATTGCTTGACTTATGGTGGGCAACTATGGCTCAACTTATAACCAACAGGGCTAACGACAAAACTAAATTTGTAAGCCACAAACTACACCTGGCAACATTTCAATCTGATTGACCGTGTACTTCGTTTGCATTTTTTTAAATTACAATACATGTACTAGCACAAACGTTTTTCAAGAATAACTAATTAGTATGCAAATAATATAAGTTGCAGTTTGATATTTGAGTCATCTCAATTGAAGGTAGTAATGAAGGCTGCGCAAGTGCTAAATTACTCTGTCTACAATAAAACATACACCAAAGAAGTACATTCTAGAGCATCTTTTTTCTAAGAGTGAAGCAATTCGGATTGATTCCAATGTAGTAGAGATGTCATTGCAGCTTTCCTCTGAAGAATAACTTCCTGAAACAGCAGGAAGGGACCGTTCTCGATGTTAGAAACAATCACTCTGGATGTCAGTTGTGTGATCCTGGCATCCCTGAACAGAAAAAGGAAACATGGGAGTTGCTCTTTGAATGCGTCCCATGCTCTCTTTTTTATGGACATCTCTAGGAGTCCAAAGGGCAACAACAATGGGGTAGGCCATCCATTGGGTGTACTGCAGATGGCCCTTGGGATAACAAATAAAACAGCTTCCTCTCAAGTGCACCGCAACAGCTTGTTTTATTTGCTGGGTTTTTTAATTTTTTTTTATCCTATATTCATTATTTTATTATTATTATAATACTGCTAAGGTGGCAGACACTATACTATCAGTAGGTTCTTACTGTAACATCAATTACTGTAAAAGCTATAGACTTATTCAGCAATGTTTGCAGCAAGGACCAGCAGTATCTAGCTAGTGGTGTAGAGTAGCCATGGTTGTTGGGACCAGGAGTATCTAGCTAGCTAGTAATAGTGGTAACTTGAAGTCATGGTTTGAGTTTATTTGCCTACAGTGTTTCATGCACCTATCCTTGTTACAATACCCTAGGGGGAAAAAGCCTCGCAAGCTCAGTCCTTCACCATTCGTGTTGGTATTATAAATTGGAGATAGTCTGCTCATGAGATTAGGTCGTGAAACAATGGGAGTGACCGGAAATTTGCTTGACTTCACATGCTTTGCCCAGGACACTGGCAGTGGCAGCAAGACAATGCTTTTCTGAAGCTTTCATCCTGTTTTCCTCTCAAACTTGTCAAAAAATCATTTCTGGCCAATTCTATGTTCTTCCTGGAGTTACCCTATCCCTTCAAAGTTGATTAGTGTACATGCTGGGAAAAGGATGGCTTTTGTGGCCATGCTCTCCAGCCACTCACCTCAGTATTTTAGGTGAGTCAAATCTCTTCTAACTTGCCACAGGTTCTAGGAAGGAATACACTAGAAAGATGAGGAGGAGGTTATACAGAACAAGATAAATATGTTGGGAGACCACCTCTCTAATAGGAGGGAAAATGTACCTCAGCTTATGGGATCCTTGACATTGTGGGGGCTAACTTACTTATTTTTTACTTATTTGGCAATATAAACACCATATTAGGTGGCTATTAGGTAGGCAATCAAATTATAATATGGGGTGGCCATCTAATGAGGGCATTGTGTGGTATGATGACCAGTTTTTTAATATACTTACATGCACACGAGCCCTTTCATGTTTGTAGTGCAGATAACAATACATGTATTCAGACATTTAGAATGAAGGATGATAAAATAGAAAGAAGTTGTATATGTGTTGCAGGAAGGTAAGCAGTGAGACAGACAGGGGCGGAGCTACTGAAGATTTATCTTTTAATCAGCTTTTGGGTGAATGTTTTTCCAAATGCTAGTTGAAAATTGGCCAAAAATATCTGGATAAACCTTTGGTATTCTTTAAGCTGTAAATTACAGTTCTATTAACCTACCAACTGGTCAGACTAGTCAGGTTTTGGCATGACCAGTTTTTGTTGATCCCCCCCCCCCCCCCTCTTCCTGCATTGTCCTCCATTGCTGTGGCCTTCCATCACTTGCTAGCTGCCACTCGAAAGAATGGTCTGCTCACGTAGGTAGCTTTAAACTTGCCTGTTCCACTGCTCATTATGTGGCTCTCCTCTCTTGGCAATTAAGATTGATGTATAAATGTTTATTTCTTCCTGTTTGTTTTGTTTTTCTCCTGTGCAGATGGGTGTGTGGTGGTATGCAGTGGTCTTGTTTGTTGCTTCATCTAACATGAGATCTGTCAATGCTGTGCTGTGTGATCCTCCAGGTAAGTCACTACACCTTTACTTGCACTAGTGGAGGGAGAAGAGTGCAGCACTTGGTTAGCAGGTACATACTCACCCTGTATTTTACTACTTCACAGGAGGTCTCTCTGTTTATGAAATTAACCAAACACCTTCTGGAGCGAATCCCTTGACTAACAATGGCACTCCCCACACAAGTGTGTGCCACAAAATCGCAGGCACGGTCGGTAAGTGGTCATGTTTTCGTACTTTGGTCATCTTCGATGGTGATCTAGGATTCCAACCATGCCCCAGCAGTGCACCATTCTTTGCCTGGAGCAGATCTTCACAGAGTGTGAATGTCTTGCTGCGCTATAGTCCAGCAGTTACCATTCGACATGTGCGCCTGTTCTTCTACAACAAGCCATCCATGGGCATTGGTTTGCCTGATGTAAGGCTAACTTCTTGAAGTACTCAACTGCCACACTATATCACAGGGAACGAATATCTCCACTCAGATGATGATGGGCGTCGAGATGTGATGTTTAGTCTCATAAATCATTCAGATGATGTATTTACCTTGTTAATTACCTTTGACTTCTGTGATGCCATCAGTGTTAACTGGCTGCTGCTGAGTGAAGTACAGATCTGCCAGCAACCTACAACAGGTGCATACAATAGTTCTCTATGAACTCTCAACTGACATGGAAGATAATCAGCTTAAACATTCGACATCTGGCTAGATGCTTTAGTCTTCTTCAGAATAATGAGATGGACGAGGGTGAGGACATCTGTCACATTTTTCCTGGAGAAGGCTAGAGCATCTTACCAAAATGTTGATTGTTTATTATTTGAGATGGTTCTCAGCTGACAAAATGCTGTTCTTATTGCATCAGATGATAGCAAGGCTATTACTTAACAGTCAGCATTCACACTGAGCCCAATTCCATATTAGCCTCCACCAGAACTAGAGTGAACCATTGTGGGCGGTGCTGAGCATGTGTGAAGCAGGGTCATATGTGTGGCATTAAAATATTGAGTTTTTTTCTTGTTCACTGCAAGATGCTTTATAGAGTAGGCGGATCTTGTAGTCAGGAGTTTGTTTATTCCTTGATTCAAATGCAACAGTAAATACTGTACAGTGCATTATTAGGAAAAGTAACTTGATGACCATATTCTTATAGTTGTGTGCATACACATGTCAACCTGTTCTTATTTAGGGCATGCCACTCCCATTTGTGATGGTTGACTTAAATCTGATACACGATAAGCATAAAGAATTGCATATATATACACACATGTACTGCACTGCAATACTGTTCATCTCCTAGTGTAGCAGCGAGTGCCAGAGTATGGCATCACCATGTTTGTACTCTCTTCCTTGAGGATGACAGGAGGATCTGTATATACACCAGAGGCTTACCATATGCATTGGATATTAGTTGTTAAATAGATTTCATTTGTTGTGAAGTATGTTAAATTTAATTAGGTGAATAATATTTCACATCAGACATTTTATGGTAAGAAATAGGAACACGTCTCAAGTCCAGTCTTTGTTGTTACGATCCTTTGCTGTAGTCTGCTCCATTTCTGTCTCTTGGGTGGTTTGGGGTATGTGGTCCAAGTATCATTCTTCTACTTGGTGTGGACACTCCTCTTCGTGGGAACAGAGGACAAACTTTCAAGATCTTCCTCGGTCCATGTCCAATGAAGCATGGTTCCATTACTTACCACTGCTACATCTTGCCTCCCTTTATCATTGTTCGGTTTTCTATAGCACACACCTCCTCTCTTATTGCTGGTTCCCAAATAGCCTTTTATATGAGGCAGCTTCTCACAAAAGAAAGCTTGACGAACCATCCCTTAGAATCTGCTCCAGCTTTGCAAGATATAACCACTCACTATAGCTATAAAAATTCAATTTGAAACACATTTTTTAAATGTATCATATGAAATTGAATTAGAATGAAATACGAATAAACTATTGATGAATTAAGGTCGATTATAGAGGGGCTATAATTATTGAGATCATTACTATTTTTCTTGGCAGTTTTGCATCCCTCTGTTGCTCCAGTGCTGGTTACTGCTACCCCTGTAGTGCGTAATGCCAGTGATGTGAACGCCAACCTCTATCTCTCCTGCACAGTCAGTGGAGAAGGCAGGTTCAAGTGGGAGTGGACAGGACCATCACTCTCCGGTCAAAGCGTACTCTCTGACTACACCAGGACCAGCACTATCCTCTTCACTGGCATCAAGAGAGTGGAGACCACTGAGTACCGCTGCCAGGCCACCTATGACCCTCAAATTACTGAAGAAACATTTGCCATGTCTGCATCTCAAGATTTGGGTGATCAGTTAGAATGTAAGATTTGTGTATGACGAATATTTTACAACTCCCTCTTGTCATGTTTGGATGAGCTCTCTCTGTTACCATATACAGTATTTAAGGGTTCATCTGAATGGCTAGATTTTGATAGCAAGATACGATACATCTGTTGTTGATCACTGTTGTATTCCTAATCTACTAACATAGGAAAGTATTTTCCCCAATAAATGTCAATACATTTGTTTAAGGGGGGAAAGGTGCCAGGAGGACGTAGTTTCATAACCTTGTGGTTATGACTTTGAAGGTCCACAGATTCTGCACACTTTACTGTATGAACTTGTTAAAACGATAGATCTCTCTGTGTGCTCTCTTTTGGTAGTAAAAATTTGCACTATGCCTAAAGTTACATCAGCCAAAGTCGGGTACCTCAAACTCTAGCTACTATATATCAAGTTCATACAGTTGAAATTGTTATGTTTTTTTGAGCACTCACACTTGCCTAATTCATTATTCCTAAATGAACACATAGGTAGGGCTTCCTCTAGCCACAGATAATAATGGCTAGCACTATCCAATCAGGAGCCAGCATTTTAACCAATTCAGGCACTCAGGTTTTGAGATGCCTGACTTTGGCTGCATGTAACTTTAGTATAGTTACACATATGCAACTTTTTTTCAAAAGAGAGCACATAGGGAGATCTAGCTACTATATATCAAGTTCATACAGTGAAGTGTACAGAATCTATGGAGCTCCAAAAGTCATAACCACAAGGTTATGAAACTACATCCTCCTGGCACTTCTCACCCTTAAACAATGGAATATTATATGCTTTGGGGGGAAAAAAGTTAATGTGGTGTATTTAAGTATTGTTTGATTATACACACAGCACTGGCAGAGGAGAGAAGCTGCTGCAGCTTTGAGGATTGAACTGGATGGCCTAGCAATCTCATATTAGCTTAACTGGTTTCTCTTTGGAACTAAATTTACTAGGAAGGTTATTGTGTCCCCATAGTTAAGTTGTAAATAAGATAACAATGCGTAGACTTCTTGTCCAATGAAAATATAATGCCATGAAATAATGTATAGAATCATGAAGTATATTTTCCAGATTTGTGGTATATATAACATATTAGTATTCATTGTTGAGAATCTACTGAACTGTAGATGTCATATTATTTACTTAGATGTAAGCACAGTAGCTATGCTTACAAGTGCTACTCAAACTTAATATGATTTGCTAAATATTGTGAGACTTGTTTTGTTCTTTGCAGTCCAGTTGGTGAGAGTTCTGTAAAAGCTGCACTGCTAGACCAAGTCTGTCTCACCTGTGAGCTGTATGGCTACTTGGAGAACAGCGACACACAGATCACTTGGGCTAGGAACAATGCTGACATTCAAGACTCGGACCCTCTCTATGACATGGTTAGTCGGAATGGCAGCAGATCCGTACAGAATGGAGGGAACGACAGCATGCCAAGCACCATCAGTGTCCCGTCAATCTCGGCAAATGACACCTCCGTGTTCATGACATATACTTGTAAGGTTCAGGCGACAGTGCAGGTTATCAATCTTGTGAGGATGGAAATTATGATTACTGGTGAGCATTATACCCTCGGGGGTTACACATCTGAACATCATCTAGGGTTTTATAACGGAAGATCATTCAGGGGTTAATATCAGAGCATCAGGTTGCACATTAGGATATCATTCAGTGGTTTTTATATCATTCAAGAGTTTATATCAGAATTTTTAGGTGTGTGTTTGGTGTAAATAAGGGAGCCAATGTCCTCTAGTAAACCACACCCATCCCTATAAATGTTTTTTATTTTTATTTTCCTTCTTTTTCCCTCCCTTTTTACCCCATGAATATTATTACAGCAGCATACACTTCTATTCATGAACGTGGGTGATGGGGATGGGGGAGGAGATAGCATACCTATATCCAAGCAGGTGTAGTAATGGGGCTGAAGTTTAAAACGACACTAGCCATGACTGTCGGGGGGAATGACGTGGAGCTCTCCTCATTCTACAAGGGATGAAATCATATGCAGACACATTTGTGCACTTCCTGTGAGAGCCCCTTTAATGTTGGTACACTTTATAGAGAAAGGGAACATACCTTATCCTAAGTCAGTGCAATATTTGACATGTGTAAGAAGGCTCCTTGGCGTGTTTTTAAGGTTTGTATTCCGCTCTCGATGGCGTGTTGTGTGGGAACGTGCCTAGACATCATGACTTGATCTCATGTCGTTTCCATGTTCATTTGCTTTCAAGGAACCCATACTAGAGAACTACATTGCCCTCTAACCTCTGTGTGGCCATGTTGTTAGTATATTTGCATGGAGTACAAGTTACGATGCACTGTCAAGTATTGCAGTGGCTAACAACTAATAGTTTGAAGCTTAAATGAAAACAACAGCGATGATGACGTATGATTTTAAGGAAGACCAGTGCCTAATGCTAAAGGCCGGTTCATGACACGACGCTGGCCAAGTGTTGGGTTGCATGTTATCAATTGACTTTTGACCCTCGAATCATGCTCAACGAAGCGACACTGATTGGTCCAATGCTGCATTTCAGATGCAGGATTAGAACCTTTTTCTAATCCAGCATCTGAAATGCAGCGTCGAACTAATCATGTGTCCATCTTTGTAGAGTACGGTTTGAAATGAATAGGTCTAAGGTCAATTGACAACATGCAATGCGATGCAATGCTCGGCCAGCATCATGTTGTGAACCAGCCTTAAGGTTTTGCAACAACATCAAGGTCAGAATGGCAGTGAAGAATCAGGTGCTTGTCAACGAGGCTGAACGACGTACAGTAGACTCGATTATCCGAGCGCTCAGATTATCCGCACTCAGTTGAATCCTGGTGATGATCATCAATGTGAAAATTTAGGGCAGGCTAGAGATTTGGACATGAAAGCTGAATCAGTTTGCTGGGGCCAGCAAAAGGAAGAGCGTAGTTTTGTCTACTGAGTCGTATTTAGCTATTCTTGGAAAGATATCAGAAAGAACCATTTGAACTGGACTCGCAGAAGAAGATAATGTAAATACAATGGTAACAGAGATAAAAAAAGATGAAGCCGAACTTTGAGAGTTTGCAACACCCTTGATAGTCGACGGATGAGTTCAAGTTGTAATGGCGTGCCCCTTGCTAAAGGTGACCAGCTTGAAATTGCTCTATATCTCTGGTTGATTCAGAAACTTGCAAGGAACTCAAGTCAGTGAACCATTGCTACGAGAGAGAAAACAGCTGAATTCCATGAAATTTCACGAAGGAAAATCAGAAGCACCACCATTTACTGGTAATGTAGGCTGGCCACTGGTGATGGAATAGATCACCAAGTGTTGCAATTGAGACATCACTGATGCTCCTTAACCCTCTCCTCGGTGACTTTATTTTGAAAAATAAATAAAAATGACATGCATGAACATATGCCCTTTTATCTCAACAAGGGTTGACTAAAGTCCATAGCAACCATAGTGTATCCAATAGCCCTTGTTATAACCAACATTGTGGTTACCAACTGTTGCCATAGTTACAAACCACAACGTGGTGAATCCAATTATAAGTTACTTAACCCTCTCACCGGTAACTTTACAGAGGTTTTTCCCTCAAAATGAATGATTTTCTTATTATTTATTATATTTAAAGATACATAATGTAAAGTACCTAGCAACCATATATCAGGTGGTAGCTAATGAGTTGACGAATATTGTAACAAAATGTGGTTGCCTAGTAATAAACCACAACATTGTGAATCTCATTATGAAATAGGAACTGTTTCTAGCTTTCTTTATTATGTCCACTAAGTATGTTCAACAGTTTACCATTGCTCATTGAGTGATAGGTCAATTGAAGAATATATTTTTGGCAAACAATAATTATGAATATCATTATATGAAGCTAGCATCAACCACATTACAATGAATATATCATTATTTGAGCTGAATATGACAAATAATAACAAATGCATGCACAAAACTTCATATATCAACCTCGTGATTTCCCAAGTAAGCAGGGTAATTTTCTCCATCTTCTTCAGAGCTATCACTCTCAGAGAGGCCAAAATAATCGTCAAAAAGCAGACCGATAACTTCATCTCGATTATATTGAACAAAACGCTAAGAAGCCTCTGCTCCCATGACACCCACACCCACGGCCATGCCTGCTTGGATGACACAAGTGTGTTAGCATTCCACAAAGTAGAATCTCCTCTGAAAATTTTTATTATTATTTTTTTTTTTATAATAATAAATAAAACAAAAACAACATCTTTATTTCAAAACCGGAAGTGATGTTTGACGTCACTTTCCATGGTTACCCACGTTATATATTCGTTATATTTTAAATTTTGGTAGAGCAAAGCTTTGTACATGCGTAAATATGATTATTTCATTTTTTTTAACAGATGGTTGATTTATTATCATTATTTTAGTAGTGGTTATACCATTTTGCAGCTACAGCCGGTGAGAGGGTTAAGATGCTGTACATCCTCAGGACTTCTCCATATTTTCTCTCTCCTAACCCGATAGATTATGACGAGAGTCTCAACTGTGAGAAGTATTACTAACATTAATTTTTCTGAGGATGTCGTTGCAGGCCACTCTCCCTGCTGGGGTAGGGGGTCTTGGAATCAGGAGTGAACTGATCCCTCTGCCTTCTTGGTCTCAGCTGTTACCACTCATGACCTGGGTACTGTTCTGGAAGCACATCACATGACCAGATGGTGGGGAATTGCCATGATCCATAGACCATGCTGAAAGGGCATCATCCACAAAAGAGTCAGGGAGTGAAATAAAGTGAGGTGGCAGGATGGCTTGGACCAGGTCATGAGTGGTAACAGTTGAGGCCAAGAAGGCAGAGGGAGCAGCTCACTCCTGATTCCAAGACCCCCTACCCCAGCAGGGAGAGTGGCCTGCAACCAAGAATGGACATCCTCAGAAATATTAATGTTAGTAATACTTCTCACAGTTGAGACTCTCGTCATAATCTATCGGGTTAGGAGAGAGAAAATATGGAGAAGTCCTGAGGATGTACAGCATCTTAAGGATGGAAAATGAATTACAGCAGGATTAAGGGATCTTTGCAGAGATAAATCTGAGCCTGTCCCCCATGAACTCCGGGGCACTGATGTTGTCGCTGAGAACAGCTGAGATGAAATCCAAGCTACCCAGGGGAAAACACAGGAGAGAGGCATCAGATGAATCAACCGCGTGAGCTCCTTGGAGAGAGCATAAGCTGGTCCTTGACCTGACCTTGTAGCATGTGCTCATCTGGTGTAAGTCTTGAGACAGCTGATACAAAACTGTTCCTACTCTCCATTTCATACATATACAAGACAATATATCAGTCTAGATTTGTACCCCATTCCTTAATCATTGAGGGTGAACTTCATTAGAATGTTTTCCACACCATTAGGTCTGGGAGCAATGAATCAATTGGGAAAGCATTAGAGCAGATGTCTTTTCTCAGAAACTGAATGTAAATGTGGGAGAGCAAGTCTATACTTTAATCTTGACAGTGCAGAGCCTGTTAAGGCCACCAAATATACTACAGCACAGTGTGAGACTATGTAACAGTAATTAGCACTATATTATCAACAGTACAATAATAAGCGTGTCCTATTAAAATGACTTCTAGAGGGTGAATAATTCTTTTAACGATTATTAGAGCAAAATAATGATTACAAAGAGCACAATGAATTACAAAGAATTACAACGAGTTTATTTGGGGACGAACTTTTTTCACTTGCTAATTTAATCCAATTAACACTTTCTTCTATACTCCAGCCTACTCCAGCTGAGGTTCCCTCTTACTCCCTGCAAATGTATTACTACCTCCAACAGTTTCCTCCCAGCGTTCTCTTGACAAAGTTCTTGCAGACTGTCTTCCTTCCTGTCACCACACTTCAGATGCATGTTCTAGGCATGTCCTAGGCCAGTAATTCCATTATTAGTTTACCTCCTTATATAAACAATTCTTGCCCTCCATTTCTCTGCCTTTCCCTTCATATTCTCCAAATGAACACTTCCTTTCATCCCCCTATCAAACCACACACCAAGATATTTGAAGCCTTTCAAATTCTCAATTCTCTCCTCACTCCACTCCCCTACACTTTCTGCAAATTTTCATTGATTTACTCTTCTCAAAATTAAACCTAAATCTCCACTTCATCGCATGCTCCCCAACCACATCCAACATCACTTATTATTATTATTAAGTAATAAATCAATGAATTTAAAACAAACAACGAAATAAATCACCAAACAAACAAAATTATATAATTATGTATATATACATGAGCACCCTGATACATATATACTAGATATAGATAGGCATGGATATAGGTCTCGATCTGACCCAAATTACAGAGGGAAAATATTGATCCGAAGCCGCAATTACCGGCCAATTTTCTGGTGACAACCCTTTTCTACGGGGAAGCAATTGTCTGGGCGCGCTAGATTACAGCGAGTTTCGCTGGTCTAGGATCTACGTGAGTTTCACCAGATTATCCCTGTCCCAATCCGTGTGTAAGAGTCTGGCTGCGTGACTATCGCTGAGAGTGTGACTTTGGATTTTCATGGCATTCTTCCAACTGTTGTACTTGGAGTCTTTTTACTACTACAATATGTACGGTGTCATGTCATGATTCCAAGAACTTGAGGTACACTGTAGCTACTTCCTTGTAATGTGTTTGTGGTAGTTCTAGTTTTCATAAATTGCCAGTGTGATCTTGGATCTTCCTTGGCATTCTTCCGACAGTACTTGGTGTGTTTCCTACTAATACAATACTGTGTGTAATTCAAACAATGTGAATTTAACTTGCTAACGCTTTTACGTTTTTTTCTGGACATAACTACCAACTTGGCCAATTATGTGTGTGACTTTTTAGAAAAGAGTTCACTAAGTTCACCTGTAGTATATTGCAGTACCTGCACTGATAATAGCAAGAGCTGCTGGTAATCCTATAGCTAAGTGAGATTAGTTAAAGGGGGAAGGAAGACTATTTTGTGGGGTAGCTTAATACATTTCCAAAGATTATGGTCTAAAAATGTAGCTCATTCTAGGTGCTTTCCAATGACATTAGAATAATGGTGTTGCAATAAACTAGGACTGAAACATGGTCAAAACCGCAAAGGTCCTTAAAATGTTTAGATGCACTCCTGTACCCCAACCACAGGTCTTGATATTAGAGTGATCACAGATACTTGTTTTCAATAGTCTGTTTGAATTTTTTTTTTATTCCCCCCAATATCCCAATTTCATCTTTATGCTGCCAGACTGACTATATCTCATCAGAAAATGACTGGATTGGTTAGGAATGTATTCAAAACACGGGTAATGCAAGAGCTTTCATAATATATAAAAATTATTTACTATAGACAAAAATTGAATGAGTTACACGGTATCATTTGATGTCACTACATGAAAATTAAATTTCATAATAAATCAGTTTGAAAAGTACAACACTAAAATAACATGAAAATATTGACGAAAGAGTTATTTTATGAAAAATGGAGTATATAAATTTCAGTTTGGGGTTCAGCACTGCAAGTACAGTACAAGCATCATCATCACCCCGATCCACCAATAGACGCCAAAGATCCTGAGAGTGCATGATAACAGGAACAGATTCCACAGAGGTTAAAACAGACTCCACATCAGTCTGCCTCAAAATTGAAGCAGATTCCCTACCATTCTGCCCCAGTCTCGATGCAGATTCCCCAACAATCTGCCCCAGTCTCGATGCAGACTCCCAACAATCTGTCCCAAGATAGAAGCAGACTCTCCAGCAATCTATCCCACTCTTGAAGCAGATTCCCCAGCAATCTGTCCCAAGCTTGAAGCAGACTCCCTAGAAATCTGCCCCATGCTTGAAGCAGACTCTCCAGTAATCTGCCCATGCTTGAAGTAGACTCTCCAGTAATCTGCCCCAGCTTGAAGCAGACTCCCCAGCAATCTGCCTCATGTTTGACACAGGCTCCCCAGCATCCTGCCCCAATCCAACAAGTTCAGCGCTCGCATGCAAAAGGCCAGCCTCACCAACAGACTGACCTGTTCTAGTTGGTACTCGGGGAGGACCTACTATGGACTCGTTACTATATAGTCCGACATCATTCGTGTCTTCAGCTTCTATTCTCATCTTCTTCTCCGGCCGTACTCCACGGAAGACTTTGGGTCTCTTCTTCCGACGACAACTGGAATGCTGCATTTGGAATAAGCACTAGAATCACTCATAGATTCGATCAAAGTTGGAAACTGAGTAAGAACAACGTGGCGTGCGCAGGAGCAGACGTTTGTACCCCCTTTTGTGCAGATAGCACGGAAATGATGGAATAGCAATTAGCGATATTTTAAGCCAAGTTTCAAGTCTTGGCTATGAATATGAACGATCCAACTTACTGCGTTTATTCAGGCTTGTTCTTGTTCATCACACAGAGTTGTGCAACGAAATGGGAGGATAAAAAGTATTATAACTCAAGAATGGTTGACAATAAAATGCTGAAACGAAATGCAGTTAATTTAATAGTGAAGGTATAGAATGATGGAAAGGGGGAAAAAAGGGGGTAAAAGGGGGATAAAAAGGGGGGAAATGGTCTTCTCTCCTCCGGGAAGAGGACAGTGAAATATATTTAGTTCATGGGCAAAGTTAATGCCAAGTGCATGTAAGTCATACCATAAACTTGTAAGTGCTAAAAAAACACTTGTGGTTATCACTTTATAGCTCCCATAGATTCTGCAAACTTTATATTATAGATTTGATATGTAGCTCAAAATATAGGCCTCTCTGTGTGCTCATTTTTGATACTAAAACATTTTTAATAGTACTCCAAGTTACTGGAGTTAAAGTGGGCGTACCTCAAACTCTGAGTGCGTGATTTTGCAAGAAGTCTAATTCCAGATTGCCAAGTGATATATAGACAGCTGAAATTAGCAACAGTGGCTAGAGGAAGCCCTACTGCACACAACATATTTATTCATTAGGGGCTAGCACTTGGCAATCTGGAGAAAAATGTGGCACAGAACAGAACAAAATATTAAGGACCTCCACTCTTTTACATGCCTCGGACTGAATATCTACTACCCAAACCCCAGTGCTTAATTAACACATAGCATCAGTAATAGTCACTAGCAGGCACCTGTATTTTCATACTGCTCAAGTGAAAATATGCCGTGCAAGTGAAATGACCCGCTCCATTCCACAACTTGTTTATGCTATTCTTGATATACTCATAATAATTACTATACCAGTTTGGATGGATACAATCTTTACAAGTTATCTTGACTGTAATTATAGCTTTATTGCTATCAACAAATGGCTTAACTGATTTGTTATCCAAAATAATTACTTTTGATGTCTTGGAAAATGTTGCCATAATTCTTGGAAAGCATAGTTGATGACCCAAAAACCAGAGTGGGATATGGGAGAATGTGAGCTGCTTACTCCTACACCAACTCGGCTTCTTAGCTATGCAAGCTGTGTAGAGATGTCCAAGCCTACTGATACTAGTCTGCCTACTAGCAACCCTTCTTGGACAGAACTCAGTCACTCTACTCTAGTGACTGGTTTAACCCTCCCTGCAGTTCCTTAACTGCAAGGGACTAGCATTAGCTAGTTCAGTGAGAAATAGATCAGTGATACTTGGCACAAATGAGGTGTGCCGTCTTTTACAAAAATTACAACAACGTCAATAACTCAAGTTCACTTGCTATACAACCTATTCTAACATTAATAACAGTTCTGTTATTTTTATATTTGCAGGCTGTTTCGTCACAGCTGGTCATGAGTTGTTTCATTATTCGGAATTGTTGGAAAGCTGCTCAGGGAAACCTCAGAGTTCCTGTTGACAACTTCTTTGCCAGCTGGTCCCGTAGTACTCTCACTGTCTTGACATCTTGTGGATAGTGGTCCTTGATCTTTGTATAGTGGTCCTTGATCTTTGTACACACATTCCTCATTCTCATTACATTCATCAATCTCACTCTTATTATTTAATGTCGACTGTTCGAATGTAAGTTGCTCTTCTTTAGGTAGGTCCTGTGAGTGGCCCTCTGACAGAGAATATCTAAAACAGAGCCTGTAGGAAAATATTGATGAGTATATTATATATATATAAATAGATAAATATATGTAATCATATAGTATTAGATATCACTATAGCAATATTATTTCATGTAAAAATTAAATCCTAATAGGATTATCAGACTCCACCCCCCCCTCACCCCCTCCCTCTGCTCCCCATAGAAGTGTACTTCAGCCACACACCCTCTACTCCTCCTCCCAACTACTTCCCACATTCCCACATCAAAATTGTATATCCATACCTAACAGTAGAATTCTTTAATCTTGGCAAAAATGTTGCACAATCAGCATTCTAACTTTAAGTAGCTAATGCTTTAAGTTTGTCTCTGATGGTTCTCATTGTGTGAGCAGGCTTAGGCCAGTAACATCATGCCATGACCATCCTTTCGTTTGTAGCTATATTGTTTATGCAGTACCTTTATTTACTAGACAATAATGCTAGCTAACCTATGCTGTTGTGACTGTGGATAAGCTTTTAAGCTGGTGAGGGATTGGGTTTTGATCTGTGGACCAAGCAGGGGCAGAAGATCCAGCAATTTTTTAAATGGGGGGTGGTTGTGGCCATACCTTTAACCACACCTACACATTATGACCACACTATTAACCACACCCATATATGGTAGGCCCTGCACCAACGCCCACAATTCAGATAATCAGCATAATCATTATAAACACCCACAATTCAGATCATATAATCATATCATAATAAATCAGTTGTCAAACAAAGAGGCTAAAAACAATCTTCTTGGATGGGCTTGAACAAATGCCTGACAAACTTGATCTACAGGTATATATTCATTCCCCATAGTGCATGGCAATAACCGAAAGATCTGACAAATGCTCCTCACTCAGAGTGGACCTCAAATAGTCTTCTCAGAAGAGAAAACGACCTTCCTGCCTCAGCACTAGAAATGGGTAGTGTGGTAGAAATTACTAGGAGGCAGTGAATATAAAAGAACGAATCCTTATTACAAGCACTAAGAGCTAGAAGCAGATTATCTGGTAGATGAGTTTCCATATCAGAAGAATCAAAATCATGTTTCTTGCTATGCCAGAGAACATTCCACCTTCTAAGCTCATTTCCCAGTGACATTGTAAATGGAAGGTCACCTTCCAAATGAAGTAAACTTTCAAACACACACTGGTCAACAGAATCGGTCACAGAAGTACTTCTTGTTATAATAGGGGGTACAAGATGGAGCATGCTGAAGGCTCGTCTTTCTGGGAACACATTCAGAAACACCTATGGCATCAGTAAGTGGAAGGATCTCAGAATTGCACCACCAGGAGCTGACAATGTTAATCTCTAGTAGTCCTGATATTTTCAATATACTGGAATCTACCATCTTGTAAAGCATTGACTACATCATGATCTTGTTTCTGAAATTTTGAAGCCAGTGGCTTCACTTCATCAAGAATATTTTTTGTGACAATAAATACAGCAATGGATTGAAAACAAGAAAGCGAAGACTTCAATCCTTGAGCTTTCACTTTTGTTTTTCTGCCAATTCCAGCTTTAAAGCAAATGTTGATACTCACTGGGTGAAATAATAGCATCCAAAAAGGTCACAAAACATTCATAAATCTCCAAAAAGATTTCAAAACAAGTATGGCGCTCCACCCAAAGCATCTTACAAAGACAAGGAAGCTTAGAACGTTGAGATGCTGGCAAATATACATCCAAAGCTCGCTAAAAAAAGCCTTTGACTCTTAGGACTGTTGTTCAAAAACAAATACGTCTGATTAATCATGCCAATGAGGTTCCTTACTTCTTGGACTTTGCATGAAGCTGCAATAGAAAGGTTAAGGGAGTGAGCAAAGCAATGAGTGTACAAAGCCAGAGGAGAAATTTGCTTGATCTTTGCTTGGACACCAGCTATTGCAGAAGACTTCAAAGCTGCTCCCATCATAAACCTGACCACGAATACGAGTATTTAAGGAGATGGAAGGATGTCAATGGATCCCAAGATTTTTTCTGCAATTGTAGAGGCATTTGCTCTCTCAACATTAATGAGATTAATTAGGTACTCCTTAATATGAGGCTTTTGTGGAGTAGTTAGATCAACAAACCGAACACACACAGAAAGGATTTCCTGGTTTGCATGAGGGTCAGTCACTTCAGGGGGGACTAAACCTCCTTTTTTAATTTTTTTTTTCCCTCTCATATTGTACCTACATGTATGAACTTGCTCTTTGTGAATTATTATGTCATTTGGATACTTCATTGCTAAGTTATGATGGATTTTGCACACACACCTCCAATTTATTTTCAAACATTGACCCAAGAATATGGGGAGAAGTGAAGCGAAGAAAAAACCAAACCGTTGACTTCTTCGAGGCATAAAATGCGACCCGTACCCCCCAGCACTCGAAAAAATAGTGCACTTTATACAATGACGTATATATATAGAAGGAGCTATTGAAACTGCGCAGCTACTTTTCCCGCTCTAATTGCACTGCGCACCGGTCAAGTCAACGTGGGGCGCCCGTGTAAATCATTTCCCGCTTGAGCCAGATAATGCCCACTTCTCCTTGCTCTGCTGCGTCTACTTCAGGCCCAAAGTTCTACAAGAGTCGCTCTCAGCGTAGAAGGAAGCGGCAAGTACCCAACAAAGGAGCATGGCAGTCGAATGTTTCAAGTGAGGCATCTTCTTCCACTTCTGCGAGTGAATTGCCTTCGCCTTCACTGACAGCTAGTGGTAAGAAGCTGGCGCTCTCTATGCCATCAGCCATGGAGAATGCGGGGGGAAGCAGCCAGTTAGATTTGCTGGAGACTGACATTCTTGGTAGTCTTCCTTCTGAAACTTGTGCAGAAATGCAGGGGTCCAGAATTATAGACTGTCAGGAATTGCAGGCTTCAGTGAAGAAGACTGTGTTTGCTGACTGCTATTCTCCAATGGAGGTAAGGGAAGACTTGGGTAACTGCCGGGGCGTGGTGACGAAGATGTTCTTGATGTGCACTAACCCTAAGTGTAACATCCAGAGCATTTTTTCAGATCCACAGTCCTCGAAAAGCGTGAACTCCAAGACTGTTTTTGCCGCCCGGTTGGTTGGCATGGGGAGCAAAGGTCTGGATACATTCTGCCGAGTGGTGGGATTGCCTCCATCACTTAGTGCGCCAGCCTTCTCCAAACACAATCGGCAGCTGGCTAGGCTAACAGAAATGGAAGCTGAGGCCAGTTTCGCTTGTGCTTCTGCACACCTTCATAGGCTGAGAGGGGTCTCAGAGGAGGAGGTCATTGACATCACCGTCACCTGTGATGGAACATGGTCCAAGCGGGGTCACACAGCGGCATATGGTGTTGTGGCGGTACTGTCTTGGGAGACTGGACAGGTCCTTGACATTGCAGTCCTCAGCAAGGGTTGTCCAGAGTGCTCAGCTCATGATGGACTAGACAAAGCATCGGATGAGTTCAGGTCATACAATACATGCACACACAAAACATGTATAATATACATTTATATATATATATTCATGCAGGCTCTGGTGGGATGGGCACAGGGATAAGTGCAATAAAAACTATGATGGGTCCTCGCCCATGATGGAGGCTGAAGGTGCACTAAGGATTTGGCAACGGTTGGAAGAAAAACTAAAACTTTGTTACACAACGGTGAGAGTTATGCATAACTTTACACCTGATTTTACTGATATGTTTCTTTCTCCTCAGATCATTTCTGATGGTGACTCCAAAACTGTAAAGTTGCTCAATGAAAAGCAAGTTTACGGTGATGGAGTTGCCATTGTCAAGCATGAATGCGTAGGGCACGTCCAAAAGCGCATGGGCAAGGCCTTGCTCGAGCTGCGTAAGACCCCTGTGTTTGGCTATGTGGTGGACCAAAAAGCCACCAAGGCTGCTGCTGCAGGTGCTGAGGGGAAGGGGAGAGCCAAAAAACGTGGCAGGGGGTCGACTGTTGTCCCAGCCGCCTCTGTAGAACCAATGATGGTTCGGAAGCAGCTCCCGTGGACTGGTGCCAAAGGTATCACCGAGGCAGCGATAAAGCGCCTGCAGCAGTATTATGGGAACCACATACGAGCCAACCCGGGGAACCTTGCAGCGATGACGGCTGCTTGTTGGGCAGTGTTCTACCATTCTTCTTCCACCGATAGCAACCCCAACCACCAGTACTGTCCAGATGGTTAGGAGTCCTGGTGCAAGCACAACCGTGCTGTTGCTAGAGGCGAGCCAGTACCCAAGCACACCCTGACAATTCCTGAGCAACTTGCTGAGTTTGTGAAACCTGTGTTCACCCGGCTCTGTGACAAGGAACTACTCCAGAAGTGTATATATATTTTTTCCCAGTACACAGGTTACTGATGGAAAGAATGTCTTGGCAAGATCAAGAAGCTCAAAGACTAAGCTAAGAAGCTCAAGACCATGCAAAGAAACGGAACAAGAAGTCCTATACTTGTTATTTCCTTGTTTACATCATGTGTAAAAATTTAAAATGTACCGCAACTTGCAAGTCCTGTAACTTTTTTCGTCACTTTTTAATTTTTATCCCAGTTCTTATTTCCGTTTATGTTCTTTTATGTACATATTTTTTTATATCATTAGAAAGCTTATTCTTTGCTCTGTGTCATGACGTTCTCTTTTTTCCCGCCCTCTCTCTCCATGGAAAGCTACTCGCCCGAGAAGTAAGAGACCTCGGTAGCGTAAGCGCGGTAGATCATGAATTTCGGAGGGGGGAAATAATTATTATAAAAAGATTGCAATTGAAGAGGCGAGAAAACTCAACGTAGTGACATAATAGCATTCATAAGCTACCCACTAAAAAAAAGAGAGCTCGATAGGAGTCTATAAAAGGGAACTAGAACTGGGATAGTTCGATCGACGAGCGGTTGGAGCAGGTCACCGCTAACGCTTGTATCTGGAGGTTAGAAAGTCCAATCCAGAAGATGTTGGTATCTCTCTGTAGAGTACAGACTCTTCTATCCTCCCATGCTAAAATATCACACAGGTTACAAAAACCAAAAAAGTTAAGTGTGTTTTAAAGTTGACCAAAAAATGACATTTTGAGGTTTAGTCCCCCCTTCATATGATGGTAAAAGGTATGTTGTTTGCTTTCAGTTCATTGCTTAACTTTTCACGTAATTTACAAGCATACACATGAATAATGTCATTTTGTATAGCTTTGCTTGTATACTTTGTGCATTTTTATCGCAAAGAAGAAGATGCTCTTGTAGAGTAGCATTACCTGTTCCAAGGAGTTGCAATGTGGCTACAAAGTTTCCCCTATTAACAGAGCAGTCTGAAAAATCAACTTTGTCTTCCCTATGACCTCTAAAAGGTAAGCTAAAAACTCGACACTGAGTAATATTTGGCAAAGAATTTCTCTGTTTTTCTCTGCATGTTTTTCTTGTTGTTTCAGAAGCCTGCTATCTACTCTATTTACAGGACTGCAATAATTATGCCCGAAGAGATCTGCCCATTCTACAACTTGACAATACATAGAGCTCGGCTCATGACAAATAAGAATACCATCTTTTCCTAGGGCCTTGATGTAGGGGTTTTGTATGCTAAAAGCACTAGCAAACCAGGTTTTGCACCTTGGCTCTATTGGGTTGATCTGGAAAAAGGACACAATAGCGACAAATTTCCCCTTCAAGCACCTGACTGTAAGACAAACATGGAAACTTTTTAAGCCAGTGATGCCGGAAAGACACTGTCCAGGATTTTCCCTGCGCTCAGTGACTCGATGAGAGTGAAGTGCATCAGAAAGAACTGGTGCAGTTAGCGAAGTGAGGTATTGGAATCTCTGGGTATCATCAACACTTTCCCCCAGTTTTCTCAAACAACGACATGCTGCTGTGATCATTGCTCCCTAGTCAATAGTTTCATTGCTTGAAGTGGTTGGGTTGGATCTCTGGATAGATTACTGCTGAGAACTTCACTTGAAGTGATTGGGGTGTCTGGATCAATTGATAGATGATCATTGCTAATAGCATCACTAACACTACTACCTGGACCAGAGTTCATTGTGGTAAACACAGCAGGGCATGTTTTCTTAGGTGGTGGCTTTTCCACAGAATTGGATTCAGCAGCCCTATAGGTTTATGAAATTATAGAGAATATTCCATCCTATTCCTAGTATATAAATAGTTACTAAACTGGTTACCTTTTAACATGGCAGTCAGCTTCATGCATCCTCTTGAATCTTTCTTTCTTGACATTTCCATGCACAAATTGAAAAGCTGATTGAACTTTAAATGCAGCCCACTCACTGTGACCTTTGATTTTAAAAATTAACAGCTGCAACAGAGTCGGTGTAAATTTTAACATGTCTTTAGTCACCTGTCCTACCTAGAGGGTAAATTATGCCTTTGTTGTTGATTAATATTGTTGATTAACTAAACAAACCCCCAACAACCTCCCTCCCCCCCTCCTTGGATCTGTCCCTGCCAAGCCTAGACCAGTAGTGGCTGTTATACAAGACCATTCTTAGTAGTTGTAGCATATTGAGAGGTAGCTAACCCAATCTCTGGTGTGTTAGTAGACTGTCCAAGTTAGCTGCTTTACTCAGTAGTATTCTAACAGATGAACTCATGATTGAAAAAATTTAGGTAGTTATTCTTACAGTGACCTTCTCAATAAATTGTCCTTTATCAACATTTCGACTAGATGCTAGTGAGAAAAGCAAGTGGTATGATATTGGTCTTTATTATATTAATAGGAGAAGGTTGCTATGAATGTTTTTATCTAGATTACTTATTTCAGGGGCGGATCATAGGATTTAAAAAGGGGGGTCTAAGTCGCAAAATAAGATGCATGTCAAAGCTTGACAGATTTTAGAAGTACAATGAAGTATTATAATATATAGAATATTTATGAAGGTAAAGTACAAAAATTAGTGAGTTACAGCAACATGCGTCAGGGATGACATCGAGCAAATTGCTCGACAACTTCTTCAGGAGTAAGGTCTATATCCTGACGATGGTAGAGCTATCCCATTCAGTCCTTCTTGCTACGGAGTGGTATTTATCAATCTTAGCATGCTAATAGATCATTCACATTTGCAGCTGGTAACAGGAAGTGAGGCCATGATGTGCAGAAGTACGTATATGTCAGGGGGGAAATCCTTATAAGTATGTTGTATGGCTTTGGGGGGGATATCTAGCTCACTGACTGAGTCTGACTTTCCCACTTTTGTTTCTAAATGTCAAACTCAAAATCTAAAGCTGATAGAAGTGGTAATCATCTTCATAGAACCCCAAAAGAGAAACAAATAGAGTGTGTCACTGTGGATGCTCCACTAATATTTGCTGAAGGAAGTAATAGCATGAACTCAGCAATATGAGATGAAGCTTCATCAAACCTGGTGTCAAGCTCAGCGATCAGGTCGTCCAGCAAGGGAATTGTGAGATTTAGACACTGCAATTCTGTGTCTGGATATTTGGACGATGTTGCTGTCTTTTAGCTAGATGTGGTCAGGACTCCTCCACACCAACACTTCCAGCCATTGTAAGAGCTCGTGTAGATTTGACTATGAAATGAATTCACATTTGACCTTGACCCATGAAGAACACCCTTTACATTCTTTACTTCATGATAGGCATATGCTACATCCACATAAGGCCCCTGAAGCTTCACACTCAGCCCTCGAGTATAAGCTAAAATGCTATGTGTAGCTTCTAAAGCCACAATAAAAAGAAAACTGAGGCAGAGCCAAGTTGGAGTGATTGAGCATCAGATTGGGAATCTTGATTCCACTCGGTTGCTGAACTGTTAGCAATAGCCTCTAGACAACTGACTACTGGCAATAGCAAGTCAGAATTTTTTGGGGAAGGCTTCATGATGATCTATCCATCTGTTTCGGCACATCTCTTTCAAGGTTTCTCACCGTCCATGATGTCATCAATCCATGCTTCAAGTTCTAGCTGTCTCTTAGGTGAGTTTCCAAAGAAGTGTGATACTTCATCAGCAGTTTGCATCATATTATTTACTTCTCGAACACCGCAACATTTTACTACACAAAGATTCAATCTTTGTGCAGCACAATGGGTATATACTGCATTTGGATATTGTTTGGTGATATGTGCAGCTGCTCCTTTTGACTTTCCTGCCATAGCACGTGCTCCATCATAAGCTTGGCCTCAAACAAATTGTGTCTCCAACTGCCATGTAGTCAGCTGCTGCAGCAGATCACTATATAGCCTCAGCTGTAACACCAGACGTACACTCATAAAAACCAAGGAACTTTTCTTGTGGAGTGTAACCATCAACAAATCGAATACTTGTGGGAAGTTGCTCATCATTGGCTGAATTAGTTACCTCATCAGCTATAACAGAATAGAACTTAGCTTCTCTAATTTTTTGTAAATTTTTATTGTGAATAATACTCACACAAATTTGATTCATTTGATTTTGTATTTCTTTACTGGCATTACGATCACATGTACTCAGGTGTTCTCTGAGAACTTCATCACCAGCATTGATGCATAAAATCAACAAGGATAGGAAGTTGCCTCATCTCACTGAGTTTTCAGATTCTTTTTGAAACCCATAACCCATCTTTATGATGTCCTCTAAAAGCAAATGCTTGTCTCCAACACAAAATGACAGTTGAAGCAATGGAATGCAGCTTTCCAGCAAAAATTTCAACTCTGGCTTGAACTAATTTGTTGATCAATGGAAGCCACTCTGTTCTCCTTCACTGCTATATAGCTGATGGGACTTTGTCAGGAAAAGCCATCCCTGATAGAAGTCATCACAGAAACCACAGAACCTACACAGAGCTTGCCACAAGTACAAGTCACAAGTATTAAGAAACCACAACTAATTGAGTATTACGTAACTTAGTATGTACCAGTAATGGAAGATTCTTCTTCAGCAAACAGATTGGTCACTCCGACCTCTGACTGGGAATAGAATATAAAAAGATACTAATTATGTCATAATAGGGAGAACTAGCACTCTTAGTAAGATTGATTCTGAAATGTACTGTGATCTAAAACCATGAATACAGTGGTTTTCCACGAGCTCTATAGTAGAGAGTAAGGGAGAGACACTCAAGTGTGGTAACTAGTCAAGAATGGTGAATCGGTAGAATTGCCAGTAAGGACTAAGTGTTCTTCATAGGCAGATCCAGGGGGGGGGGGGGGGGGGGGGGTGGTGGGGGTTGCAACCCCCCCTTTTGGTTATCAAAGATTATTAATCAGCAACAACAAAGACATACATGTATTGTTAACATTTACACTCTAGCTATTACAGACATGTTAAAATTAACACTGACTCTGTTGCAGCTGTTAATTTTTTTAAATCAAAGGTCACAGTGGGTTGCATTTAGAGTTAAAAATTTCTGAACAGCTTTAGTGTATGAAAATGTCAAGAAAAAAGGATTCAAGAGGCTGCTTGAAGCTGACCGCCATGTTAAAAAGGTAACCAGTTAGTCTAGTAACAAAATAGATGCTAGGAATAGTCCAATATAACTTGACAAAATGTTTTAAACCTAGGTCTGATGGATCCAATTCTGTGGAAAAGCTACCACCCAAGAAAACATGCCCTGCTGTGTTTACCACAATTGACTCTGGGACAGGTAGTAGTCTAAGTGTTAGTTATGCTACTAGCAATAATGATCTATCAAGTGATCCAGACACCCCAATCACTTCAAGTGAAGTTCCTACCACAATCACTTCAAGTGAAGTTCCAGCCCAAATCACTTCAAGCAGTGAAGCTATTGACTTGGGAGCAATGATCACAGCAGCATGTGGCTCTTTAGATGATTTGAGAAAACTAGGGGAAAGTATTGATGATACCCAGAGATTTCAATACCTAACTTCGCACACTGCACCAGTTTTTTCTGATACACTTCACTCCCATCATGTCACTAAGCAGGGGAAATCCTGGAAAGTATCTTTCCAGCATCACTGGCTTAAAATGTTTCCAGTCAGGTGCTTGAAGGAGGGATTTGTCGCTATTGTGTCCTTTTTCCAAGGCAACCCAATAGGGGAGGTTGCCAAGGGGCTAAACCTGGTTTGCTGGTGCTTTCAGCATACCCAAAACCCTATACCAAGGCCCTAGGAAAAGCTGGCATTCTTATTTGTCATGAGCAGAGCTCTATGCATCGTCATGCTGCAGAACGAGCAGATCTCTTCAGGTGTAATTATTGCAGTCCTGCAAATAGAGTAGATAGCAGGCTTCTGAAACAACAAGAAAAACATGCAGAGAAAAACAGAGAAATTATTCGCCAGATAGTATACTGTGTTGAGTTTTTAGCTAAGCAGGGCTTACCTTTTAGAGGTCACAGGGAAGACAAAGTGGATTTTTCAGACTGCTCTATTAATAGGGGGAACTTTGTAGCCACATTGCAACTCCTTGGAAAAGGTAATGCTACTCTACAAGAGCATCTTCTTTTTTGCGATAAAAATGCCAAATATACAAGCAAAACTATACAAAATGACATTATTCATGTGTATGCTTGTAAATTACGTGAAAAGTTAACCAGTGAACTTCGGGCAAATAACTTACCTTTTACCATCATAGCAGATGAAGTAACTGACCCTCATGCTAATCAGTAAATCCTTTCTGTGTGTGTTCGGTTTGTTGATCTAACAACTCGACAAGAGCCTCACATTAAGGAGTACCTAATCAATCTCATTAACGTTGAGAGAGCAAATGCCTCTACAATTGCAGAAAAAATCTTGGAATCCATTTCACACCCTTCCATCGCTTTAAATGCTCGTAATATTCGAGGTCAGGCTTATGATGGAGCAGCTGTGATGTCTTCTGCAATAGGTGGTGTCCAAGCAAAGATCAAACAAATTTCTCCTCTGGCTTTGTACACTCATTGCTTTGCTCATTCCCTTAACCTTTCTATTGCAGCTTCATGCAAGGTACAAGAAGTGAGGAACCTCATTGGCCTAATTAATGAGTCGTATTTGTTCTTGAACCACAGTCCTAAGAGACAAAGGTTTTTTGAGCGAGCTTTGGATGTATATTTGCCAGCATCTCGACATTCTAAGCTTCCTGGTCTTTGTAAGACGCGTTGGGTGGAGCGCCATACTTGTTTTGAAATATTTTTGGAGATGTATGAATACTTTGTGACATTTTTGGATGCTATTGTTTCACCCAGTGAGTATCAAAATTTGCTTTTGGATGACAAAAGCTGGAATTGGGACAGAGAAACGAAAGTAAAAGCTCAAGGATTGAAGTCTTCACTTTCTTGTTTTCAATCTATTGCTGTATTTATAGTCACAAAAAATATTCTTGATGAAGTGAAGCCACTGGCTTCAAAATTACAGAAGCAAGACCATGATATTGTTGACGCCTACAAGATGGTAGATTCCAGTATTGAAAATATAAGGACCACCAGAGAAACCATTGACAAAATATTCAGCTCCTGGTACAATTCAGAGATCCTTCCACTTGCTGATGCCATTGGTGTTTCTGAATGTATTCCCAGAAAGACGAGCCTTCAGCGGAACCGTACAAATGTCCCAAGTGACAGCCCACAAGAACACTATAAAAGAGCAATTGCCATCCCTCTCTTGGATTCTCTCCTGGGTCAAATGAAGGACCGGTTTTCAGAAGATCAGCGTCATGCTCATGGTCTGCTCCATCTTGTACCCTCTGTTATAACAAAAAGTACTTTTGCGACAGAATCAGTTGACCTGCGTGTGATTGAAAGTCTACTTCATCGGGAAAGTGACCTTCCATTTCCAATGTCTCTCGGGAATTAGCTCAGAAGGTGGAATGTTCTCTGGCATAGCAAGAAATGTGAATTTGATTCAGCTGATACAGAAACTCATCTACCAGATAATCTGCTCCTAGCTCTTGGTGCTTGTGATAAGGATTCGTTCCCCAATATTAACTGCCTCCTAGTAATTGCTTGCACACTACCCATTTCTAGTGCCGAGGCAGAAAGGTCGTTTTCACTTCTGAGAAGAATAAAAAGACTTATTTGAGGTCTACTATGAGTGAGGAGTGTTTATTAGATCTTTCTGTTATTGCCATGCACTATGGGGAACGAATACCTGTAGATGAAGTCTGTCAGGCATTTGTTCAAGCCCATCCAAGGAGACTTTTTCAAGCTTCATTGTTTGACAACTGATTCATTATTTTTTGTGTGTGTGATTAATTAATGATTATTTTACTGATCTGAATTGTGGATGCCGGTGCATGGCCTGCCATATTTGGGTGTGGTTAAGGGTGTTACCACAATATGTGGGTGAGGTTAAGGTATGGCCACAACAACCCCCCCTATTAAAAATTGCTGGATCTGCCCCTGTTCTTACTGTAACATCAAATACTGTAAAAGCTATAGAGAGATAGTCTTTTTCAGCAATGTTTGCAGTAGGGACCAGCAGTATCTAGCTAGTGGTGTAGAGTAGCCATGGTTGTTGAGACCAGGAGTATCTAGCTAGCTAGTAATAGCGGTAACTTGAAGTCACAGTTTGAGTTTATGTGCCTACAGAGTGTGTCTCATCCACCTATCCTTATTACAATACCCTAGGGGGGAAAAATCTCGCAAGCTCAGTCTTTCACCATTCGTGTTGGTATTATAAATTGGCAGATAGTCTGCTTATTAGATTAGGTCATGAAGCAATGGGAAATTTGCCTGACTTCACATGCTTTGCCCAGGACATTGGCAGTGGCAGCTTTTCTGAAGCTTTCATCTTGTTTTCCTCTCAAAGGTGTCTGGCCAATTCTATGTTCTTCCTGGAGTTGCCCCATCCTGTCAGAGCTGTTCAGGGTACATTCTGGGAAAAGGAAGGCTTTTGTGGCCATGCTCCCAGCCGCTCACCTCAGCATTTTTAAGTGAGTCCAATCTCTTCTAACTTGCCATAGGTTGTAGGAAGATGAGAAGGAGGTTATCCAGAACAGGATAAATATGTGTTAGGTGACCACCTCTCTAATAGGAGGGGAAATGTACCTAAGCTTATGGGATACTTGACATTGTGTGGGCTAATTTCTTAATTTTTGAACTTTATAAACACCAGATTAGGTGGCAAAATAATTATTACTATTAGGTAGGCTATCAAATTATGATAAGGGGTGACCATTTAATGAGGGCATTGCAATGAGCCCTTTCATGTTTGTAGTCCAGATAACATTACATGTATTTAGACAATTAGAATGAAGAATGATAAAATAGAAAGAATTTGTATATATGTGTTGCAGGAAGGTAAGCACAGACAGGGATGGAGCTACTGAAGATTTATCTTTTAATCAGCTTTTGTGTGTGTGTTTTTCCAAATGCTAGTTGAACATTCGCTGGATAAACCTTGGGTATTCTTTACAGCTGTAAATCACTGTTCTATTAACCATCTACTGATCAGACTAGTCAGGTTTTGGCATGACAAGTTTTTGTTAAACAAAAAGGGGTCTGATTTACTCTAATTTAAAGTTTATTGTTGGGTTACTGTAAGAGGGAACAACCCCACCACCCCCCCTCCCTTCCTACACTGTCATCCTTTGCTGTGGCATTTCATCACTTGCTAGCTGCCATCCCAAAGAATGGTCTGCTCATGTAGGTTTAGCTTTAGCTTTAAACTTGCCTGTTCCCTGCTCATTATGTGACTCACCTCTCTTGCCAATTAAGATTGATTTATAAATGTTTATATCTTCCTGATTGTTCTTTTCTTCTCCTGTGCAGATGGATGTGTGGTGGTGTGCAGTGGTCTTGTTTGTTGCCTCATCTAACATGAGATGTGTCAGTGCTATGATGCCAGGTAGGTCACTACACCTTTACTTGCACTAGTGGAGGGAGAAGAGTGAGGCACTTGATTAGCAGGTACATACTCACCCTGTATTTTACTACTTCACAAAGGTTTCGCTCTTTGTGAAATTAACCCAACACCTTCTGGAATAAATCTCTCGACTAACAATGGTACTCCCGAAACAAGTGTGTGCTAGAAATTGCAGGCATGGTCATTAGGTGGTCATGTTCTCGTACTTCAGTCATCTTCGATGGTGATCTAGAATTCCAACCAAGCCCCAGCAGTGCACCATTCTTTGCCTGGAGAACATCTTCACAGACTTTGAGTGTCATGCTGCACTATGGTCCAGCAGTTACCATTCAACATGTGCACCTGTTCTTCTACAACAAGCCATCCATGGGCATTGGTTTGCCTCATGTAAGGCTAACTTTTGCTGGTACAGCACTGCCACACTATATCACAGGGAACAAGGATCTCCACTCAGATGATAATGGGTGTCGAGATGTGACGCTTAGTCTCATAAATCATTCAGGTGGTGTAATTGCCTTGATAATTAACTTTGACTTCAGCGATGCCATCAGTGTCAACTGGCTGCTGCTGAGTAAAGTACAGATCTGCCAGTAACTCTATGAACTCTCAACTGACATGGAAGATATCCAACTTAAACATTCGACATGTGGCTAGATGCTCTAGTCTTCTTCAGAATAGTGAGATGGGTGAGACTAAGGTGAGGACAACTATCTCATTTTTTCTGGAGAAGGCTAGAGCATCGTACCAAAATTTTGATTGTTTATGGAGAAAGTTTAATACTATTTTAATACATGGTTCTCAGCTGACAAAATACTGTTCTTATTGCATCAGATGATAGCAAGGCTACGATTTAACAGTCAGCATTAACACTTGAGCCCAATTCCATATTAGCCTCCACCAGAACTAGAGTGAACCATTGTTGAGCATGTGTGAAGCAGGGTCATGTGTGAGGCATGTAAAGTATTGAGTTTTTTCTAGTTTGCTGTGCAAGAGTTTTTATTGAGTAGGTGGAGCTTGTAGTCAAGAGTTCAGGTTTGTTGTATATTCAAGTGCACTAGTAAATACTGTACAAATGCATTATGGGGAAAGGTGACTTGACGACCATATTCTCATAGGTGTGTGCATACAAATGCCAGACTGTTCTTATTTAAGGCCATTTGTGACCTGTGACATAATTTTGATACATGATAAACATACACAGGGAAAAAATTGTTAGGGAAAGAAAAACGACCATTTGCGATTATAAACGGAAAAATATCTAAAAGTGAGCAAGACAAAAGTAGAGCAGATAAAGAGTATCAAACACTACGCAGGAGGCAATCTGTTGCAATCAATTAGGAAAAGTTGATGGAAGGCATGAACTCACAATGAGCAGGGAGACATGTCTCCTAGCAGCCCTCAGCTGTTGAGATAGACTGCAAGTTCTTGCTTGAAGAAAGTAGTTCTAGTTGATCCTTCATTCATGGCATGAAAAAGTGCAAACATTAAACACCCACACATACGTGCATGCAACACACACACACACACGCATGCACACACACACAAATGGAAATCTAGATAAGAAACATGTCTACATAAGCACATTAGCAACATGTCATCATCACTATCAGAAAACATCTTTTGGTGGCCTTTTTAACCGAAAGAAGCAACAACTTTATTAGTTATGCAAAATCACCCTCAGAAAGTACCATATATCCTCGGTTAGATCATCACACCCTTGTTTAGACTCCTCCCTCAATTAGGCTGCGCATAGTAAAATGGTGCACGTGCTCGATCAGAATGTGCATGCCCACCTATAATTGCATTGCATGCTACAAGTGATGAAGAACATTATGAAAATATACAATCATATTTAGTGTGAATCTGTAAGCTGAATGGCTTGAAAGCCACTGCAAGTCCGGGCTGGTAATAGCTAGTGCAGCACCTGCTCTCACCGATTGAGACAGCCCAAAGTAAAATAAAGATATGAGAGTTGTCTTTGCTTCAAACAAAGCTGACCTTGAAAGAATAGTAGATCTTGAAGGAATAGTAAACCTTGAGGGAATAGTTGACTTTGAACCCTTGAAGGAATAGTAGACTTTGAATAGCCACACCAAGTTATTGTTACCTCATCGAAATCTTGTGAGTGCAGCCTTAGTACGTACATCTCTGCAGCTCATGAATGAAATGCTTGTATTCTAGCCGAGGATATCCACACTCATATTCTAGCCGAGTATATACGCTTCTACACCTGATCCACAGCCAGAGCTATGGCAACCTTCCTGAAAGCTCTTCTTCAACATAGCTCTTCCAGTTAATATCTGCTGCAGCCATCCAAAATCTTAAGTCTCCAGCTAACTTTATCCCTGAATCAGCCAACAACGCCAAACCCAAAGTCTCAGCCAGCGTTTCGCCTGTGGCTGCCAATATCCCACCCTAAATCTAAAACCTCCAGCTAGCATTCTCCCTCATTGCACCAACATCCAGTGGCAACTCTCTGGTGGCCTGAACAATAAACAACGATGATTATTACAAACATGTGCAAAGAATTTCCACGGGACATTGAGACAGAATGCTCAACATCCCGGCAATGCTAAACAACAAGCTCCGATGGTGTTGGACATCATTTGTCTTAGCCTGATAAAGTCATTTTGATGCTGATCCAGTAGTGCCTTGTTTCTCCAACCAACAGTATCTCACCATCAATTAGAGTGTATTAAATAATAAGGGATTCAATAAATAGAAGTTCTAGCTTTTACGTGATGTGTCTAGCTTTTACCTTGATCATACTATTATGTGTCTAGCTTTTACCTTGATCATACTATTATATGTCTAGCTTTTACCTTGACCATACTATTATATGTCTAGCTTTTACCTTGATCATACTATTATGTGTCTATATAGCTTTTACCTTGATCATACTATTATGTGTCTAGCTTTTACCTTGATCATACTATTATATGTCTAGCTTTTACCTTGATCATACTATTATAATTATGTCTAGCTTTTACCTTGATCGTACTATTATGTGTCTAGCTTTTACCTTGATCATACTATTATATATCTAGCTTTTACCTTGATCATACTATTATATATCTAGCTTTTACCTTGATCATACTATTGTGTGTTGCTTTTACCTTGATCATACTATTATATGTCTAGCTTTTACCTTGATCATACTATTGTGTCTAGCTTTTACCTTGATAAACTATTATACGTCTAGCTTTACCTTGATCATACTATTATTTGTCTAGCTTTTACTTTGATCATACTATTATATATCTAGCTTTTACCTTGATCATACTATTATATGTCTAGCTTTACCTTGATCATACTATTATGTGTGTAGCTTTTACCTTGATCATACTATTATGTGTCTAGCTTTTACCTTGATCATACTATTATGTGTCTAGCTTTTACCTTGATCATACTATTATATGTCTAGCTTTTACCTTGATCATACTATTATATGTCTAGCTTTTACCTTGATCATACTATTATGTGTCTAGCTTTTACCTTGATCATACTATTATATGTCTAGCTTTTATATTTATAATACTATTATATGTCTAGATTTTACCTAGATCATACCATTATGTGTCAAGCTTTTACCTTGATCATACTATTATGTGTCACGCTTTTACCTTGATCATACTATTATGTGTCTAGCTATACCTTGATCATACTGGTAGGCGTCCAGGGACACCGTGAACATTCCCCATGTAGATATCCCAGGATGTATAAAATACTCCGACATCTAGCATTTCCAATATCTGTCAGCATATCCCAGGATACCCAGAGCCCGGTATCCTAGGATACTTTGACAGTATTTTGCAGCCACCCTATTCCAGTATCATCACAGGATAACTATGGAATGTCCATGGTATTCTTGGACATGGATGAGTAGGAGGAGGCATAGATCACATGACTCTCCCTGCATAGATCATGTGACTGTTCCTGCATAGATCAAGTGACTGTCCCTGCATAGATCACATGTATTTCCATGCATAAATCATGTGACTGTTCTTATCACATGACTGTTCTTGCATAGATCACATGATTGTTCCTGCTAAGTTTATTGTCTTCAGCCATTTCTCTGAGTTCTCTTGCTTGTTACTGATCGAGTAAAAGTGGCCATTGACTTTGCCAGCTAGCTCATGTTCACTAGAACATGGACGGGATATTTAATGCTGCCTAACATGAGGCTTTGTGTTTATCTTGTTTTGATCAACTCACGGTTTCATTTAGGGGAGGGGGGGGCAGTGGTGCCCACCCACCCCTCCCACCTAGAAATTATATTATTATGTCACATCTTAACATCTTAACCATCATGCCATCTAGATTCCTCCATCCTCCCCTCTCCCCTTAGACAACTTTCTAAACAATAACCAGAAACCTACTCACACATCAGTGATGGTACTAGCACGTTAAATGGAAAAATAAAACGATGCCCCCAAAACCCAGTGGCTTCTTGGCTTACTAAATGATTTTTCTAAAAGACTCCCACCATGTCTTGAATAATTATGCTAAGATGGCACATTGGCAGCCCCCCTCCCCACAAAAAAATAATAAAAACTTTGGAATTCATATTCAATTCTTCAGTAGACCCTCTATTATCTGAATGCACTCGGTAAAATAGGTAATGATCATCCACAGGGAAATTAGTTGGGGCGGCAGGCTTGAGATTTGCAGATTTGCACATTAAAACCAAGTCAGTTTGGCAGGGCCAACAAAAGGACGAGCGTAGTTTAGTCGTAGCTGTCTATTTTTGTCAAGAAAAGGGAACAAAGCACTGGAACTAGTTACAGAAGACTAAAGACTGGTTCACAATATGACGCAAACAGCGAATGTCGCGTCGCATCCTAAACGACGCAAACAGCAAACGTTGCATCACACCACGTCCTCAAGTGTCATAAACCATCTTGTGAACCGTATGCGTCCGTACGCATTCTTGCTTTAGGATGCGACACAGCGTAATATTTGGATAGACTTGAGTTCTATTTTTGCATCCAGGTGTGAAGCGTCCTCATTCTTCAAGCCAATCAGATTGCTTCTTTATCGCATATGATTTTGTCACCTTGCACATTATTTAGAAAGCTACACTAAACAGAGTTTCTAGGCTCAAAAGTAGGCTCAAAAGTGCCTCGTAGTCATCATTGCTCACAGAGCTGTTGTCAAAGTCGGATTCTCAAGTATTTGCCATCTTGAATAAAGAGGTCAAAAGTCAAAATTCCATTCACAATGCGCGTCTTGGAACAACATTGTGAACCATGATGTGGCAGAATGCTACTTTTGAGAATGATTGAGGATGCGATGCGACACAGAAAAAAGATATTGTGAACCAGCCTTAAGGCATTGGAAAGGCAACGGAGAGCTGAATGAAGCCAAACTTTGAGAGTTTGCAAGCACCCTTGATAGTCGTGCTAAAGCCGAGTAGCTTGGAGGTGCTCTATATCTCTGCTTCATTCAGAAAAGGGAGGAAGTCACTCCAGTCAGAGGACCATTGCTAAGAGAGAAGGCAGCAGATTTCCATGAAAAGTTACATGAATGAGAATCACCATTTTCTGGCAATGTGCAAGCTGGCTACTGATGAGACAGACTACTAAGTGTTGCACGCTGAATCCTCTCAGACATCACTGATAATCCCAAAAGGAGAGTGTGGCATGCATAAAGAGGCATGATAACCTGAAGCAAACAACTTACTTTAGTACTGTACGTACAGAACCTAGTTGTGATCAACAATAGCTTATACACAAATACATAATTGAATGTGTGTATGACAGCATGGTAGCTCAAGGACACAGATGCTTCTCGTAGGCCAGGAATTAAGCATATAAACTTAGAATTTTTACTCTCTTGACATTTCGTTGAGCCTTTATCAGTAAAGCTACTCACATCCCACGAGCTGCACAAAAAAACATAGTAATTACAAACGACTGATTGAGTACTTTAATTATGTTAAGGCATCCCTATTGTTCAGGTCACCTCCACAGCTAATGCATCCCTGTTATTTGATTTCGGGCTTTTTGCACAACCAAACTTTTTGCATATCCAAACTATGCAGGGTCCCATTGCAATCGGATATGCGAGGGTCTACTTTATCTCTTGTTTTTCTCACTCACATGAGATGGGTACAATACATATTATAGGTCCATTTATAGAACTTTTAGTAGCACAAGATTTCAAATGTTCCAACGCACTGTGTGCGGTATAAAGCGGAATAATGCAGTTGGTAAGGATCATCCAGTAGGTTTGTCAATGGCCCTTCAGGCTAATACATGTGCAGTACTATTTAATGCAGCTAGCTCATGTGCTGCGTATTCCAATCTGTTTGATTTGAAAGAACTGAGTAGATAAGTTCAGGTGATAGTTCTGGAGGACAAATTAAGCCTTGCATTGGTCTAGGTTGATGCACTTGCCATTCGTGAGAGGAGCATTATTATGCTGGGTTCGAGCTTGCAAATTAGGCACACTTTCTTCATCTGCTGTGCTTTGTTCTTCTTTTCATTGATTTACATAATGAGTTGTATGTACGACATAACTAGTGATGGGCCAGGAAAATTCTCGAAAATGAGAAGCTCCAAAAGTCACACACCCAAACAAAGTTAATTAAGAGTATACGGCTTCATCTTGACCATGCCCTAACAACACATTTGGAAAGCAATATCTAATTAATAATTAGTAGAGAGGGGAACAGGCACTTTGCCATAGCTGGTGGGCAACACAATCAAACCTTTCAGGACATGAACTTGAAGCATAATAGTATTAAAAAAAAAAGTTTTTTTTGTTTCATTTTTTATCCATCTACATTTTTATTTGCCATCGATTTTTTTTTTCGTTGATTTTTTTTTCTTTTTTCCCCTGGTGAAGATCGAAGAATTTTGTTTGAATGCCATACCCGATATGATTAGGAAAACTTATCTGGACAGGTCGCATCGCACACCATTTACTCGGCATTCTTCCATGAAACCATGGTTACCCAACCAAGACTTTTTGTGTCAGAACAAACGAGAGCCAGCGGTTCCAGCCTGGAAGGGGCACCTGCAGATGACAATGCCCAGAAGAGGATGTTGTTTGTGGTAGTCTAATGGTAGACACATCCTTCACTCCTCTTGCAGCTAATACACTTCAACTCCAAGTCCTGGCAGTTATTGGGAAGACACAAAATGGAGCCAAGTGGAGAACCATGGCAACCCTGATGGTATCATTATTCATCCTCAAACCCAGGGATGAGATGGGGAGAGCATTAACCATGAACTAGACACTGGAATGACCAAAAGTCGAGCCAAATCGTCCGGTGCATTCTGCAACAAAGATTCCACGGTCGTTAACTCCATGCATCCCAGGACTTCTGGAAGTATGCCGCATGAACAGATGGTGGGGGATTGGCGTGATCCATAGACCATGTTGAAAGGGAATCAACCACAAAATTATAAGGGAGTGAAAGAAAGTGAGGTGTCATGATGGTTGGACCAGGTCATAAATGGCAGCAGCTGAGGCCAAGAAGGCAGAGGGAGCAAGCTGCACTACACTCCTGATTCCAAGGACCCAACCCCAAGAGGGAGAGTGGCCTGCAACCAAGAACAGATAAATTAACATTAGTAATACCGATCACAATTGACATGAAACTCTCGTCATAATCTATCATGGTAGTAGAGAGAAAACATGGAGAAGTCATGAGGGTGTACAACAGCTTAGGGATAGAAAATGAATTGCTCTTAAGTTTATCCTGAGCAGAAACTAATCTCAGCCTGTCTCCCATGTCCTCTAGGGCACTGATTTTGTCCCTGAGAAAAGAAATGAGGAGAGTGGATGAAACTCTCCATAACTTTAGAATGAAGCATCCAATAGCTCTCATATTTGAAATATAAATAGTGTATATGTATTGTTATAATAATAAAAAATTTAAAAAAATTAAAAAATATATATTAAAAAATGGGTTACTAACCCCAATATGCAGTGGGTTTCCAGTGGAAGGCATTTATACTGATATCTGAAAATAGTTTATCTAAAATCTGAACAGAATCCTACAGTGAAATGAATACATTTTCATTTCAAATCCAAAAACTTTAAAAAAACAGGCCTCTGTGCACACTGTGCTGACCCAATCATTTGCCATGAATGCTCAGTTTGACTTTATCTTACTGGAAACGATGATGACTGCTTCCTGCACTGGCAAAAGAAGAGAACTGTGTGTGTGTTTCTTGTGAATGAGATTGAAAAATATAAACAAACATGTTACAGTGGTACCTCCAAATAGTGGACAAGTTGAGATATACCTATAATTCCATTATTCGGAGTTGTCCTTTATTGGGAGGCTTATTTATTAACCTTATTCTCTCTGTTGTAGATCATGCAGACACCAGAATAAAACAAGTTTTGTAGGTCATGCAGACACCAGCATAAAACATTGTACATTCTCAGTTTGTTTTGTATTCATGTATGGTAGTTTGTGTGCCACGGACCTTGTGCTAGAAGCAACTAGTTTGTCAACTAATAAACTTGCACAGTTAGCTTCATCAAAGCATCCCCATGGCTCTCTAAAAATCTTTAACACCTTCCAGTGACTAAGCTCTTTATTTTTTGAGGGAGGCGGCTGTAAATTTTTATCTTCTTCATCAGATTGATTTCAAAGCATATTCTGTTTCAACTAAACTTTCTAAGAAGTTTTCTTCCCATGTGTCACATCATCAATATTAGCACAAACAGGGAGACCGTCGTATACTCCTACAGCACTACCCATTGTCTTAGAAATCAATGCTGGTGTTTCATGGGCTGTATCGAGATCTTGAAATGGGTCGTCCTCTAAGATTGAGGGGTATAGGTAAGGTGTCAGAAGGTGCATGCAGAATAAATGACAGCTGACCTGAAGGAAGCCAGGCATCATCATCTTCTGGACACAGTTCTCCTTTTCAAGGGTACAGATCTCCTTGAATTGTTCTGACCAGCTTCTCAAGGTTGGAGTTCCAAAGATTTATCCTCGACTTCTCATGCAATGAATGTATAGCTTTTGGCAGTGTCTTCCTGTCATCAGGAATAATGGATGCTAAGACTCGTGTGATAAAATAACAGATAGAATATATACTGCTATCCACCACATGATACGTGATATTTTGTGGGAGGAAGCCACCATCTTAGATCAGGCCAGAAGACAGAAGGAACTTCTAGTGAAGTAGTCATTCCATATCATCCTAGGTGTGAGCGGTTCAATTGAGATTGTGGGAAAGGACTTGCCTGCCTGCTGGGCAGAAACTCTCAAGAGCCTTAACTTCAAACACCATAATCATTCGTTCGTTATCATTCATTGATTGGTTGGTTGCTTTAGTTTGTTTTTATTTATCTATCTATCTATCTCTTTCTTTCTCCTTTGTCACAGGAGCAGCTGTGACACAAGCAAGGGAAAGATCAAAGGGACTGAGACTGACCATAACTAGATGGATTTAGATATTGTTCACCTTATTACATGTATGTGTGTTTGTGCTAGCTGGAGTGATTGAGCATGCTCACCACTGGACATTGTTATTGGTTAGCACCTGGTTTTGTCCTTGTATGGTCATAACCAGGCTCTGGCTGGAGTTCTAATTAAGGTCCCAGTTTTTACAGAGTCTGTGTTGTGACACTATTCTGAGTGTGTAACTGAATGTGTGGATACCTTGGCCTCAAGATACTTTACAACAAGCTGGTTGACTAGCTAGTAGGCACTACGCTAGGATAGGTTGGTGCTTAGCCTTAAAGTACCTGGTGGCAGCAGTACCAATAAGTGGCGGAATAGGCTAGAGCAGGGTAGAGACCCTTAGGTGATACACTAAGACCCTATTCCTGTCACATCCTTCCTTCCTTTATCTTCTTTCCTTCCTTCTCTTCTTCTTTAATTTATTTTTATTTTATTTTATTTTTATTTTTATTCGTTTATTTATTCTTGACGTAATAACATTCCAATGACCTTCTCAATAATCGACTTGAAATTGTACTCTCTCTCTATGTTTCCACTAGATGCTCTAGTCTTCATCAGGAATAATAAGATGCTAGACTCGAGTGAACCTTTTATATACCTATTCACCATGTACTACAAAACACAGCTCAGCACACTCATCCAGCACGTGAAGTAGATGTGGAAAAATAAAATAATAATAGCTGATTAATTTTATTAAGTAATTAAGTAATTAATTAAAAATAAACGAAGAAAGAATTAAAAAATAAAAATATAAATATAAATAAATGAACAAACAAATTTAATAGTTAAAATAAATAAACAAATAAGATGTGGCAAGTAGCATCCCACAACAATACCATGCCAATTTCCCAAGGCATCATGCTCACACCACCAGGTTTTTCCCCATGTTAGGTGACCATTAGGTTCCAGTCTAGAGGGAATACGTGCTGATGTTAGCGACCTTTGGATGGTATCATTGATGGAGGCATGTTGATAACGACAACCATCACTGAAGCAGCAGCTTAGACCATGTCCGGCCCAGCAGTCAACAGTTGCACCACAGTGGTGGCAAGTATGTGGCTGAGAAAGAGGTTTTCCCAACCTAAAGCCCACTGAAATACCGACTGATCATCCATGCAAAGACCCAGAGTTGAACTGGGAGAGCACTCAACCATGCACCTTAAATTAATGCTGCAAATGTGTGTATCAAATTTTCATTAAAAAAGATACTGAAAACATTAAAGGTAGAGTTCTTCCCCGTGTATGATGCAATTAACTTTTCTATGTTGATTCTGACAGGATATTGTTGGAGCAGTTCTTGTGCTATAGCTTGAATCCTAGAGGACAACACAGGACACTGGTGGTGAGGCTCTTGTGGTAACTACAGCCATCTTGTATCTCTAATTGTTATAGGTAAACGACCCTCAAATCAAGTCTATGGAGTATGTGACTCCTTAAGTGTTGTATTTTCAATTCAGCATCAATAGAGTATACTTATATGAATATGCACTTATACATGTCCTTATTCACCTAGCTCTACTGGAACTGCCTGCAATGAAATGCCATCAGCAGCAAATGCAGGCTTCTCAAGTCTCCCACGACTTCTAGGAGATCATCTAGATTTGGAAGGGATGCCTAGAAATGGAAAAGGTGTCGGTTCATCATTAGCTTCATGGAAACAAATAATAAATTTTGGATCGTAATTTTTCTTCCACTGGCCCACTGGGCCTATGCGACAACTTTCTCTGTCTGCAATCTATACAAACAGAACTTTTGTTGCCTTTCTCTGTCACAAATCGCATTGCTATCCCATGTCCCACTGTCAACCTTTCATATATATGCCAAGGATTGCCCAATGGGAATTAATATACGATTAGATAATATATTACTTATAAAATCAAATTTGGTAACATCATCCCTTCTTTATCTGCACACATTTGCTGCCTATGATGGGAGTTTCTCCAAGATAATTTTGATTATTCCCCCCCCCCCCCCCCCCCCCCCCCCCCTTCCGACTGAAATATGCAATAAGCTTCAATGAATCCTTTGATTTTCCAATAATTATTGATAGTAGGGTGCTCTAGACCAACATTGCTGGTGTGTTTGTATGGTATTGTGTATGTTACTATTTTGCTTCTACATAACTCTTGTTGCTGTTTTATGAGTCATGTGACATCAGTAGCTACGTGATGAGTTGTAGCTCACATTGATTACCCCTGAAATTAGCCTTTTCTCCCTGTAATCCAGATGCAGTCTCCCTGAAGTGAATTTTGCCAACTTGAGAAGTCTGAAATGATTACACTGAAGGTGAATCCAAAGTACATACTGAAATTGGTGCCAAAACTGAACGACTTCTCTAGCCCATTTGAGAGTTCACTGAGGACAACACTTCAAGAGTCAAGGAAAACACTGTAGTGCACAGGAAATGCAAACTTTCCTGAGAAGGGAGTTCTCTATCAGAATCTCTCTACAAGTGGAAGACAGGATTGTCAAGTGCTCTTCATCATTTTGGAGGCATGTTTGGGAGAACTTTATGAAACACTCAAGGTGGTTATAGCTCTGTGTTGAGTTAGAACAATTTAGAAGAATTACATTTAATACTCAAGCAGCAAATAACCTTGTTTGCATGCATGAACATACATTGAATGGATAGATCATAACAGGAGCAAATGATGGCCGGTCCAACGTTACATCTCCATCCTTTACTACAGCATTCAAGGCAAATATCCACGTATTTGAAGCCACTCAGTGTGCTTCTTCAAAAGTTGGTATTTTGTACTGTCTGAGTTCAGAGGAGACTTAAAGAAAGAGTTTAGCCCAATATATGCAGCAATCATCAACTTGGCTAACACAGCAGGCTTGGAAGTAATGTCTATTCCAGGAAGTCATTGATGTCAGACAGCATGGAGAAATGTTGAATCCTCAACACCTGAAGAATATGGAGAAGTGCTTTATTTGTATCATGGATTACCTCATGAAGGATTTGAAGAACAGTTCAGTCAGCTAAGTGAAGACTCTGTGACAGCATTGGAATTTATTCGTGAGAGACTAACTTATCATCAGCAAGATGTAATTTCTCACCATTACAAAAATAATGCTCCATCCCGATGGTCTTATACTCTGAAATGAGATGAAAAATGTTTTGGTTTGGTTGATCCAAACCAGTTCCTAACTCTCTGTCTGAAATGATCAATTCCTGTTTATGTCCTAATTAACCAAATATTGCTACTACATTTAACATTTTGACTCCAGTAACCCTAGCAACACTGATCTAGCCAACTCAGCTCTGATGCACATATGACTCCCAAAAGAGTGATGACAGGCCAAGATAGACTGAATGTTTTACTTCTACTCTACATTCATAAGGGCATTAGATTGATAATGTCGATTTATATGCTATCTTTTACCCAAGGAAGGTGGCATTCATTAACCCTTTAACAAAGTTTTAAAATAACAGTAATTTTTTAGATAACTTTTTTATAAACATTTTAGCTTTACTTGATTTTCAGTGATTTTCAGTGATTCTAATTTGAATTTTGTACCTCCTTTACTCATATTTAAAAATATATATATATTAGATCAAAATATATACTGACAGGAATAATTTCTATTCACCTGCATCATCACATTTTTCCTATGATTGCTTATTATTACACTTCATTTATTTACAACCAAAACTGACGAAGTTAAGGTTAAGGTTTACCTGCACGTGAACTCTTAACCGCTCCCATCATTGTATTTTGAGTTCATACGTGGGTGGGTGGTTCGCTTTTCTCCGAGCAAAAGAATAGCGAAACTATTTTCCCAGCTATATAGGAATTTCGAGCACAGACAGACCTTACTGCTAATCTACCTGTCACATAAATTTCATGGAAAGTGCCCTATTTGTAGCTGTGCTTCTGTGTATAGCCACAGTCAGTACTCGATCTGATGATATATCTCGAGTAGAAGACAAATCAGTACTAGTCATCTATTCGTCTTTGTCAGATTTTGCTAAGAATGTAACAGCTGCTCTAAACGAGAGGGTTTCGTGGATACCTGGAAATGTGAAGTTAGAATTTCATGATTTGAATACCTCTGGCTGTGATGATCAAACCGCCCCAACTCTGAGTGTGCTCATACAGAAGCAGATATTTCATGAAAGTAGCTCGAATAGTGGGACCGTCTTGTACCTATGCAGTGGCTAAGCTGATCCAGAGGAGCCAGGCTCGTGTGGGCCATATCCATACCTCACCCATGCCAGCACCTCTGGCTGCCAAAGTGCACAACATTTCCTGGGGATTGCGTGCCCCAGCTGACATCCTAGCAAATGCCAGTGTGGAACTCGTCAAGTATGCCAACTGGTCCCAAGTTGTTGTTCTCTACCAAGATACACTTAAAGAAATGAATCACATATTCTTACTCTTCGAAAGACCAGCTACGAGACTGGGACCGACTTAAAATAAACAGCAACAACATCTACAGCAGCAACAGAAGTAAAATGTTCTTTTACTCTCTCCATTGCAAAATGTTACTGTCAACTTAGGCATGATACTGTCTGGCCACTCTGCACGTATTCTGTTCCTCATGTTGGATGCAGAAGTAGCATGGAATGTGTTGTGCCAAGCTTTCATGCTTAAAGCCTACTATCCAGCCTTCCAGTGGGTGATTGTAAAGATCTCACTAAATGATCTACTTTCAGTGGAGAAAGCTTCTGTTTGTGCTAAGTTGGATATTCTTCAAGTTGTAAAGAATGCTCTATTTGTAAATTTTCAAACTCATCTTAACAACCAGGAGAAAAGTCTGGAGTCAACATTGCTTTTATATGAGTGCAGTATTCGAGCCATGAGTACTATTTTGAATGATACAGTATTATGACATGACCTCCCACCTAGCCAATAATAAAAAGACCCAATTTGATTATGGGTCTCTGTCCACCTTCCCCAGGGTAGTGTATATTGAGCAAATACAGAATGACACACCAGTCCAGATTTTTCTTTACTCGACTCTCACTTCCTCCCTTAGGAATGTCTCAGAAAACATTTCCCTCATTTCTAGTGGACTCAAGGTACACATCAGATTAGATAATATTATAGTCTCCATCATATTCTGGAGCATCAACTTTATTATTCTTGTCGTGAGCATGATCCTTCAAGTCTTAACTATTGTTTACAGACTAGAGAAATCTGTGAAATCAAGCAGTCCCGTTCTCTTGCATTTCTGCTATGTTGGAATCTACATGCTCAACCTCGTATCAAATATCCATTTTATCAAGTCAATGTTTATTATCACTTCAGATACAGTCTACATAGCTCTCTGTGGCATCTCCATCATTGCAGGCAGTATTGGACTAACTCTTGTATTGGGAATCTTGGCCATGAAAACATGGAGGTTGTACAAAATCTTCGTTCACTATATGAATCCCGGAAAGTTTCTCTCAAATAAAACATTGGTATCCTTTGTCTGGTGTTTGACTATGGTTGATCTAGTCATCTGCATTTCGTGGTTCGTGTTTAACCCATTACGAAGAAGGTATGTAGAAGTGAGTCGCAATAATTCAGAGGGAATCATATACCGAGCTGAATGTGTGTCTAGAGCATACTTTCCAATGCTTATGCTGGTGGTGGGCTATCATGCTGTTCTCATGTCGATCATATTGTGGCTGATGTGCAATACACGGAAAAAGATACCCAAAGCACACAAAAACTTTCTATCAGCTACTTCTGTAATGAAGCTGGTGTACGTCTTGCTTATTGTATTCTGTTCTGGAATAGCTGGAAACCAGTTGGCCTTCTTTGTGGGGTCCCAACTCCCAAGTACTTATTTTCTTGATGTTGGTGTTGATGCTTCAATCTCTGCAAGTGTCATTTTTACTTCTCCTCCTCCCTCCAGTTTTACCTGTTCTTGTGAAGTTGTTGAATAAGATAAAATGTAACTTCTAAAATGTTGTAGTGTTTTTTTTGTAATTTTTTTACTTTTGTAAAAATGTTTTTATTAATGTATTTTTAGGTATAATGACTGGGTGTTTAGATATAGAAAGAAAATATGTTCATAGACACATTCGCCCTATGATGCCAGAGATTAACTTATAGATGACCTGTGATGATATATGAAGCTTTGTAAACCTAAATAATTTTCCACTTGTAAGGAGCAGAATTTGATTGAGTACCCATAGCACAGGAATAAAATAAATTCTAGAATTATATATACCTTCTCACCTTGAAAGGTAAATGCTCCTGTTGGGTTTAACCTAGTCCAACATAGCTTTTGTTTATTTACTTCAATAGAGCTGATTGAATCCAACTGTAGCTTCAGTTGAATAATGTTCTAGCTATATACTACTATATAGCCTACCAGTTATTGATTCTGCCCCTGCGAATTTAATCCCCCTGTACACTAATCAGAGTGAGCAGATTTCAACCCCCAAGGATTGTTTTAACTTGCAGGAATTGACCTTTCTCTGCGTAATTGATCTTACTATGCGTTTAGCCACCGTACTGATCTTCTAGAAGTAATCATCGCCCTTACGGGACGTGCCCATGTAACCGTCCTGGAGCAAATGTGCTAGCAGAACTGATGACCCTTGTGTGCATGAGGTGACTAAATAACTAACCTAGAACAGATCTGTCTCCCCACTGTGCATGTCATGACCATGTAGCCATCCTGGAACAGATCTGCTCACCCACTGTGCATGTCATGACCATGTAGCCATCCTGGAACAGATCTGCTCGCCGACATGACTATATCATGGAACGGATTTACCATCCAGAAAAAAAGTGAAGCAATTCACAACTTTAGTGGTGAGAATTCACTTCCATTCCTGCGAGGAAATAACATTATGCTCCTAGTTGCCCCGAGACATTTGGAAATGTGCTACAGTGTGACAATTTCATAAAATAAAGTGTGAAATAGGAATCATAGAGCTATACATGAACATGTATGCACTAATAAGCACTACTGTTTTAGTTATTGTCAGCACTTGCTACAAAAGATAATGTGAGCTTTATTGATACTTAAAGATACAGTGACTCCTTGAAGTCCATTGAGACTCGCCAAAGCATCTACATACTTGCAGGTAGCTACAGTAAGAATCTTCTCATATATATTTTTGGACCACTTCCTGAAACATAACCTAAGGTTATTGTACATAACACTGCAGATAATTTTAGAATAACTACTTCAATATTGCCTATCAGTGATCACCAAAGTGGCTAGGTTAACTACATTATTTTTACCATTCCAACACAAGTAGAAGGTATCATGCTAATCATCAATAATGTACGAAAACAATATTTATATGTCTTATTACAAGACAGGAAACTAGACTACATACTCTCAACGAACTCTCAGTTGACATAACAAATTTAGAATGACCTTCTCAACAATTTTTACTCTCTCAACATTTCGACTAGATGCTCTAGCCTTCATCAGGAATAATTTTTCATGGTGAAGGCTACAGCATCTAGGAAAAAACTTCGGGAGAGTAAAAATTCAAGTTGGTTATTGAGAAGGTCAAACAGTGACCCTTTACCATTTACAATCATTATTCCCTGTCCCGCAAAAAGTGACCACAACAAGTGGGACCCCCAATCCAGATTGCCTTTGCCAAAACATGGACAATTACGTTGTTCCTGTCAATTTATCCTATGCCAATGGTGAATCCGGTTGCTGTCTCTCCTCTGCCGGCCAGACACTAATATCCAGGACCATACTCTATCATAATATTATATGCATCATTTTGAAGTTCTTCTTTTCTCCATTCCAATTTGGCCAATAAGTTCTCTTCCAAATATCCACAGAGAAAGAACACTGCATCCAAGAAGGAAACTTTCTATAGCTCAAAGGACCTTTGATTATTAAGTAATTATTATGTATTTTTCCTCAATAGTATTGGCGAAACTAACACTCACAATGTTCACAATCACCATGTAACCAAATGTCTCTGGCATTTGGCAGATGCAAAATATTTCAATCCCCACATTCGGATAGAAATTTTGACTTTTGTTTGAGCTGTGGGAAAGGCGATAATCTTTTCTTAAATATGCATTTAGAGTGATGCTCTATTATTTATTTCTGTTTAAACTCCAAGTCCTCAATTTGTGCTCCCATTGCAGAATAAAATGCAAAAGCAATTCCAAAAATACCAGTCAACACTCCCATCTATTGCTGTATAGAGAGAATACATGCCTAATAGAGTATAATCATAATTATCCTAGCTCTGCTTCCTGTTAATCACCATCATCCTTTTTAGGTTTCTCCTTGATGGGACTTTTTTTAATACAGTTATGTAATGAAAGAATAAATGTTGTGTAACAGTATACCTTTGTGAAGAAGCATTTATAAACTTGAGCTAACTGGTGTGCTAGAGAGGTGACAATCTGCCTCCTGAGTATCATATACTGTATGCTGAATGATGTATACCAATGACTCCCATCTGTTTAATAGAGGAGGGGTGACCGTGGTCCATTGATGTTTTGGAAACTGGATTTGCAAAATATTCTGAGCCAGTGTGATTTATTCTACAATAAGCAAACACTCACCCACTCAGCAGTGTAGAGTGCAGCCTTTATTTTCCTACCTTTCAATACCTTTACGTGCAGGGTATATAATCATAATAATTATGTTTGAGTTGTATACAGTAGCTCTACTTATTCTTGTACATGGTATCCTATAACTGACCTGTATGTTGTAGCTATTCTTATTGGTGTACATGGTGTCCTATAACTGACCTGTATGTTGTAACTCTTCTTATTCGTGTACATGGTGTCCTATAACTGACCTGTATGGTGTAGCTCTACTTATTCTTGTACATGGTATCCTATAACTGACCTGTATGTTGTAGCTCTTCTTATTCGTGTACATGGTGTCCTATAACTGACCTGTACAGTGTAGCTCTACTTATTTGTGACATGGCAGGCCCGTACACAGAGAGGGTGCAAGGGGGTGCACTTGCACACACCCCTTTCAAGTTAATGATATTCATATAACCTTCTTTAAAAAGATCCAATTATAGTACCTTGGAAACTTTAATGCACATTGTCATTTTTCTAATCACCAAGTTATCATCCTGCTGAGCCTCACCACTTCAAACAGGCAGCCTACAGATGACATGCTTTTACACCTCTAGTGTTAGTGTCCCATGCTGAATTAGCTTATCATTATGATCTCATCCTGCTAGCTTCTGTGTAGCATGCAGTGAGAGAGCACACCAAGCCTTAGTGACTATGAAGAGACAACATTCAAGTGATATAAGATCTTTCTTCAACAAAAAAGCTGCTAAGGAAAACAGTGGTATGCCAATCTCTAGCATCTAATGCTCTTTTACATATTTTAGAGCCATCAAGTTCAGAGCCTCAAATTACAGTCTGTGTCTCAGTCACACAATTGCACTCTGTAAGTAGTGATGATGAGGAACTTGATCAGCCTGTTATTCCAACACCTCCGGTGATCAACCAAGAATCTAATGCTTTGCTTTCCGAACCACCACCATTCGAAGACATTGGAAATGTGTTTGAACCAACAAAATCCATTGACACCATATGCCAGTCAGTGAGGAGTAGTAGCTTTTCCAATGGGGCAAAGTATGTCATCATATACATTTTTCCCACCACGTATTCTCGTGGTTGCAATCGGAATATTACAGTCAACACTTCAATTATTGACTTGCCATAGCATTTTATTCTGATAATCTTCCAAACCCCAACATCCTCGATGTGAAGAACTTTGTCGTTGGAAGACCAAATGGCTAGAAGTTAAACAGCAAGATCGTCAGAAACCATTAGTGACACACTGAAGCAATGTTGCTCCACTTCACTTCCCAACATTTTTACATTGCTCAAACTTTTTGGAACAATTCCATTAAGCTCATGCTCATGTGAAAGATCGGCATCTGCACTTAGGCGACTTAACAATTATATGCGATGCACTCAGTCAGAACAGCGGGTAAGTACTTTAGCCCTTATTCACATGAACTATGGATATGGCATCTGCACTCAGGCAACTTAATTATATGTGATGCACTCAGTCAGAAGAGCAGCTAAGTATTTAGCCCTTATTTTCATGAACTATGGATATGATATTAACATTGATTATGTATGTAAGCTATTTTTCCAAAAATATCCTCATAAAATGGAAAAAGCAAGTTTACTTTTTTCTTAATTTGTTATAAATATGATTTTTGACCAATATAATATCATGACTACTATTACATAACAATTTTGTCCGCCGTCTTTCATAAATCGGCCTGCATGGTGTCCTATAACTGACCTGTATGGTGCTGTTCTCTTTATTCGTGTACATGGTGTCCTATAACTGACCCGTAGAGTGTTGCTCTACTTATTCATATACATGGTGTCCTATAACTAACCTGTATGGTGAAGGGAAAGCTCTAGTGAAGAATTGTCTCTAAATATGTTCTGTAGATTTATCTTTCTTCAGACTCTTTTTTTTGCCAATGTCTCTAAATACTTGGCCATGAGTGAATCTAACACGAGTTAAACTCACATCAGCAATACCACCATTTCCCCTTTCCTCTTGACTGCTATGTGAATGGGTATCCTCAATCATTGACTAATGAGTAATGTCTGAGTTCACACATATCCAACTACAGTGGCAATACTTAGTTTGCATGGATCTCTATAAGGCTTAAGTGGAGCAACAATGACTTTACTGATAGAAATTCAATGAAGGCCATGGCAAACTCACGTGACAATCTCATATGGACCAGTAAAATGAGCATCAAGTTTCCCACCAGCTCTCTTCTTCATCACAAAATCTTTCCTTAACACCTTTTCTCCTGCTTGGAAAGATTTGGGATTGGCATAGTTTCTGTCAAAAACTTGTTTCATTTTCACTTGAGCTTTTTCAATGTCGTCTCTAGCTTTCTGCAGATTCTCTGTTCACTTCTCACTAGTTGTTTGCAAAACTAGAGCATCACCATCTTGGCTGGATCTGAAAACAGCTTTGTCGATGCATCTTTCATCATCTCAATGTCTATTGGTAGAATTGCTGTAATGAGTGTATTTTGGACATTGAACAAATTATTTATGCTTTGATGTGTGTCTGTATTGTGTATCCAGGATATTAGATCATATCTTGTATATTAGACTTAACTGTGTAATTGATTTGTATATAAGTGTGAGTGCTGTTTTTCTAAAGAGAATTCTATCTGTGAGTACCATTCTTGTCAACTAAACAGGACATCTTACTTCCCCCTGTAATCAGCCTCACTTCTTTGACCTCCCCTAGCTAACAGGGGCATATATTATGCATATATAAAAAGACTCAAATATTCAGATATGCACACTGGTCGAAGACACATCATGTCATAAAAGACTTGCTGGCTCGGATCTTTCTCTAGGGCGCTAGCACCCTTTATCCTTTATAGTCTCTGTTGGTCATTAGAATCCTGGTAGATTGTTTATCAGTATACTGTGACTTTGCTCTTGTTATTCCTTTCTTTATCTCTTTTATGGTTGTGAATGTGGTTGTGTTTGTGGTGGTGTGGCTTGTTCTTCTGCAGCATCTGGTGGCGCTGGCCAGTCAGACTTCCCTGACAAGTACCTAGACACATTGTGTCAGATGAACAAGGCAGTAAAAATACTAACAGTAATAAAATAAGCTAAAAAAAGTGTGAGACAGGAAACATTTAAAACTGACTTAGTAAGCGGAGCAGTAACATTAGGAAGACCACTCCCACAGATTAACTACATCAATAGGAAAAGACAACTAATGTAAAGGTTTGAAGGAAGGGAGAAATAAATAGAGAATGCCGAGTTCTGGAATTGGTGTGAAAAGGGAGGAGGATCTACCTCTTCTGGCGAGAATCTGGTGTGGAGTTGATTCTCATTACTAGACCAGAGCACATGCTTGCTGCAAAATAGTGAACTGTTCGCAATATTTTTTAAAGTGTGACAGCAGAAGAAGGGTCCCAGATTACACAGCAGTACTCCAAGATGTCAAAGGTCTAAGAAGACAGAAGCCTCATCATGATAACCAATAGAAGCACCAAATCCAACTCTTCACTTCTAGCAGTTCTGTCAAACATTCAAATGCAGTGGACTCAATGCAATATTGTGAACCATGCAGTTCAACAGAACAGATTGCGAAAAACATGCAATGGAACGGATGGATTGCGATCCATCATATTGCCATCTGTCATTTGTGAACCAGCCTTTAGTTACTCTATTCATCAACCCACTTTAGCTATTTAACAAACTGGAAATGATTGTCAAAGATATAATGGCGGTTCTCCTTGCACCCGCTTTGGAATATACTACTTCTACATATAACAATCCAAGGACTGATAACAACAGATAGAAATTATTAACTATCAATCAATCTTGGTAATTTGCATACTTGACATATATAGGAAGGACAACTGATCCATAGTCAGCAGAGAAGAAATGTGCTAATGATGGAGGACATATTGAAGACACCAAACAGCCTCAGGAGTGCAAACTATCACTTTCGAGTTATTAGCATCTTCTGTTTAGTCTTCCCTTTGGTACTGAGACTTCCTCCAGAAAGTACTTCCAGATGTCCTGCAACATAATGAGATAAAAAGTTCTGAAACAAAAAAGTGTATGTGGAAGTATGGCTATGAGAGGAGTTGAAGAGTACTTCAAGCAGCTCCCATTGATAATTGGTAGTGCACTACACTAAGTGTGAGATCCAAACATTACAAAATCACAATGACATCAATAATGTACTGATCAGTCCCATATTGGGCCATCATCTATTCTTGTGGTTGGACAATAGCTAGATAAATGCAACCTAACAATTGTGTTCAGTATTAAGATTTCAAGCTATAATAATTTTTTGGGGGATTTTCTCCTTTTCTTTGCTCCCACTTGATGCCTTATATAGCATTCAATACTAAGGTCTGTTTGCATTCTCTTGTCACTGAGAAAAATTACTATGACTTTCTAAATATCCACTGTTATTCAAAATTGTTATGACCTTTATATGCTGGCAGGTTTTTCCTTCTCATTCTTAAGTGGTAGAAGGTGCTTTAAAAAGTTAGTTGTACTTCCAGCATAAGAACAGTATGTACATGCCATGAATTACATAGGTGAGCAGTCAATAAATGTGTGCCTATATATATATCACAATAAAAGTACATCGCATAAACAAAGGAGATCTTGCACTCTTAACACAGGTACAAAGGCTTAATCCGGATGTAAATAAAGTGGCAGTATATGCGCTGTAAGTGAGTGGAACAATATTGCGCAGAGTGAGTGTCGTAAATGAAAAAAACACAAGAGGATTTTGTTTTGTATGCTACATTTATTCCATCAAATGAACCATATACAAATAATGATGCTTGGAGAGATGAGTAGCTAGTCTTTGGACCCAAAAGCAAGTGCACACAGATGAGAGAGATCCTCAGTGAAATGACTACATATTCGCGATTTTATTGTAACATTTTGGTGTCAGAAAGGTGTCAGGTGAGATCGACATTGTTATCCTTCCTGTAGATAAATAATCCTGTTGCTTTCACCGATGTCTCATTCTCTGTGTCCTATGAGTGACTTTACCTTCCTCTTCACTTCCTTATAGAACTTTTTGATGATGTACTTCGACTGCGACATATTCCTTAACCAGTTGTCTTCCTAACTATGGCTAAGACCTTCACCACCACCATCACTGACACCACACTCTTCCTCTTGGGGATTATTCTGTGATTATATACACACATGTGCCGGTATATGGACTTGTTTACAGGAATGTTAAACGTAACATCATTTGATTCCTCATGTCACAATCCCAGCCTGTTATCACTGCATGACATCAATTATGTAAAGAATTAGGCCCTCAGTTAGGGACAGAGGAGTGGTAGAGATAAGGCTAGGGCAGCAGTTACACTTAATGGTGATGTAATGCTAGGATTTGTTTTTGCATGAACAGCTTCTATGCTTGAAGGAAACCTGAACAAAAATGTAAGCCTAGCATAAAAGTGCTGTATATAATCTTGTAATAAGTTAAGCCAATGTGGAGTCACTTCCTCATATGCACACCCAAGCCAATGTGGAGTCACTTCCTCATATGCACACCCAAGCCAATGTGGAGTCACTTCCTCATATGCACACCCAAGCCAATGTGGAGTCACTTCCTCATATGCACACCCAAGCCAATGTGGAGTCACTTCCTCATATGCACACCCAAGCCAATGTGGAGTCACTTCCTCATATGCACACCCAAGCCAATGTGGAGTCACTTCCTCATATGCGCACCCAAGCCAATGTGGAGTCACTTCCTCATATGCACACCCAAGCCAATGTGGAGTCACTTCCTCATATGCACACCCAAGCCAATGTGGAGTCACTTCCTCATATGCACACTCAAGTTATCAGCTCCACTTGGTGCTATAGCAAACATTTGCCTGGGCTCGCGCATAAATATTCACCGCAAATATGTTCTATGAATATTCATAAGCCACGCACCACAGTAGACTTCTGGTAGGACAAGTGAACGCTAATGACTTGTGGAGGTTGCCAAAAATGACCGTAATGTGTATGAGCGTCCAGCGGGATGCAAGACAGCAATCATTCTCTCACTTGTACGACCATTCCCAGATTTATCTTTTTCCCGCGCGAAACTCGTTCATTGCACTGCTATCATTTACGAATGCGCAGTCTCATGATTTGCGCGATCTTTTTTGATCTAAACAAAGCCTTTCGTTTCATTCTACATTCCCCTCTGCTCAACAAACTGTCCGTATATTGAATCTGGATCTGCACATCATAAATTGGGTCCAGTTGTTGTTGTTAATGGGGCTTGTTTCCCCATCTCTTCCCGTAACATTGGGGTTCCTTGGGGCTCTGTATTGGGACCACTACTTTTCCTCATATACATTAATGACTTGGACTGTGTCATCTCTAATGGCCAAGCTGTTGTCTATGCCAATGATATAGCATTATACCAAGTGATAAAGTTACCTAGAGATTTCATGTATGTTCAAAATGATGTCTGTACATAGACCAGAACCAATTTCCTTGTACTGAACACCAGTAAATGTTGCTACATATTGTTCTCCAGAAAGGCCAGCCCATGTATTCGAGTTGTTCTTAGGGAGAGATGCTCATCCAAGTTGAGGATTACAAATATCTGGGCTCTGTCCAACAACCTCTCATGGTCCTCTCACATAACAAACATCTAGAATAAAAGTGGGAGGATTATTGGAATGATTTACCGTAAATTCTAAATTCACTCACAATCAGGCACAACACTGTGGTAGTATATACGTCCCCATCTTGTACCATTTGGGATCCCCACCTCAAAAAAGAGAAATTTGAGAAGTTTGCATTGAGAGTTTGTTTAAGGGATTGGAACAGTGCTTATAAGAGTCTATGATAATATAATACCACATTTGTAGTTATGATAATATAATACCACATTTGTAGTTATGATATAATACCACTGTAGTTATGATAATGCCACATTTTTAGTTATGATAATATAATACCACATTTCTAGTTATGATAATATAATATATACCACATTTGTACCACATTTGTAGTTATGATAATATAATATCACATTTGTAGTTATGATAATATAATACCACATTTGTAGTTATGATAATATAATACCACATTTGTATATAGTAGTTATGATAATATAATACCACATTTGTAGTTATGATAATATAATATATACCACATTTGTAGTTATGATAATATAATATATACCACATTTGTAGTTATGATAATATAATATATACCACATTTGTAGTTATGATAATATAATACCACATTTGTAGTTATGATAATATAATACCACATTTGTAGTTATGATAATATAATACCACATTTGTAGTTATGATAATATAATACCACATTTGTAGTTATGATAATATAATACAACATTGGTTCTAACATTTGTATAACGTAAGTCTTACATACACATACATTTCAATGTACACTGTACAGCCGGAGATGGTACACTATAAATCAACCACAAATGTTTGCAAGATTTCTTTGCAGAGAAATGATTATTTTTATTATTATTATAGGAGAAACAAGACAAGATAAAAACATTATATTTTATTGGGAAAGTGTCAGATGCCCATGCTGCCCAGTAAAGATGTGCAGTTCCCCCGCTGGACCGCCACGGATAGTCTCTGGAGCAGGTACTCTGTCGATTTGGGCTCGCCCGACTCTGTTCTAATACGGTATCCGAGCTCCTTCAAAAAGGCCAGTGACTTCGGGCCAATTGCCCCCAAGGTCTCAATGGCTATGGGCGAGAACACGTGGCCTGGTGGAAGCTTCCGATATTTCTCGCTTTTCCGTTCCTCTGCTGCTTCAGCGACCCTCCCTGGCTCTTGGGTGGCATGTGCTCTGTATGATAAAGCAAACGTATCCGGGCAGGTAGCATCCCAAGTCAGCAAACAGCCAGACTTCCATGGGGCCAGTGTCACACCATCCGGTCTCTTGCCATCTGATCTCAAAAGGCCCGAAGGCTCTAGCCTGGAGGGAAGATGAGCAGCCACCAAACCTTGTTTGATGATGTCGTTCACTGCCGCATGCCGTTGATGTCTTCCCACACTCCGCCTACAGCTGAGGGCATGCCTACCTAGGGCATCAACAGCAGTCCCACAACGGTGGCAGGAGTGGGGCCCACAGACTGCTGTTCCCAAGCGCAGACCCACAGCAACCCTCACAATGTTGTCGTCCATCCGTAGGCCTAGAGATGTCAAAGGCAATGCCCTCAGCCAAGCACCCGACTCCTTGGTGGGGACACTGAGAGAAGACGGGCACGCTCCTCATCATTTTCTGCACCCTCTAGCAGCCGTTCAGCAGCAGAAGCAGCTCGCAAACCGTCCCATCACTTCTGCTTGCAAGCAGCAGCACCCTCAGGAGGCTGGTGATCATGTCCCACTGACCAGCATGACTGCGCCTCGACCACGAAAGGAGCAGGGAGTGACCTGAAGGATGGGGGAAGGATGGCGTTGACCAGCTCAGATGAAGAAAAAGTTGAGGCCAGAAAAGCAGAGGGAGCGACTTCAACAGCGCTGCGGATCCCCAGACCCCCAAACTTCACTGGAAGAGTGGCTTGTGACCATGCTGAGCTACCTGGCTCCAGAAAGGTGTTGGTAATACTGCATAGGATTTCCCGCAGACAGACATCGTAGGTCTCCAGGGTAGCTGATTGAAAGCAAGGGGCGGTGCGAAGGACATGCAAAAGCTTCGGGAGGGCAAAGCAATTGCGTAACAGTACCAAGGCATCGTGAGCCGACAGGAATTTCAGTCGTTCACTCAACCTTCTCAGAGCCTCCACCTTGTCAGCCAAAACTGCGGAGATACACGCATTGTCTCCTAGGGGAGAACCCAACAACTGAGCATGAGAAGGGGGCACCAATTGTGCACCAGGGAGTGAAACGAGAAGGGTTCCACATGTAGTCATGTCATGGCTTATAATCTCGCACTTCGCCGTGTTCAGCAATAAGCCCAGCTCAACAGCATCCCCCATCACTTTCAAATCATGGATTAGGTCTTGGTTTAAAGTCCACTGGCTATGGTCACCATTTTCGGATGACCATATCTCCATAGCTGGTTATTGATATTGGTGTCTGTGGAAAGGTAATTTCATGTGGAATTCTAATCTTCCATTTATTTTATGTAGGAGCAATTTGAAGCTTAATAAACTTTTGACCTTTACTTGAATTTGACCTTGTGTATCACATGACCTTGAGATGAACTTGGGTAAAAATTGTACCCCAACATGTTCTCTACAAAATATTTAAAAACGTTGGAGGTATAATATTTTTTGTTTGCTAATGCCAAAATGTGATATTCCTATGCAATATACTACAGTATACATATGAGATGAAGTTGCAAGCAGTCATTGTTGCAGCCTGATAGACAATGAATGTATATAACTACTTTTAAAGTGGCAATAACAATCGTAATTGTCCTTCAGTCTACATTTGATTGATAGCTGAAAGCCATCACAACCAAATTTGTAAACCACACACACACACACACACACACACGGTGACCCTTTACCATAAAATAGTCATGCTGTCCACGCCCAATTAGATGAATATTTACCATTTTAAAATCATGTGCACAAATATATAAAGCTTTAAAATCTATTTGGTGTACATTAAATGTTAAATATCAGGTGCAGTCCGCATGACTGTATATGGTAAAGGGTCGTCTAATTTGTGTGGTCAATATAGTTCTCACCCCCTTCTTTTTGTTGTTGTTGATGTTGAAGTTCACGTGCTATCTCTGCGTCATTAAGACTTTTTAAATGCAGTATATACCTTTCCTGAGAGTAAGCCAGCATGTCAGCTTTCCCCTCTATGAATCAGGTATATCTTGTATGAGAGGCTATCTTAAACTTCTCTTCATCTGATAATAAAAAATTAAAGAACTGCACATCTGCTTGATAACTAAGCTAAGCTAGTCGGATATTGCACCAAACTGCGCTCATGGAAGGGACGATCCTTTCCAGCTCTTTGAATGAGCTAATCAAGAAACGGGTTAGTTTTTGCAATACATTTGACAATTCGGAGTCTTCTTAAGATATTCTACGAAGTCGGGTTAGTTGTGGTACGTGGGACAGTTTTTACCAGGGGAGAATCCCCATTGGCATGCCATTGAGAAATGGGTAAATATTTCTTGAGATGCTCTGAGATGAGTTTTACAGTTTATGAATGATCCTCTATAGGAGCTTGCTTAAAACTGATATAGGTCTGTAGTTAGCAGGATTTGTTTTGCTCCGCCTTTTGGGTATAGGAATGACCCTGGCCTACTTCCAACTGCTAGGTATGGTTCCAGTACTAATAGAGAGGTTGGTAATGCTTGGAGCAATACTAAGGGTGGTGACCTTGAGCATTCTGGTAGATATATTGCCAGTTCTTTTCTACTGTCAAGAGCTGTGATTAGGTTATAAACCTGATACTCTGTACAGAGTAATTCAGATGGAGAGGTATGCGGATCATTCTGACAAGGTGGATTTTCAGTAGCCATCAAGGTTGAAGAATGGTTGAAGTTATAGTGAAAGTGCTGATTAAGTAACTGGGTTTTGACTTCATCTGATGAGAAGAGTACATCATTGCAGGAAAGTGAGGGCATGGTTGACTCACGTTTGGAGAGCGACTTAATCAATTCTCCAAAATGTTTTAGTGTCAGCAGAATATTGAGAGATATGCTGCTTTTGAAATTCTGGTGGCAGAAACAACAGCATTCCTGACAAGTTAGTATTCCCTTTATTTACAAACACTACCAGAGCACTCGTAAGCAGGAACAAGATGTTCCTTCTGCAGATTGCTTTAAGGATCTCATTATTTATCCAAGGTAAGTGTCTATGAGATGACAATATCTTCCTTGGGATGCACTTCTCCATAACATCCATAAACTTTTTATGCCAGACATCCCAGGAATCATCAACATCAAACAATATTGACCAATCAATCTGATCGAGGAGGTCACAAGTGAAATTAAAATTGACCTTTTGGTAACTAAATGAAGGAAAGGGTTATTATTAAATGGAGAAACAAAATAACGAGAAAACCTTGATGGTCAGAGGAACTAAGAGGAGGAATGGTGTAGCATGATATGAATAATGAGGGAGTTGAAACAAAAGCCAGGGCAATGATAGGGCGATTGTGTAATATTTAACAACTTGATAAAGTTAAAAACTAGAGAACAACTTTGAAAACAGAGAGTGACAGTAGTTAGAGAAATCTATATTGAAGTCACCCAACATGATAAAGTTGGAGAAAATGCTTACATTAGACTACATAGTGTAGACAATAGGGTATCATAGGTGATCATGAAAGTGGACTTCAGAAATGCCTTCAACAGTATTCGCCGGGACAAGATGTTGGGTGCTGTTGAGGAGTACATTCCCGAGCTTCTCCCTTTTGTCCACTCAGTGTACTGCTCGCCATCTTTACTCTCATGGGGTGATGAAGTGGTGCTGTCTTCAGAAGGGGTTCAGCAGGGCGACCCGCTGGGACCCCTCCTCTTTTGCCTGACTATTTAGAAACTGTGTGCAAAGCTGAGGTCAGAGTTCTGTGTTTTTTATCTGGATGATGGAACTCTGGGAGGCAACCGGGAAGATGTAATTTGTGATCTCAAGACCATTGAGGTTGAAGCAGGTGCTCTGGGCCTTGAGCTAAACAGAGGAAAGACAGAATTGATCTGTAAGGATCCTACCTCTCGTGGGATCGTCCTCATTGCTCTTCCAGGAGTTAGCATCATTAACCCAGAGAATGCCAATCTCTTGGGCTCTCCTATTGGAGGGTTACAATCAGTGGATGCATGTGTAAGGGAGAAGACAGAGCTGCTGCAGTTGATGGGTGATAGACTTTGTCATTTGCAATCACATGATGCTATCACATTGTTGCATCACTCATTTGCGATCCCAAAGATGATGCACATTCTCCGCTCTGCTCCATGTTTCTCTTCCAGTCATCTCACAGCCTATGACCACCTTCTCAAGTCAATCCTCAGCAATATCACTAATATAGATTTTCAGAACAATGACTCTTCTTGGCTACAGGCCACCCTTCCAGTGAACCATGGGGGAATTGGAATTAGGAGTGCGGTTCATCTTGCTCCCTCTGCCTTTTTGGCTTCTGCTGATGGATCGTCCAATCTTATTCACCATATCCTCCCCCCTCGGTTTAGTGCTGTCCAGTACCCTGAGATTGAGGTTGCCCTTTCACTCTGGGGTGATGACCTTGTCTTGCCTCCTCCACCCCGCCTGCTTCCCATCAGCAGAAATCGTGGGACATCCCTCGTATTGGTAGACAAGGTTCTCCACAGTGATGATAGAAAGATGTGATGGTGCCGGCACCGGATTCTTTCAGTGAAACAGCCAAAATCCAGGCTCGAGCCAAATCATCAAGTGATTCTGCAACAAAGATTCCATGGACTTAGGCATCATTCACGCATCTCAGGACTCCTGGAGGCACACCAAAAGACCAGATGGTGGGGGTTGCCATGATACTGAAAGGGCTTCAACCACAAATGGGACAGGGAGTGAAAGCAAGAGAGGTGGCAGGATGGCTTGGACCAGCGGCCAGGTCATGAATGGAAGCAGCTGAGTCCAAGAAGGCAGAGGGAGCAAGCTGCACTGCACTCCCAATTCCAAGACCCCCTACTCCAACAGGGAGAGTGGCCTGCAACCAAGAACAGACAAATTAATGTTAGTAATACCATTTACAATTGACTTGACACTCTCATCATAATCTATCAGGAGGAGAGAGAAAACATGGAGAAGTCCTGAGGGTGAACAGAAGCTAAGGGATAGAAAATGAATTACACAGCAGGATTAAGGCATCCTGAGTAGAAACAAATCTGAGCCTGTCCCCCACCTCTAGGGTACTGATTTTGTCCCTGGGAACAGTTGAAACAGAATCCAAGCTACCCAAGAGATTGGCATCAGAGAGATCAACTACATGAGCTCCTGGGAGAGAGCATAATATGATTCCTCTCGAAACTGTATCATGGCAAATGATCTCAGACTTGTCATTGTTAAAATCTTTACAATTTGTTTGATGAGCTCACGACCATGAATTATATCTTCTGTTGAACCCCTCAGAGTGATGTCATCTAGAAACATCACACACAACTCCGATGACAACTGAGCACAGTTATGATTGAGTGAGAGACAGAAAAGGAGAGGACCAAGAGGATCTCCCTGCTGCTCCCCTTTAGCTGATTGCAAGGACTTGTCACCCCAGAACAAGGAGGATGGTGAAGAGTACACGGAATGAACAAAAGGGTAGAGTACAGGTAAGGTATAGACAACTTCCAACAGATTGTCTCTGCGCACAGAATTGAAAGCGTTTATGAGGCCAAGCTTTACTACTGCATGGTCAGGTTGCAGGTAGTTGAGAAAATGCCTGGGGGCATGGACAGCTGCATCGCTCCCACCACATTGCTATGCAATATTGGATGTGATGTCTAGCTGGATATTGTGATGGCATGAGCCACATCACTCAAACCTTCTGGCTCTACACACAATTTATCAAACTCAATCTACACCTTAGCCACATGCATTGTGCCGGCTGCCCAAGGAATCTAGAAAGTTATAGAACACTTTTGGTATATGTGCGAATAGCTAGGCTATAAAAGAACTATTGTCATGTTTCATGCTTTCAGCCTTGCTATATATGTGGTGTCGTGATAAAAATTAATCGAAAACAACTCGTTTGTGTGTGAGCCACACTTACAAGCAGTTTGAAGTAAAAAAATTGTGGCATTTTTATCCTGCCTAAGAATATGGACAAGAATGAATGGATTGATCTGAAAGGAAATAACCCATGATGCAGACCAAGTTGTTACCATTTAAAATCACATTCACCAACCAGCACTGGTTTTTCCTTGCCTGGTAAAATGTTTTTGTTCAATGTTCAAAAATTTTCCATTTTTAGCTAAGCAGTTGAGCACTCGAGTACTACATCAAGTCAGAGTTCCATGGAGTACAACTCAGAACTTCAGGTTCTCCAGGGATTTTACACACTTATTCCAAGTTGTTTATAGTGACTCATGAGCTGCTCCTTCAGCGGCTCATCATGTGACCTGTTGAGTTAACATAGTGACTGCATGTTTGTAACATAGAGAGCTCTCATGTTTATGGAAACCCTTGGTTTTGCACAGAGCAATTTTCCAATTTCTGAACAATACAAGAATGAGCTTTCAGATATTGTATCCAGTCCCTTCTAATTGGCTGTGGTACAAGTGTGGTAAATTCCAGAATCTGAAATTAGAAGGTAATCCAACCGTGTAAATTGTGAGTGCCCTGCTGGTTGGAAAGCTCATTGATGATCTATTTTGGTTTTAGGGCATTTGATGTTAACTGGCTGGCAGGAAGGCACATTGAGAAAGGGTATTCAGAGTTGACTGGCTCCAGCTTTCTGCACCTGAGAAACACAAAGCGTTTATAAATATCTGCCTTTTATTTCTGCTACATATATACTAATACTTCAGCTTGAGTGAAAGTCAAATTTTGCAAAATAAATAACACGGTCTGACAATACATGATTGTTTAATAACTCATTATTTTAGAGGCTGAGAGATCACCAAACATTTAGAGGCTCAATGCTGACATAATTTTGATGGGATCATGGCATGCACGTCCAGATTCATGTTCAGATTCTTCTGGGCTAACTTCAACCTGTGGATAAGCTTGGTGATCAGAGTCATCAGATTCTTGGTCTTGATCTGCTTATCAGCCTTCTCATCAGACGCCCTTGGTCTCTCGTGTGTACTTTGACAGAAACTAAACAAACAAACTTCTCTTTTAGCTAATTCACTCTGCACTAGTTAATATTCAAATACATGTGGCCTGGAATATTATAGACAATATGCACTAACAGTTGTGAGAGTTTGTACTAGCTGGCAATTTTCACACTAATTAGCCACGAATGTGTTAAAACAATTGCATCATACCTTTCAGGGGTGACAGTTGCATTTTTTTATTTAAAAAAACCCATTGTGGTTACCACTTTATAACTAGATTCTGTAAAGTTTATGGTGTGGACTTGATATAGCTTAAAAGATCTCTCTGTGTGCTCTCTTTTGATAATAAAATCTTTTCTATAGCCAAGTTACTGGAGCTAAAGTGGAGGGAACCTCAAAACCTGAATGCCTGATTTTGCCGATCTCCAGATTGCCAAGTGCTTAGAGAATTGAAATTAGCACCAGTGGGCTGAGAGGAAGCCCTACTGTTTTGATTAGGCGTTATGTAAGTACGTGGTCGCGGGTGGAAAGTGAATTTCGTTAAAATTATGCCGCGTTCTTATGAACAGAGACAGAGGGAAATAGAACACTCCTCTTTCGTTCCTCTCATCCTTTCATCCACTGGTGGACTTAGCCCTGCTGCTACAAACTTATACAAAATACTGGCAGATAAATGGGACCAACACTGAACAGTTGAACACGATGGGCTGGCTATACGATGTAGGCTGTTTTTTCCACTTCTCAGGGCCTCCATTATGTGCATCAGGGGCGCAAGGTCTTCCTCCAAGCGTGCTGTTCATGATACAACCACGATTGACCTTGTGGCCCAAGAGACACAGATCGCCACCCACAATGTTATCTTTTTTTTTAACTGCCAAATTGCCAATTTTGTATCGTTTCATCTCTGTTGTCAAATTTATGTACTATGTACTATTAAAAAAATTAATTTTCCACCCGCGCGCTTGACCAGTGCTAATTACAACTTTCTATATACTGTTATTTATGAGGGCATTCAGGTTCCCTCCACTTTAGCTCCAGTAACTTGGCTATAGTTACACCTAAGAAAAATGTTTTAGTATGCACACAGAGAGTCCTATCTTTTGAGCTATATATCAAGTCCATTACCATGAAGTTTACAGAATCTATGGAGCTATAAAGTGTTAAACACAAGTTTTTTTAATTTTTAACCACTGTCCCTGTGGCGCGTGGGAACAAAATTAATGTTGGAAAAAGAGGCGTGGTTAAATTATTAATTGTCATACTGCCGTGCGTTCGTAAGTATACGTGGTCAAGCGTGCGGGTGGAATTTCTTATTTTATATTAAACTGATCTTGTACATAGTACATAAATTAGACAACAGAGATGAATTACGATAGACAAAATTGGCAATTTGGCAGTTTTAAAAAGAGATAGTGTTTCTTGGACCACAAGGTCAATCGTGGTTGTATCATGAACAGCACGCTAGGAAGTGAACACGGCTTTGACAGGCATGTTTAAAATTGATGGGTATCTTTTTTACTTCGTTAGCTACTGCACAGCAATCTCTTAGTTAATTCGCAATCCCTCAACTGTTGGTTTCCCTTTTTCAAGAATTGCTTAGTGATTTCATCCATAGCATCTCTTCGGAAGTCAGTTGAATACCAGGGATTAATTCCTGGGGGTGATGTGGCACGCCCACAATCGACAAACAGATGAGCTGTGTCAAGGTATTGTAGCTAACATTTGGAACCCTTTATTAATATGGATGACCTGTTTTTATGCAAGTTATATATGCGAAGGAAGAAGTTATGCGAAGGAAGGAATGGCTTAGAGAAATCTTGAAGATGTCTTGAAGATGAATTTGAAGTTTTTTGCCCCGTCTTTCTTTGCCCAGTCTTTCTGTAGTTTGTAAGTCTTCCAGTGAAGAATTAAAGGCGTGTTGGATAGTTAAACACTGGCCAAAACAAACACTTATGCAACTATGAACTGTTTACAGCTCTTTTGCTTTTTCTTTTTAAGGGTTGGATGGGGGGTGAGGGGGGGGGGGGGGCAGTAGGGCTATTATCTGCCATTTTTGAAAGTAGGTTCAATTAACCAATAGGGGGCATACTAGCACACTCCCTGATAGTGGCAAATAGGCAAATGGTGGTTTTAAGGTGGTTGAAGCCTTAGCAAAAGCAAACCACACAGGATGCAATGAATAAACTTGGCAAATCTCCTGATAGATAAAAATTCCATATGAGGAAGTGCATGCTTGAGTTGTTGATCTAAAAATGGTGGAGTCCCACCATCCTCTAGGTTATCAGTGTGAGTTTATAGATTCAGTCCGTGATAACTTATATTGCAAGAAGTGTTACCTGGTGGCTAGGAGGGTGACATACACCTCTTGCTGTGGGCAGAGCTACTGCCATGCCTGCATAGCTGACATCCAGAAGCAAGACAAACTGTGCCCAGAATGTGGACACCAAAACTTCATCACCATGAGGTTACTTAAGTATCAACGACAAATAGATTGCCTCAAGGTGTATTGCAGCAAGAGGGAGAGAGGGTGTGGCTGGTCGGGGACACTGAGTCAGCTGGATGCTCATTTGGATCCTGACCAGAACAACTGCCAGCATGTGGACATTAAATGTCCTCTTCACTGCCAGCAAATCATTTCCAAGAACAAGGTGCAGCAGCACATGGCCATGGAGTGTGTCAAAAGAGAGCATGTGTGTCAATACTGTGACTTCAAAGCCACTTATGAGGTAATGGTGGACACGCACTGGTCAGTGTGCATCTACGTACCTCTACAATGCCCCAATTTTTGTGGGGTGACTTGCGAGCGTGATTTCATGGCAGATCACTTGAGGATGTGCTGTCTGGAAGAGGTGGCATGCGAGTTCAGTGGTGTGGGGTGTGATGGAAGGTTCAGACGAGAGGACCAGGAGGAGCATGCCAGACAGAACAGCCAAAAACATCTGACCATGATGGCTGCTGCATCAGCGAACATGAACCAGCTACTCCAACATAAACTACAAGCACAAGAGGAAAAGCTAAAAAAACAGGAGGAGAGATTTGAAGAACAAGAACAGAAGTCTCAAGAACAGGAGCTGAAATTTGAAAATATATTTGAAGAACAGGAGAAGAGATTTCAAGAACTGGAACAGAAGTCTCAAGCACAGGAGCTGAAATTTGGAAATATGTTTGAAGAACAGGAGAAGAGATTTCAAGAACAGGAACAAAAGTCTCAAGAACAGGAGCTGAAATTTGGAAATATATTTGAAGAACAAGAGAAGAGATTTCAAGAACAGGAACAGAAGTCGCAAGAACAGGATCTGAAATTGAAAAAAGAACTAGAATGTAAATTTCAAGAAGAAATGAAGATAACCAAAAAGGAACTTCAACAACAAAAACAGAAATTTGAGAAGAAATTTAAAGAACTAGAGCAAACGTTTCACAAACTACTACAAGAGTGGGATGAGAAATATTGAGAGGTACAAGAGAAGTCCGAGCAAAATGAAGTAGCAGTTAAAGAAGTAGCACCTATATGCCATGCAGGGAGAGTACGACCATCAGTTGAATTGGCCAGCACAGGCAAGCCTCACTATTGACCTACTCAATCAACACGGAGGAGAGAACATAATTCACACTATTGCTAGAGTCAAGTGGTGGAAATCTACAACAACTTACGAAAATGTGGATACTTTTGGACATACTGTGAATGGAATGAACTGGGTCTTCCTTGAACATTCTAAACTTAAAGACTTCTTAGCTAATGACACACTTTATTTTAATTTTAGCAACATTGCTGTATATTAAAGTCACATACGAAATTCATATTTGGTAAAATTACAAAAAAAACTTAACTTTTTGTGAGTACAGTTTTGCAATTGGAAATTTTATGAGTCAGATCACTGCAATTACTCTCAAGGTATATATATATATAGCTACATCACAATAAAAACTGTCAGTAGACCTATATAGCAGGTGTGGAATGTTAAGGGTATTAGCTAATGAAACAAATCTGAGAGAAGATTTAACAGGTTGTGTTGCTAATGATATCCAAGGTCATTTTTGTCATGATGACAAGTCGATGACGGTATTCTTTTTATGGGCCAAAAAAAATAAAATTATGCTACAGTTATGCCGTTCCCTATTTTCAGAAATTGAAAGTTTATGCCGAATTGCACATATATAGCCCGTCTGTAGGGAAATACTGTAGGGAAATACTGTAGTGAAATACTGCATAGAGTGAAACCGTAAGGCAAAAATATAATTGCAGCAATCCCCTATACAAGATATTCATTTAGAACTATAATAATTATATAGCTATAGGCAGCTCAGGTGTTATCAATAACTTCATTCAGAACAATATTATATAGAGGCAGTTTAGTTATCAATACAATAACTTATTCAGAACTATATAATATATACAGTTTAGTTATTAATACAATAACTTCAATCAGAACAATATTATGTGGCAGTTTAGTTATTAATACAATAACTTCATTTATACTATACAGATGCAGTTTAGGTATATAACTTCATTCACAAGTGGTGCTCCCCACTGAATAGGTATAAATATAATAAATTCATTTTGAAGTATATAGTCCCCTCATACTTATATTTATAATTCTGTAAATTGTGCACGAAGTTATTTTATGAATGAGTTGCATATATATTGGGATGAAATTTATGTAAAGTGCCTACTCGGTCATTCTGCTTCAGTAGCAGATCCATAAAGAATGCTTCATTGGTTGTGTGGAACTCACCTTTCTGAATGTTTAAGTTTCTAAACTCTTATTCCAATAAACCAACACACAGTTCACCTCTTCAAGATTGCATCTAGAGGACCAAGTTTCAAATTTTAATGGAAGAATGCTCCCCCTGGGTTTACTATGCAACATCATTTGCAACCATTTCTCCAAACAACACTCTGTTTCATTCATTCAAGATGGTCACAAAACTCATCTGAAAATGCACCAGAAATGATCTTAGAGTAACCTATACATATATATATATAATACATATCTTGAGAAAGCGTGAAGTAGTATAGGAGTGGAAATTCTGTCAGTTAAGTGATCCACTCTGTATTACTCTTTAACCTACCACCACGCATAATATCAAACATCTATCTGGAAGCCACACAAACCACACCCATAAAGACCATGCCTACATCGAGAGACCCATTGACAGTAACTCCTTGCACCCTGGGAGCTTCTGGTGCCTCACCCCATCAGTGGGTGATTTTCCTCACCAGAAAAAAATCACACTCAGTTCATCCCTGCACCAGAGAAAATAATTTCTATGGTACAGGGAACTATTTGAGTGCCACTCCACCAGTCACTATCACAAGAGGTCACACCCTTTGTCCCTATTAGAGCATAGGATTTGGTCACTACCTGTAGGAGACAACACTCCCGTTCACTCCTGTTAATCTAAGGGGTAGGGATTCAACTCCACTAGCCACTATCACAGGAGTCATTCGCATTAATGAATTCCTTGGCTTCATGTATGCGTTGGCGAGCAAATTATGGTAAAGGGTCACTGGGACGCTAAACAAAGAGTTTCGTTTGTGGAAGCTCGGTTTTAGTCGATGGGTTGTAGTTTGGAAGCGCAGCTGCTGGGTGGAGCGGGGCGTGGTGTACACGGTAAAGGGAAACAAGAAGTTACTTCCTGCTCAGAGGAAAACTTAGGCTTGATGGGAGAAGTCGTCTAGAGGGAGAGAGTAAATACTGTACGGTTGTTTCGCAACAAGCCCTGAATGGACTCTAGACTTAAGTGAGTTTCTTTGAGGTGTGTTTGTTAAAGTGTGAGCCCAGGAATACCTTTAACCTTATAGTGTTTCCAGCTAGAGCCTCTTTGAATTCTGTGTAGCTATGGTCTAAGCACACTAACACCTACTTTAGCTACGCCCCTCTGTGACAAAAAGGAAACTCGGGTTGTTTTTTCATCTTCAGGGCACTCTTTTATAGCTAGTGGTAGTGCATTCTGTACACATTAGCAATGTGCAGGTCATTCACAAAGTTGTTGTTGTTATTTTAACTTTGGGAAAAGGACTATTGTATAGGCTAACTGTTGGTGGAGGCTCTCTGAACTGCACTCCCACACATCTCATACACACCCAATCTTTGATGAGTTTTACATTATTCTGTATAACAGCTGTTGAAACTCGTAGCACACATCACTATGTACTAAATTAGACACATTCTGAATGACATATCTGGATTCTTCAGTGTTCTCCTCAAGCCATATATGGATAGCTGGGTCTGTCTCTTTCAGCACAGTGGCCTCTTTGAAATCTGCTAGAAATCTCATTTGTCATGCTGGTGTAGCTAGCTTCCTACTGAAGTTGGAGAGCCACAATCTAATGTACATGTAGGATTCTAAAAGTGCTGTAAAAGTTGTGCTATCACCTATTACAGTTAGCAGAGCGTGTGCCAAGCCATACATAGTCTGACGTATGACTTCATATTGTGTGTCAGTGGCTCACTTGATGACTATTGGTCGCCACCACCAAGGATGGCATCCCAGCATGACAAACAGAGCCCTGGCCTTCATCCCTGGAGTGGAGCACATTGTTCTGGAATTGTATGGTGCATGTATGCAGGTGGGGAGTGGGGAGGGTGGCCATGTTCATCAGGCTCCATTCCATCCCTTTTCCACATGTTCTTCTACCCCAGGTTGTACGAGCGGCAATACAAGCACTGTAATAGCGCATGCTTATCACCTTGGCATGAATTAGGCCTAGAGAAGGTTCTGTAGGAATTTATATACAGTCAATTGTGTCCGTAAGGAGAAACTGTATCGCTCACTAAGACACTTTGTTCTTGTAAATTAATCTGCATGATATATACATACTGTAAGTATGTAGTGAGCGCCCTCTGTGTAGCAAGTACCAGTCATGCTCTTTTCAGTGATTTAGGATTATGTTGGGAACTTATAACAAGTGTCCAGTATATAGTTTTGGTCGAAATTGTACGTGAAGCTGATGGTAGAATAGCGATGATGAAGCTTAAGTGGGCGAAGTTTGAGGACCAAGACAAAAGTAAGCAAAGCAGAGGCACCATTGGATATTGAAGTACACAGCCTACGAACCCTCACCTAGAACTAGGGGAGCTCTCATGGCATAGTCATGTGAATGCGTATTACGTGGGTGTGCATCACTTGGAATCACCAGAGCCAGTTGCTTGATGCAAGCACAGTTTGCTACACTAGCAAGCAGCCCACCCGTCAACATTTCCTTATGTTAATTTTTTTTTGAGTAAGTGATGCTTCTAGTTTATTAGTAGTTAGAAATTAAAATGGACCCACCTTCTAGATAGACTATATATACATACAGATATTGTGTGTGTGTGTGTGCGCGCGCTACCGGCAAGTGGAGATGGTTGTGGGAAGGTATAAACTGTGCATAGTCTAGAATAGTAACAGGGTAAGGATTACGTGTAGATGGTTGACTGGTAGAGGTAAGAGAAGGAAGTAGTGGAGACTTTTTTAGCAAGATCACACTGTAGAAGGAGACCACTGGGCTTCTGTCTTCCAATGGTGTGGGACCTTCAGTAAGATCACAGCTAGGAGACCACTGAGCTTCTGTCTTCCAATAGTGTGGGAGACCTTCAGTAAGATCGCAGCTCACTGAGTGTGTCTTATGGCTGGTTCACAATATGTTGCGAGACCTTCACCTTGCTTCGAGCAGTTCACAATATCTCCTGGTCGTGCCGCGTCACATCGTTTTACCAATTACGAAACTCCATCCATTAATTGATGAGCTTTCAATCTCTAAATGACTTGTCAGAGCAGCCGTATACTAAGAAAGTTCCTCACTGCCTCTATCAACCTTTCCACAGTCATCTCTTCCCTGGAGAAACTTTTTTCCAAAACAGAAATAAAGCGCACCAACATGTGTTGACCAGTGCATCGTGACCCGAAGTAGAATAGAGATTGAGTCTATTCATGACGTCATGCGACTTCAAGTTCACAATGTCTCTAAACTGATGCATCGCTAATGCGAGCGGCATAGTATGAACCAGCCTTTAGCCCTCTCCTTGTAAAGTTGAAGAATAAACCAATATTCTTGCATCAGCCAGTACCTCTTCCCTCTCTCACAGCCGACAGCCATCTGCTTTCTACTTGTTTTTAGCAGTCATTTCTATGCCCCCCCACCCCCCCCCCCCCTCTCCCTCCGTCCCTGTCCTGAAAAACTTCTTTGCTTCCTTCTCAAGTTCACTAAATTTGAATGTAGATATGACAATCAAAGAGCTAGAAAAACTTCCTTGGTTGTAAACACAGAATTATGTATGGATGTAATTTCCGAGTCTCTGATATTTAAGCCACATTCCATGGCTCGCTTAAACCTGCCTAAAATAAGGTTTGTAATTTAGAGGTGGTTCACTCTTACAAATGTGCCCTCAACTTGCTTAATAAGTGCTGAGTGTGCTATACAGGTGTAGCCATTAATTTTCAGCAGCTAGGTCCTCCTAGATTCAAACTTTTTTTTCACTTCTTAAAATGAATGTACATGTATGTATGGCAAGTTTTCCATCTGTGGCTGTATTTTGTGGGACCAGCAGCTGCTCTTGCTCCAGGTGGTGGCAGTTATAACTTTAAGGCTTGAGGCACCCAGGTATCCAAGCCCAGGTACAGACCTGAGCAACCTGTGGTATGTAATGTTTGTTCTTGTCTTAGTGCTTAGTGAAAGCTACCACTTGCTCACTTATAGGAGCACTTAAAGAATTCCTCCACTTAGTTGCTAGAGAATTTGATAGTGCCATATAGACCCTTTAGGCTAGCCATTTACATTTTACAAGCTATGATTGGAAGCAGCCCACTCAAGAAGCGAGTTCCATTGCATTCGTTTCTGGCTTTTCGTAGAGTATGAAGGATGGGGATATCCCCCCTCTCCCCTCTCCCCAAGATAACCCTGTATGAAACCTTAGTTTTCCTTTCACACAAACTAGCCACTTAATCACTAGATGTTCCCACACCCTTTATGTAGTTTGTTGCACTCGTTTAGCTGAAAAGCTGCCATTGCTTGAGCCTGTGAGAAGAAAAACCTGGTGATACCTCGTAGTAGCTAGGTACATCTTTTGCTAGTAAACTTACATAGTGCAGAAAGGTTAGTCACCCTCTCCGTTCTTTCTGCCAATTGATTATGGTACATGTATGCTTTGGTGGTGGATTTCTCTGCTTCTTAGCACATTTAGTATTGTTATGTAATGTGGATCTCATATAGGATTTTCAGCTTGAGAAGGGGAGGAAAACTTCTTAGAGGTGTGGGAATGCTCTCACAGAAAAAAACCCATCCGTTTTTGCACTTTATTTTATTTTGACAGACTACACACCAATTGACATGACAATGTATGTAGAAGTACATGTACACACCAACTAGCATGGCAGTATAGGTATGTAGGACTACACACAACTAGCATGGCAGTGCAGGTAGGACTACACACCAACTAGCATGGTAGTACAGGTAGGACTACACACAAACTAGCATGGCAGTACAGGTAGGACTACACACAACTAGCATGGCAGTGCAGGTAGGAGGACTACACACCAACTAGCATGGCAGTACAGGTAGGACTACACACCAACTAGCATGGTAAGTACAGGTAGGACTACACACCATCTAGCATGGCAGTACAGGTAGGACTACACACAACTAGCATGGCAGTACAGGTAGGACTACACACCAACTAGCATGGCAGTACAGGTAGGACTACACACAACTAGCATGGCAGTACAGGTAGGACTACACACCAACTAGCATGACAGTACAGGTAGGACTACACACCAACTAGCATGACAGTACAGGTAGGACTACACACAAACTAGCATGGCAGTATAGGTAGGACTACACACCAACTAGCATGGCAGTGCAGGTACATAGGACTACATACCAACTAGCATAGCAGTATAGGTAGGACTACACACCAACTAGCATAGCAGTATAGGTAGGACTATACACCAACTAGCATGGCAGTGCAGGTAGGACTACACACCAACTGGCATGGCAGTACAGGTAGGACTACACACCAACTAGCATGGCAGTATAGGTAGGACTACACACCAACTAGCATGGCAGTACAGGTAGGACTACACATCAACTAGCATGGCAGTACAGGTAGGACTGCACACCAACTAGCATGGCAGTACAGGTAGGACTACACACCAACTAGCATGGCAGTACAGAAGGAATACACGTACAGAAGGAATACACACCAACTAGCATGGCAGTACAGGTAGGACTACACACCAACTGGCAGTGCAGGTGTAGGACTACACACCAACTAGCATGACAGATAGTACAAGTATGGCCTCGGGCTAGGCTACCTCTCGTCTATAAGTAGCTGTTTGGGAGCGGAGCACTTGCTCCTGTAGAATACTGCATATATATGTGCACACTATCTGGGCTGGGATTCATGCCTGAGAATTCTATCAACTCTCCCATTGTCATTGCCAGACATTAACTACTACACTTGTCAAACACAATGAAATGGTGTGGCCTCAGAATGGAGAGATTGAAAACAACAAAGATGTGATGATCAACACTAAACTTTTTATGGCACAGGAGTAGCATTTTTGATTGATGACTGTCACTTTTCTGCAGGTGTAAATTGGTTTTTAGGAGTTGTTCTTGCTCCTTGTAAAGTGTCCTCTAGTGTGACCTTACTTTAGGGGTTGTTCTTGCTCCTTGTAAAGTGTCCTCTAGTGTGACCTTACTTTAGTCTGTGCATGCAATTGTAATTCCAAATAGAGAGCAGTGACTCCACATGTAAATGGCTACATTTTGAGTTACAGGACAGTAAGTACATTACGTATTACCCCTTCTTGGGGGAGAGGGGAGCAGGAGGAGGGGTGGGGGTGGGTGGGAGGGGAGAATGAGGGGATGGTGGGAGAGTGATTTGCTTATGGAGAGGTATGCTCTCCATAATATTATTTTGACCATGTACTTGGCATGGAAGCCAAGGTTGTAACACAAACACATTCCTAGAACAAAGAAGCTGCTATGTTGACCATATCAGCTTGGTTTGTGCAGGGTCAACATGATCATTAGCACACAAACCTGGCATACAAACCTAGAGTAGGTGGAGCCATGGCCTCTAATTAGAGAGAGCTAGATCAGGCTTGCTGGATTGAGAGCCAAAGTTGTGTTTTTAAATTTTTTAAGTGTTTATTTTAATTTATTTTTAAATCCTCAGTGGCACTAGAATAGAAGTAAAAATAAGTAACTATTTTGTCTGGACAAACATTATACACATACTACCTGCTGATAGACAACTGAATTACCAGAATGGTGATTGTCAACTGACTACATAAATGGCAGATTTCTCTTTCTACCAGCTTAAAATTGTCTCCACCCCCCCTCCCTTGTTTAATGAGCACACCATGGTCTTCTTTAGGGAGAATGAATAAAGGCACACAGCCCACAATGCCTTTTTACTGTGTTGCTAATCAGTATAATAGTGTGTATTTACCATTCGCTGTGAAGAAGACCGAAGTGCTTTAGTGAATCGATGCCAAGAAAGAGCCAGATAGAAAGATAAGTATACTGTGTACATCAACTTGATTATCTCCCTTGAAGCTCCAGGGAGAGGCTGAGGAGATTAGTGGTATCGTGTGTTTATGTACGCATTATGAACAGTTAATGGGACCTCAAAGAGGAGCAATAAAAGTCCCTCCAAGAACATGTGCCCACACATGTTCACTCTGACAAGGTGCCGAGAGACCTTTTGTGATGTTTACAATGAAGTAGTGAAGATTTTGGTTGAGCTAATGCCATGATATGTAAATACCCGATTACTCTCTACATATGAGCTAAGAAGACGATGGATATTTCGACCATTTGTCTTTAGTCTTCCAGGAGGTGATGGGCATGTGTATGCAGAAGCTCTGAGGCTCTGAACACACACCACGTCTGTCGTCTCCTTTATTAAGAGCGGTGTTTGTGTTCTAGATCAGGTGTCTGACTATGGGCAGACAGGAGGTTCATTATGTTTGCATCGTTAGCACCTTCTTAATTAATGTCATCAATACTCTTGTGTGTTTATAGAGTTCCCACTTCCATATTCGAATTCTTTGTGGAGATTACACGCCCGAAGGAAGGAGAAGGTGCGACATTGTTATGTCTTGTTGTTGTGTATTGATGTTGTTTTTAACTCGCAGAGATGGGCGGCTTAGAAAGAACATTAGGTGCTTGTGTTGGTGGGAGTGGTGCATGATGTGCGAAGTGGGTCCAGATCATTACATCATTGCTTATACCTACTAACGTGTGTGTGTGTGTGTGTGCACTTGTGTGTGGTAAGGTTGTGGGGTAGAGGCAGATCTGTCGATTTCCCCTCCTTCCTTTCATCTCTGATGTTCTCAGTGAACTCTGAGTTGACATAATAACATTACAATAACCTTCTCAATAATAAACTTGAAATTATACTCGCTTGATGTTGCGACTAGATGCTCTAGCCTTCATCAGGAATAATGAGACGCTAAGACTCGCGTGAGCCTGCTATATACCAGTAGCTGACTATCGACCATGTGCCACTGCACACGCGTCTAGCATGTGAAGTGGAAGTTAAAAAAATTAAATAAATTAATAATAATAAAATTAATCTGATGTTGTGTTTCATTCTTGCTTCAAACAGTCTTGTTCTGCTTTTTGATGCAGTATGTTCTCGATCCAAAATTATTGGTCATGTTATACACAGGTGCAATGCTGCCAACTTTCCATAAGTTAATTCCGGGACATTTCCGACGCGAATTTACAACCACGGCCCCTAACTAGCATGCGCGTTTCCCTGTCCCCGTGATGTTATTATTTACCTGTATTCCATGCTTATTTACTTTGTAAATCAATTTCATTAGTAATAGTTACACCTTTGAAATTGCCTTTCACCGCCAACTTTAGCCCAACACTTTTATTTTTATTTATTTTAATATTTTTGACTTTTTTTAAAACAAAGTATATGATTCGATTGCAAATTGAAAGAGCTATAACTTGGTATATGAACCAGCTCTATTGAAGCAGGCGAACAAAAGTTACGCATCTCTATGTCTACAACAGTAAAAAAAAAAAGAGGAGCGACTTTTTTCCCTCTACCCCGTAGGATTTTGATTGATAGCGAGTCTGCAGTAGATGGCTCTGCAGCTTTCCACCGAAGAAGACTTTCCACCGAAGAAGAGCCTCCAGAGGCTATCGGGATGGTCACAGTGAAGTAAAGTCATCATTGTCAACAACAACAAAAAAATTGTTTGCCGTGACCAGTTCGGAATCAATTTTTCTTTGGTTGTATTTTTAACGTTTAGAGCGGTAAAAAAATTATATCTGTAGCTCGTTCGTGTAAAATTAATTTTTACGCGAGCGATGTCGAGTTCGCACCTGTAGACGCTGCTGTCTTTTTGTCGCCATTGTTTCAACTTTGCCTTAAAAATTAAATTTAAAAAAACAAACTTATGGCTTTGAGAGTGTTTTAATCCGTCAAAATGGTGTTCTCTCTTCTGCATCTTTGCCACACTAGCCATTCTACACTAGCCATTTTGCTGAGATTGCAGCAATTATCAATGGTTGGGAAGTTTCACGTGAGTGCCACACCTGCAATCGAAACAAGGTCAAAGGTTGTTTGGCAAATCCGTAATTGTTTATCTGAAGTTTTTCTCTCCTAAAAAGTTGTTGCTTTACGAGTGTTAAAGGACTAAACTAAACATGCTTGGGACTGCAGTGGCCATCTAAGCGAGTGGAAGGGCAAGGTACGCGTAGCTGTAAATTCCGGGACATTACCGGGACAAGGACACCACCGGGACAAGGCTCAAAATTCCGGGACTGTCCCGGAATGGCCGGGACAGTTGGCAACTCTGGCAATGCTCTCAACCTGACCCAGTCTGTTAATTGCTCATGACTGCTGGGAATGATTAGATGCTGTTGGAGTAGCAGAGTGTTTGTTGTTGCCCAGATGGCTACATGTCTGCCCTGTTACTATGTACATGTATACTAACATGTAAGGATGGCCTCTCTTTGTTCACTGGATCAACCTCGCGGAAGTGTAGGCTCACTTCAAGTGCTGATGGGTCAGGATGGAATTCTTTGACCAAGTTTGGCCACTTACTGTAGTTTTAGTGCCTAATGAAAACACTCATTGTATACAGACAGGAGCTTAGCCACTAGTCAGATGTCTACCGCTGTCCAATCCAGAGCCACATCAATCATGCACTCGGAGTTTGAGGGACCTCCACTTTAGCTGCAGTAATTTTGGCATGGTTACACATATATATAGTATCCAACATTTTTTTAGTATCAAAATAGAGCATGCAGAGAGATCTATCCTTTGAGCTATATATCAAGTTTGTCAAGTTCGTAGAGTGGAAGTGTGCAGAACCTATGGAGGTCTAAAGTCGTAACCAGAAGTAAAAAAAAAATCTCTCTCCTATTTTATGGTGTGATCCCCCCCACCCCACCCCCCCCGCTTAAATTTTAAGTAGCTGGCAAACTTGTTTGATGGTGAATATGTACGAGTCAAAATAAACATGTTTCTGTTATTTAGAATTGTCGCCCAACGCCCGCCATCCCTAAAAACCGAAACAAAAGTAACGGCGATGAAAACGTGGAAAGCGGAGGAGTTAGAATTTTCTTCTTCTATTTTTCTCTCGCAAGATGATGCTTGACTGCAGTCCTCTGAGAATTGGTGGGGAGCTCTCCACACCACAGTATCTGAGGATCGGTTGGAACAGCTGTAGACATCTAAATAGCCACCGCCAGATTGATTGGACTAGCTCTCATAGTCGCTCTCGACATCGGCACAGCTGAACGAATGTTCAGTTATCATCTCCACTGACTGTGCCCCTCGCTTGAACCTGCTCCTGGAAATGCTACAGATGGAGAGCAGCTCACCTGGAGTGGCTTCGTTATCACATCAGCTCACTGGCTGCTCAACATCACCATAGCTGACCGTCACTCGAACAAAATATCTAGACATCGCCACAGTTGACTGATGCTCAATGCAGTAGCAGTCTACATCGCCACAGCTCACAGGCCGCTCGACTGGATACTGAAATCCACAATACTGACCTGCCTGTCGAATACTGTGGCTCTGGACAGGACAAAACAATGAAGCCTCCCCGATAATAGCATTTAAATTTCTTTTAATCCGTTCATTTGTTTTTTACACGTAATTAAAAAGGAATTCACGGAGGTCCACACCCTCAGTGGATTCTGCAAGGGAATCCAATGCTACTGAAACTCTCTGCATGATTTTAAGTGGTAAAGGGTCATCTAACTGGTTGAAGTCTGCTTGGGTATGATCTTGTTTCCTTTCTTTTTTGACAAGTCAATGCAATACAGTTGCTTGTTTTTGAACGTAAACCAGGGGGTTTCTTCCAGGATTTTTCATGGGGTGGGGGGCTACATGAATATTTTTGGGGGAGTAGGATTCCAAGTGCCTGCAGGGCACCATCTAGGGTTGTCTAGTGGCATGCCCCATAGGAAATTTTGGGATTTAGGACTTCTTCAATTGATTCTGAGAGGCATAATAGCCAGTGGTTAAACACCCACTCTAGACTAGAGAGAAATAGCATGCAGATTAGCTGACCTAGTCAGTGATTCAACACCCACTCTAGAATAGAGAGAAATAGCAGCTGACCTAGTCAGTGATTATACACCCACTTGAGAATAGAGAGAAATAGCAGGCAGATTAGCTGGTGATTAAACACCCACTCGAGAATAGAGTAGCTAACCTCAAGGATTTACACCCACTGACTTGAAAAGGACAAGTCACCATTCAAGTGGGTGTTAATGACTTGATAAGTTGTCTTAGCAAAAAGAACAGCATGACTTGGTAAATGTGAAATTGTAGATTACTAACCAAGATTAACTTATAGATTATAGAGTCAAAGGCTAGAAGGCTAAATATTTAAACTTGTCTTTTTCATTGGCTATAACTTTCAAGGATATTCATGGATATTTTGGTCAGAGGTTTTCTAGCCCAGGGCCACCTCCTAACCCAGGGCCACCTCCTAACCCAGGGCCACCTCCTAACCCAGGGCCACCTCCTAACCCAGGGCCACCTCCTAACCCAGGGCCACCCACTAACCCAGGGCCACCTCCTAACCCAGGGCCACCCACTAACCCAGGGCCACCTCCTAACCCAGGGCCACCTCCTAACCCAGGGCCACCTCCTAACCCAGGGCCACCTCCTAACCCAGGGCCACCTCCTAACCCAGGGCCACCTCCTAACCCAGGGCCACCCCCTAACCCAGGGCCACCCCGTAACCCAGGGCCACCTCCTAACCCAGGGCCACCTCCTTCTGTTAGTGACTGAATTATATGCACAACCACACCCACCACTATCTGCCTGATGTGTTGCTATAGAGAACTTTGCTCAGTAGCACACCACTTCATAAAAAGCAACGTATCTCTCAGTCTCCAGCTACTTCTGTGAAGTGCCACTCTAAGTCTCATCCACTTGTGAGCATCAGGAAGTACAACAAGAAGTAGGAAGGATTGTTCTCCTGGCTTGAGTATGGTGAAGATCGCCATGGTGCTTTCTGAAAGATATGCAGAAAGAGGGGGAAATCACTCCAAAGAACTTGAGGAGCATGGATGACGAGCTTAAAAAACTGGAAAACAGCAATTGAAAAAATCTGAACTCACTCCCATAGTAATGTTCATGTCCAGTGTTGTGAAGTAGCATCAACATCTTCCAGCCCTGGCAGAGGAGGAGGAGGGAGCTGTAATTCAACAGCTGCAGAATATACGAAAGCACTCCTTCGGGGTACCCACTACCTTGCTTGGTGATATATCGCTTGTACTAACAACTTTGATGATTGGTTGACTTAATTGTAAGCTGTGGAGGTGAAGATCTTGGAAACCACGTCGAGAGTGCTTGAGGAAATGCACATCAAAAGATGCTGCAGTGGAATTTATAACAACAATTGGCCAGTGGGTTGAGGAATCCCTTCTTGAACTTATTCACGGAGCAAAGTTCTGTAGTTTAATGGCTGATAAGTGTACAGATATTACCACAGTAGAAGAACTGTCATCTTCTGTCGTTGGACTGAGAATGGAGTGGCAGTAGAGCACTTCATGGACATCATCTTAAAGAAGACCGATGCGAGCACTATATACACTCCACTCTGGTTGGTTTCCTACAGCAGAAGAATATACCACTCAGCAAGCTTGTGGGGGTGTGTTTTCACGGGGCAGCATCTTCCTCTGGAAAGAATAGTTGAGTTCACAGTCAACTAAATTCACAGTCAACTAAGGAAGAATTCTTCTCGCATACTGCCTGTTGCATGCTTCAGCTTGTGTTTGAGCTGCTAACTACTCCAGGAATTAATTAAGCTTGTGCAGGCAGCATTGACTACACTGCCCTAAAAGAAGTGAGTCACTGAAAAGAGATTCAGCGAGTATATACTTGATAGTCTGAGATGAAGATGGTCGAGCCTTCAGACACTCACTGGTTAGCACATGAATGGTGTGTAGAAGCAGTGAAAGCAACCATAGTGCTTGCCCTTAACAACACACACTGCACTACACATGAGCTAGGCTAGTTAATTAAAGCCTTCTCCAAACCTTCAATTGTGGCAGCTATCTTTATGCTATAGATTACATGTACGCTTTACCTCAAGTAACTAAGTTGAGCAGAACTCTTCAAGGTCAACAGCTTGATTTGACTGCAGTATCAAGCCTACTATACACACAGTCAATGATGCAGCAACTCCTACAGAAAACTGGGTCTTGCAGTTGTTGGATGATCTAGAGGCAGCTGCTGAAATCAAAGTTACAATGGAAAACTTCCAGGAAACATGAGCTAAGCCATTTCATGATCTGACAAGCAACATCAAGAGCCAGTTTTGTTCTCTAGGTGTAGTATCATCCTTCAGCATCTTTTGATCCAAGGAACTCCCAAAATTTGATTGTTCGGATTATGCATTACATGGAGAAGGTTCTGTCTGTATGCCCGTACTATAAGGTTGCTAAATCTCTTAAAGGTAAAGAGTTCACAAAAAGTGCTTTGACTTCATCGGATGAAATCCATACAGAATGGAAAACTTACCGTAACTACATCACCAAGCACCCCAAAGAAAATCTACTGAACAGCTAACAGAACTCATTTCTGATGAAATGCTAGTAACATTCTCTACTTATTCTATTCAGCCAAAAAAAAATATACAGAAATTTTTCTGTTTTCTACTGCTTCTAAATCTAGCATTCCATTGGAAACTAGCTGTTTCTCTAGACAGTAGGTCTTCTTTTGACTGCTTGTACATCATTCCCTTATGGGGTAGGCATTAGATTTAGATTTCCAAGGGAGAAAAAAAATTCAACCAGTCCGCCCCCCCCTCCCCCTGAAAGAAACACGAGAAAACCTATTTGTTCTTGTGGACACATAGTGGGCATACTCGACGCACTCTCTCTATCAGGCATGCAGTTCCATGTTGTCAGCTGTTGTAAGGGCACAGCATAAGAGCAACCAGCTTTTACACGAACCCAGGTACATTGGGAGGACAATGGGCTGGTGTCTGCCATCTTGAAATTGAAGCCTGCTGGCCACACCTCCTGCATTGATGGTGTGGTCCATCGTGTCTTCTGTAGTACGTGCATGATGATGCCCATGCTGGTGCTGGTGGTGGTGACTCATCCCACACCTTATGAGGTGCACAGGTGGTGGGCTCTTAAGGCCCATTTCATGGGGATGGGGAGCCAAGCCGGTGGTAGTGTGCGTACACGGCCTCAGGCAGAGCCTCATAATTATATGTGAGAGAGGAGGTGGAGGGGTGTGTGTGTGTGGGGGGGGGGGAGGTTAGTGTTGATTGAAGGGTGATCAGTCATGTCAGTGTTGATGGTGTTAATTGAAAGGTGATCAGTCGTGCCAGTGTCGACTTGTGTTGATTGAAGGGTGATCAGTCGTGCCAGTGTCGAATTGTGTTGATTGAAGGGTGATCAGTCACGTCGGTGTTGATGGTGTTGATTGAAAGGTGATCAGTCATGTCGATGTTGATTGAAGGGTGATTAGTCGTGCCAGTGTCGATGGTGTTGATTGAAGGGTGATCAGTCATGTAGGTGTTGATGGTGTTGATTGAAGGGTGATTAGTCGTGCCAGTGTCGATGGTGTTGATTGAAGGGTGATCAGTCATGTCAGTGTTGATGGTGTTGATTGAAGGGTGATCAGTCATGTCAGTGTTGATGGTATTGATTGAAAGGTGATCATTCATGTCAGTGTTGGTATTGATTGAAGGGTGATCAGTCATGTCGGTGTTGATGGTGTTGATTGAAGGGTGATCAGTGTCAATGGTGTTGATTGAAGGGTGATCAGTCGTGCCAGTGCCGATGGTGTTGATTGAAGGGTGATCAGTCATGCCAGTGTCGATGGTGTTGATTGAAAGGTGATCAGTCATGTTAGTGTTGACAGTGCTTATATTGTTGTATGTACAATGTGTGTAAAGATGTCCTGGGGTGTGATGTGTATGGTCTGGCAACTGAAGGCTTGTGCTTTGCATTGCATTCCAAAGTAAGGTGTATACTGGAGTCAGTGGATGACATGAGCATGGGGAGCTGTCTTGTTGGTGCTAGTTGGTGCTAGTTGGTGTAGTAGCATTGCTGACAGAGACGGGTGTGGTTGAATTAGATCTGAGACCGTGCAAGCCAAAGAGCGCCTCCCCTTGTTTGGGGGTGGGGGAAGCATTCCAAGGTGTTATGTCTGCCAGACACCCAGGGGGATGTTTCAGAGCCCACAGTTGCTAGCATTTATGTCCCAGTCAGAATATCTGAATTGCGTGATCAGACCCCAGAAATGAAAAAGGCCTGGCTATGCTGATGCCATGTTCAAACACACTGGATACCTGGCAGTTTCTTTGTGGATGCTCACTGGTGACGACACAATCCTCGGCCTCTAAGTGATTGGGACCCTCCCTCCTCTGCTCACCCTTCCAGTTTTGCTAGAAGTATGTACATCGTGGAACGTTGAATTATATCCATGCTCTTCTTTGATGACGTCAATGCACTAAAGCCTAAGCAGAGTCATCCAGCCCAAAGAAGAACCCTACATGTAGTTTTCTGCTAGGACTACCAGGACTTTCCCTATTGGCTCCAATTTTTCGAATATCAGATCTTGACTAATAATTTACCGAGATTTCCAACTTATACATCCTAACTTTCCATTCTTGCATTTAAATCTTATTTCAGGACAGACTGATGTGTACTGTGACGTGTGTTCCTTGGCACCAGTTGAATAGCAGCTGTGTTTGGAGTGGCTCTGGAACTAGGTGCACCCCTGCCTTGGCTAATAGGGGTCTCGCTGTGTGTGATTGTTCCGAGGCATGCCTGTAGTGTAGCCTTGGCGTGTAATGCTGTTGTGAAATGCTGTCCTGTAGAGCTGTCCTGATGGCCGTACAATGCGTGTAGCGGAATGCGCGTGGCAAGATCTGAGAGAGGGAGATCAATACAGAAGAGATACGTGTAGACTTTCAAGTCCTATACTTGTCTGTGCCTATTAATGCTTGTCCTCTGCCTTTATGCTTCTGTATCTTTTGTTTGGAATGGATTTTAGAGCTGATTCAGGTTTCAAACTGTACTTAAATATGTGTTCTTCGACCTGATACCAATGACTCAAGTTTACTCCGTGCTATTGGGCGCTTTATTCAGATCCTCTCGCATGCTATGTTGACTATCTTCATCTCCAGTGGGACATATTCGTACACATGCATGCATGTAAATCTGCTGTCCATGGCTGTAATATGTTCTTGGTTGTCTTGCCTTTGCAGAGGCCCAGATCAAGTACGTCTTTCCCAAAGATTATGTATGGAACAATGAGATAAAGAAACAGATCCCTTTGTTTGCTTGGCCCATGCGGGGCCCCAAGTAAGTGTTGTTTGCCTGGCCGATGTAGGCCCCCAAGTAAGTGCTTGTTTGCCTGGCCCATGCAGGGCCCCAAGTAAATGTAAGTGTTTGTTTGCCTGGCCCATGTGGGGCCCCAAGTACATGTAAGTGTTGTTTGCCTGGCCCATGTGGGGCCCCAAGTAAGTGTTGTTTGCCTAGCCCATGCAGAGCCCCAAGTAAGTGTTGTTTGCCTGGCCCATGCGGGGCCCCAAGTAAGCATTTGTTTCTGCAGTATCCTCAAGTGTCCTACAAGACAACAATGACCACCCTAAAAGTGCAGCCATTGTGTGTGCATGTGTACTGGTCGCTGTGTTTGCTGTGAGTAGTGAATGTGGTGTGTGTTGGGACTGTGCCCTTGCGTTTGTTTTTGCTTCGTGCCGGAGTCCACTTGTAGGGCTGGGGAGGTCGCTGCCTTGTGGGCCTGTAGGCAGCCTCATCCTGGTCACTTGTATTTTATTACCTGAGTGGTGTGTGCTCGGGTATGGCTTGACTGGAGTGGAAACTTTGGGCTCCAGTTCTGTGTCTTGGCAGCCAGCCTGCTTGAGTCATTTCACACTGCTCCATTTTGACATGCATATGTATTCTGGACAGGCCCGCCCACAAAATAGACATGCATAGTGGCACTCGGTTCTGTACAGGATTGACTAACATTTTAAAATGCTGGATCCCCAACTATGTACAGTATACTGCATGTACACCCCCCCTCCCCCAAAATGAACTTAATATTGTAGCTACACATTTTAGTTAAATTAGATGGTGTCTTAAATCCGACAAATTAGAATTGAACTAATATACTAAGATTAACAGTCTTACGCTCTATCCCTTAAGCTACTATGTCTAAATTAAAAGTTTAAATTTTAAAATTAAAGCCCAAATAAAATTAAAACAATTTTTTTTAGCTGCAGAGGTTCCCAGTGTGCTGGGAATGCTGTACTAAAGGCAATGAACTGACCGTGGTAAAAAAAAAAAAAACAGAACCCCCTCCCCCTTCCATGGGTTAATGAACATATCTGCACTACATGTACACTCTCTATCTGTCTGTCTGCCATATGATCATCCGTTAAAAAAATATGAATGGGTCACCCGTCTTAATTGCTTGCATGAGCTTAAGTTGTCTTGGTGGGAGGAAAAGTTTGAGAGAGCTGGTTACAGTGTACATACGTACACATACGTATGTATAGACCAGAGAAAGAACTAGCTTCAGGTCTGTGAGAAGTGGCTGCCTTGGTTAGTAGTTACATGGGCAGAGATGTTGATTCCTCAACGTGCTCGACATGTGTTACTTTAGAGACTCCTGTTCTTCTACATGTATTTGAAAGAGGACACACCATGCTGACTTCATAGGCCAGCTGGGGAGATTCAGTTTTTCAGCCAGTTGTCTGAGGAGATTCAGGTCTTCCTATTACAGCAGCCAGTTGTCTGAGGAGATTTAGGTCCTACTATTGCAGCAGTCAGTTGTCTGAGGAGATTTAGGTCCTACTATTGCAGCAGCCAGTTGTCTGAGCAAGATGGTGGAAGTTTTATTCTAAAGTCCTTGTAATTCCTGTAGTGAAGTTTCACTTAGAATAGAAAGGACCGAGCAGATGCAGCAAACTCGAGCTAACAATGGCCCTGCCTCACTACCAACCATCAGGGAGAATGCTACTCCCTCTATTGGCCTTTTAAAATAATGGATTGCCCCCCCCCCCCCAAACAACAACAACAACAAAAAAACACCCAATAACAACAACAACAACGCTCACATCACAGCTAAAACTCACATTGATAGCTTCTTAGCTGTCTAAATTGTGGTTTTGGCCTGCTATTTGTAGTTCCCGGGATGGGTCTTCACCAAGGTAGTAAACTGGTAGACCAAAAAATATGTAGATAGTTAAAAAAAATAACCTTGAAGCTCATCTATCTTCTGAGATCTATTGCTATCTATCTCTTTCCCCCTCCCACTCACAACTTGCAAGCAATATTCAGGGGGCTATTGCCATCTACCTCTTTCCCCCTCCCTAATATATATACATGTGTACTTGAGCAACTATTGTAATATATATGCATGTGTTTCCCCACTTGCAAGCAATATTCAGGGGGCTATTGCCATCTACCTCTTTCCCCCTCCCTAATATATATGCATGTGTACTTGAGCAACTATTGTAATATATATGCATGTGTACTTGAGCAACTATTGTAATATATATGCATGTGTACTTGAGCAACTATTGTAATATATATGCATGTGTACTTGAGCAACTATTGTGCATGTATACTTGAGCAACTATTGTAATATATATGCATGTGTACTTGAGCAACTATTGTAATATATATGCATGTATACTTGAGCAACTATTGTAATATATATGCATGTATACTTGAGCAACTATTGTAATATATATGCATGTATACTTGAGCAACTATTGTGCATGTATACTTGAGCAACTATTGTAATATATATGCATGTGTACTTGAGCAACTATTGTAATATATATGCATGTGTACTTGAGCAACTATTGTAATATATATGCATGTGTACTTGAGCAACTATTGTAATATATATGCATGTATACTTGAGCAACTATTGTAATATATATGCATGTATACTTGAGCAACTATTGTAATATATATGCATGTGTACTTGAGCAACTATTGTAATATATATGCATGTATACTTGAGCAACTATTGTAATATATATGCATGTGTACTTGAGCAACTATTGTAATATATATGCATGTGTACTTGAGCAACTATTGTAATATATATGCATGTGTACTTGAGCAACTATTGTAATATATATGCATGTATACTTGAGCAACTATTGTAATATATATGCATGTGTACTTGAACAACTATTGTAATATATATGCATGTGTATTGAGCAACTATTGTAATATATATGCATGTGTACTTGAGCAACTATTGTAATATATATGCATGTATACTTGAGCAACTATTGTGCATGTATACTTGAGCAACTATTGTAATATATATGCATGTGTACTTGAGCAACTATTGTAATATATATGCATGTATACTTGAGCAACTATTGTAATATATATGCATGTGTACTTGAGCAACTATTGTAATATATATGCATGTATACTTGAGCAACTATTGTAATATATATGCATGTATACTTGAGCAACTATTGTGCATGTATACTTGAGCAACTATTGTAATATATATGCATGTGTACTTGAGCAACTATTGTAATATATATGCATGTGTACTTGAGCAACTATTGTAATATATATGCATGTGTACTTGAGCAACTATTGTAATATATATGCATGTGTACTTGAGCAACTATTGTGCATGTATACTTGAGCAACTATTGTAATATATATGCATGTGTACTTGAGAAACTATTGTAATATATATGCATGTGTACTTGAGCAACTATTGTAATATATATGCACGTGTACTTGAGCAACTATTGTAATATATATGCATGTGTACTTGAGAAACTATTGTAATATATATGCATGTATACTTGAGCAACTATTGTAATATATATGCATGTGTACTTGAGCAACTATTGTAATATATATGCATGTGTGCTTGAGCAACTATTGTAATATATATGCATGTGTACTTGAGCAACTATTGTAATATATATGCATGTATACTTGAGCAACTATTGTAATATATATGCACGTGTACTTGAGCAACTATTGTAATATATATGCATGTGTACTTGACCAACTATTGTAATATATATGCATGTGTACTTGAGCAACTATTGTAATATATATGCATGTATACTTGAGCAACTATTGTAATATATATGCATGTATACTTGAGCAACTATTGTAATATATATGCATGTGTACTTGAGCAACTATTGTAATATATATGCATGTGTACTTGAGCAACTATTGTAATATATATGCATGTGTACTTGAGCAACTATTGTAATATATATGCATGTGTACTTGAGCAACTATTGTAATATATATGCATGTATACTTGAGCAACTATTGTAATATATATGCATGCGTACTTGAGCAACTATTGTAATATATATGCATGAGTACTTGAGCAACTATTGTAATATATATGCATGTGTACTTGAGCAACTATTGTAATATATATGCATGTGTACTTGAGCAACTATTGTAATATATATGCATGTGTACTTGAGCAACTATTGTAATATATATGCATGTGTACTTGAGCAACTATTGTAATATATATGCATGTGTACTTGAGCAACTATTGTAATATATATGCATGTATACTTGAGCAACTATTGTAATATATATGCATGCGTACTTGAGCAACTATTGTAATATATATGCATGAGTACTTGAGCAACTATTGTAATATATATGCATGTGTACTTGAGCAACTATTGTAATATATATGCATGTGTACTTGAGCAAGTATTGTAATGTGTACTTGAGCAACAGACTCTGTACAGAATAACATCTGCTACTCTAGAGTTCTGCTATGCAACTCTAGCCAAGTCCTTGAAGGAGGCTACAGCTGATCCCTGGCTGACTAATAACAACACAACAAGGTGTGGTGTGTACTGACTTGGGTAGTGCACAACAATTAGTGTTGAATAGGAGTGGTTCATGTCAGCTGGTTGGGTTGCCTATCAACAAGAAAAACAAACACCCCCCCCCCCCCACACACACATAACAACTGTGTTGGATCGACTGGTCAAAAAAGGAAAGCAACATGACTGTACCCCTGTAGACCACACCCAGTTGATACGACCATTTACCATTTATACATGTATAAAGTCATCTAATTGGTTGCGGTCGATGGGCAGATTCCTGTTTCCTTCCTTTGCTTGTGCAGTCCATCCATTTTGTTGTGGATAGAATTGTTCTTGTAAGCCATAAAAATGCATGAAATGCTGTATCTGCTAAGCCTCGTGGCAGTTTTGTCAATACATTGTGGACATAGCCTTCTTCATGAAGGTACGGAGACCATCAAGCTTGGCAAGTTCTTCATGAAGGTACGGAGACCATCAAGCTTGGCAAGTTCTTCATGAAGGTACGGAGACCATCAAGCTTGGCAAGTTCTTCATGAAGGTGTGGAGACCATCAAGCTTGGCAAGTTCTTCATGAAGGTACGGAGACCATCAAGCTTGGCAAGTTCTTCATGAAGGTACGGAGACCACAAGCTTGGCGAGTTATTCATGAAGGTACGGAGACCATCAAGCTTGGCAAGTTCTTCATGAAGGTACGGAGACCATCAAGCTTGGCGAGTTATTCATGAAGGTACGGAGACCATCAAGCATGGCAAGTTCTTCATGAAGGTACGGAGACCATCAAGCTTGGCAAGTTCTTCATGAAGGTACGGAGACCATCAAGCTTGGCAAGTTCTTCATGAAGGTACGGAGACCATCAAGCTTGGCAAGTTCTTCATGAAGGTACGGAGACCATCAAGTTTGGCAAGTTCTTCATGAAGGTACGGAAACCACAAGCTTGGCAAGTTCTTCATGAAGGTACGGAGACCATCAAGCTTGGCAAGTTCTTCTTCATGAAGGTACGGAGACCATCAAGCTTGGCAAGTTCTTCTTCATGAAGGTACGGAGACCATCAAGCTTGGCAAGTTCTTCATGAAGGTACGGAGACCATCAAGCTTGGCAAGTTCTTCATGAAGGTACGGAGACCATCAAGCTTGGCAAGTTCTTCATGAAGGTACGGAGACCATCAAGCTTGGCAAGTTCTTCATGAAGGTACGGAGACCATCAAGCTTGGCAAGTTCTTCATGAAGGTACGGAGACCATCAAGCTTGGCAAGTTCTTCATGAAGGTACGGAGACCATCAAGCTTGGCAAGTTCTTCATGAAGGTACGGAGACTATCAAGCTTGGCAAGGCTCCTTCAACTGAAACACAGTCCCTTGCATGCACTGCCGCTCGAGGAAGGCACTGTCTCAAGCAGCAAGCACAAAGGGGAACTCGTTTGCACGTCAGTAGCTGACTGCATGACTGACCCTGTGTGTACTAGTCCAACCTTGTGAACGTTGGAATGGAATGATCAGCTTCAACTTATTGTTACATACACTTAGTGCTCCGACCAGCTGCTACAGCTACCATCATGTGAACTGGTGTGAGAGACAGAAAAAAGCAAGATTGAAATTCTTGGCATGGATGTTGACCAAACCCTTGCAAATGCTAGGGACAGGGCAGAGTGATGGTCGTTGTGAGCCAGCATTGTTTTTGTGATGTTGCTAGTCTAGCTCTACACCTGGAGTCTTGTAGGGTGTGGCAGTCAAGCAGCTGTGAAGCTCCATCCCTGAATCCTGATTAATTGTTGGTTGTTTGAAGTCGTGAAGCACCTCCCTCAAGGATCTACCCTGCCCCCCAGCGCTCTCAACTACAGCAGACTCCTCCCCAGCATAGGTCCACCAAGTACTTCTCTGTTCCTTCCTTCCTTACTTCCTGTGTGCATCTTGGTACTCTTATAGTCTGCTCTCCAGCCTCCTCGCTGTCTTACAGAACCTTCCACAGGCCTACACAGTACACCACACATGATATGTCTTGATGGGTACATCTCTCACATTAGTCAGCTAATGACATGTAACTCTCATTGCCAGCTGAGGAGAATAACCCTTCTCCCCCCCCCCCCCCCCCCCCCCCCCCAAACCAAATGCAAACTGGTGAGGTCTTCTCTGCAATCTGAATGGTAATAGTGACTGCAGTGTAGTTTTACTCAAGACAGCTCGAGTATGTGGTGTTTTTTTATCTTGAAAAAAATGTCTGGTTACTTTTTTATTTTTTGGGACCAAATAATGGGAGAAATCAGGGTTCTCCCCCAGGAGATTCCTCTCCCATTTCTCTCTCTCTCGATTGATTTTTGGATTTTAAAATTGTCAAACATAGCATATCAGCAAGGCTGAGTTAAAGCACCCTATAGTGGACACTGCATAGCTTGGTATAATAAATATGTTGTATGTACACAGAACAGGATCGTGCATGTACTGCTTGATTGGTGCCTGTCATGCATACGTAGGGTTGGTGCTGTGTCTGTCAGGTGCTACATGTACATACTCTCTCAGCAAAATCAAGCGCCATATTCCTAGCTTACTCCCAGTGTATTATAGCAACCAGAAGAAAACTCACTTAGCTATAGCTTGGCTGTGTGTGCCAATGACGATTTGAATCATCAAGTACTGGTGTGAAATCAATTGTCATTTTCAAAGTCATTTTGTGGCATGGAGGAGGGAGGGGAGGGCTGGACTTGTGGGAGTGGAAACCTGGGCTTTGGGGAGTGGGAAACTGAACTTTGGGTATGTAAACCTGAGTTTTGAGGAGTGGAAACCTGGGCTTTAGGTGTGGAAACCTGGGTTTGGGGGAGTGGGAAATGGGAAACTGAACTTTGGGTATGTAAACCTGAGTTTTGAAGAGTGTAAACCTGGGATTTGGGAGTGGAAACCTTGGCTTAGGTGTGTGGAAACCTGGCTTTGGGGAGTGGAAAACTGAACTTTGGGTGTGGAAACCTGGGCTTTGGGAGTGGGAAACTGAACTTTGGGTATGTAAACCTGAGTTTTGAGGAGTGTGGGGATTTGGGAGTGGAAACCTTGGCTTAGGTGTGTGGAAACCTGGCTTTGGGGAGTGGGAAACTGAACTTTGGGTGTGGAAACCTGGGCTTTGGGAGTGGGAAACTGAACTTTGGGTATGTAAACCTGAGTTTTGAGGAGTGTGGGGATTTGGGAGTGGAAACCTTGGCTTAGGTGTGTGGAAACCTGGGCTTTGGGGAGTGGGAAACTGAACTTTAGGTGTGGAAACCTGGGCTTTGGGAGTGGGAAACTGAACTGTGGGTATGTAAACCTGAGTTTTGAGGAGTGTAAACCTGGTATTTGGGAGTGGAAACCTTGGCTTAGGTGTGTGGAAACCTGGGCTTTGGGGAGTGGGAAACTGAACTTTAGGTGTGGAAACCTGGCTTTGGGGAGTGGAAACCTGGGTTTGGGGAAGGGGATGGGATTCCAGGTCTTCCCTCCCCTCCTCTGTGTGAGGCCCTGATATCTGTTACCCTCTCCCCTCTCCTCTCCTCTGTAGAGGCCCTGATATCTGTTGTCACCCTCCCTCTCCCCTCCTCTGTATGAGGCCCTGATATCTGTTGCCACCTGCCCTGTTAATTGACTTTTGTGATGTTATTCCAACCCTTGACTGGCCCTGCCTGATATGTATGCTTACGTGCATTCTCTCTCTCTCTGTGCGTGCATGCGTGCATGTGCTTGGAGGATCATGTTATGATGTGTGTCTCTTGACTTACTTGCAGGACAACTTGACACAGTTTTAGATCAGCCTTCACTACAATGTCATCCTGCACCTTTTTGCCAAGTACGTTTCTCGGGAGCCGACCTCTTTGTGTATATGTGAGACCTGGCTGTGTGTTGTGTGTACCATATGTACATATGTACGCCACATATGTACGCCGCTGGTGTCTAGCTTGTCTCGCAGTACAGGTAGGACTACAGGGTCATTACATGTCACACCCCCCCCTAAAATGAAGTTTAAACCCCCCCCCCTTCAAATTGGTTCTAATTTGGTGTATGGGTCTGGAAAAGGCGAAATGTCAAGTTTTAGCCCATCAGATTGATGGTTTTCGTGCTATGACCCGCCATTTTTTTGGACAATTTTGGCAAGGGGCTCGGCCACCAATTCTTGGATGACCATATTTCCCTAACCAGTGGGCCAAATCTATTGATATTGGTGTCTGTGGAAAGGTAATTTCATTTGGAATTCAAATCTTCCATTATATTGTACATAGGTGGAGCAATTTGAAGTACAATAAACTTTTGACTACATTTACAAATTTGGATGTGATGGTATTCAGCTATCAATCAAAATAGCTAAATGATTAATCTTTAGACTGTTTAGTTTTGCCACTTTAGAAGTAGTTACATTCATTCTGCAACAATGACTACATTAAAATCACCTTCTCAATAATCAACTTCAAATTTTATTCACTCGACGTTTCAACTAGATGCTCTAGTCTTCATCAGGAATTGAAGACTAGATCATCTAGTTGAAACGTCGAGTGAATAAAATTTGAAGTGATTATTGAGAAGGTGATTTTAATGTTATTATGTCAACTGAGAGTTCATTGAGAATGACTACATGGTTGGAACTTGATCTCAAATAATAGAACTGTATATATTATTTATTACATATATATGTGTTTATATATAAAACATATATACATTTTTAGTTATTTAATTTGCATATATATACATGTACATATTCTATTTATTTATTGATTTTATTATTATTATTATATTTAATAAATTTTAATTTTTTTTATTACTTTTTGTTTATTATTATTACTACTACTACTACTACTATTATTATTATTATATTATTATTATTATTATTTAATTTTTTCATTTTATTATTATTGTTTTTACATCTTGTTCACGTGCTGGACGTGTGTGCCGGGGTGTGGTTTTGTAGTATGTGGTGGATAGCTATAGCTACTGGTGTATAGCAGGCTCACGTGAGTCTTAATGCCTCATTATTCCTGATGAAGCCTAGAGCATCTAGTCGAAACTTTGAGAGAATACAATTTCAAGTTGATTATTGAGAAGGTTATCGTAATGTTATGCCAATTGAGAGTTAATCGAGAGTTTATTTATTTAAGATTAGCAATACCCAGAAATTAGTGAGATGCTACGAGAAGATGTTACACCAGAGGTCTCGGTGGAAGCATCACCACGGGTTCAGCATGAGATGTCACGATGAGAAAATTCTACCAGCAAGTTTAAGGATGAAGCCTCCCATTAAGACTAGGGAAGCGTACAGGATAGCAGAGAGAGCCAGCAAAGCGTTCTTATCAGAGAGAATTCGCCAGTCCTACAGAAGAAGTGCTCAGTGTCTTAACAGCTGATTGTGAAGATCTGGAAGCCAAACTGAAACCAGCACTGGGAAGTGACCAGAGGATTCAGACCAGGAGCAGCAGAGAAGACCCTCCGCAAAACCTAGAAGAACCATCAAAAGAAGCTGGAGACACTTTTGGAGAGAAGATTGAGAGAAGTGAAGATTCACCCCCAAGACGTGAACAGATGGGTGGTGAATCTGACAGAGAAGAACCTTCCTCCAACTCTGGAAGAAGTGGGTCTTAACTTTGTCTCTGTTCCAAAGAGTCCTTTGATGGACACCATAGCTGCAGTAAGAGATGGCCAGGAAGCTGGGGGGATAGCAAGGCACATGAGCTTCGGCACTATGTGGTGTTTTAAGAAGAGCAAGGAAACCAAAGGACAACCTGACAACGGAACAGAGAAAGGCCCTGGGAGAACTGAGGAAGATGGAAGAGATCATGATCTTAACAGCAGACAAGGGGAGGACAAGAGTTCTGATGACAAAGGACAGTTAGATTTCAAAGCTGCTAGGAATGCTGGAAACCAAAACATGGAATACTGAAGAAGAATCCTACCAAGGCACAGGAAAGCAAAGTGAATCGTGTGTTAAAGAGTATGGAGACGATGGGAGAAATAACAACTGCATTATACAATAGAATTAGGCCCACTGGAAGTAGACCACCACTGATTTATGGGCTCCCTAAGATACATAAGCCTGAGGATCCCCTTAGGCCTATTGTGTCTTGTATACGGGCACCGTCGTATAGTTTTTCCACGTTCATAGCACATTTGATATCACCTCTAGCTGGAAATACAAGTACATATGTCGAGGATTCTGGGCAATTTATCAAGCATGTTCAAGGTGATTGTTTGGCACAGGATGAGTGTCTTGTCAGTTTTGATGTTTCCTCTCTTTTTACCAATGTTCCCATTGATGAGGCTGCGGAAGTAATTTTTGGAATGTGGACGAAACATGAGAGCTTGTGTGAGAGGACTACACTAGGTGCTGACAGGATTTCTGAATTGTTGGAGTTGTGCCTGAAATCCACCTACTTCAGGTATCAAGAAAAATACTACGAGCAGAAAGAGGGTGCAACAATGGGCTCTCCAGTATCTGCAGTGGTAGCCAACCTTTATATGGAATTCTTTGAAGAATTGGCACTCACCACTGCCCCAATGAAGCCAAGGGTTTGGAAGAGATATGTGGATGATAATTTCTGCATCGTGAAGAATGGAAGTGAGAACGAGTTGTTGGGCCATCTGAACAACATCAGGCCATCCATAAAGTTTACCATGGAGCTTGAAGTGGACGTATCGTTGCCCTTTCTGGACTGCCACCTACATAGGAAGGAAGATGGAAGGCTTACTGCGACCATTTACAGAAAACCCACGCAAACCAATCGGTACCTTGATTATAGATCACATCATCCTATCCCATGTCAGAAGAGAAGTGGTGAAGAGCTTGTACGATAGAGCCAGAAGAGTAGTGACTGAGAAGGAGGACCTTAGGAAGGAAGACATTTCTTTATAGAGAATGGTTATCTGCAAGCCTTCAACCTTTCGTCTGTAGATATATCTAACGCAGAAAGGAAAATAAGTACACTGATACACAAACAATAAGGGGTCTAAAAACTTATGGTAGTGATTCCATGCAGCAGGGATGAGTGAAGACATCAGGAGGGTCTGCAGGAAGTTCAACATCAAAGTTTTTTTCAGATCGGGAAGAACTGGGAGGATACAACTGAGCAGAGTGAAGGATGTTTTACCAGCTAATATGCACTCATCCCTTGTAGCTGTGGGAATGTAGCTGTGGGAAATACTACATAGTGGAGACTATCAGAAGACTGGAGACCATCAGAAGACTGGAGACCAGAGTGAAAGAACATCAATATGCCTGTAGAAAGTGTGCTAAAGAGAAATCTGCAATTGCTGCAAATCCATGGGATAGTGGATAGCCTATTATGTGGGAGGAAGCGACCATCTTGGACTAGGCCAGAAGACAGAAGGAACTGCTAGTGAAGGAGGCATTGCACATCAGCCTAGCACCAAAGTGTGAGCAGTTGAATCGAGACTGTGGATGGATTTGCCTTGTTGCGGGGTGGCCACTCTCAAGAGCCTGAACTTTAAGCCACGACCACCATAATTATTCTTTATTTATTTATTTTCTATCTATCTGTCTGTTGTCTGTCTATCTATCTAATATCTATCTAGCTATCTATCTACATATTTACTTATTTAATTTATTATTATTATATTTATATTTTTTATAATAATTTATTATTATTATTATTATTATTATTATTATTATTATTATTATTATTATTATTATTATTATTATTATTATTATTATTATTATTATTATTATTATTATTATTAGTAGTAGTAGTAGTATTATTATTATTACTATTACTATTACTATTACTATTACTATTATTATACTATTACTATTACTATTACTATTATTAATACATCCGGTACGTGTGTGGTTTTGTAGCACGGCTAGCTACCGGTATATAGCAAGCTCACACGAGTCTTAGCGTCTCATTATTCCTGATGAAGTGAAGGCTAGAGTATCTCATCGAAACGTTGCGAGAAAATTGATTATAATGTTATATGTCAACTGCGAGTTCATTGAGTGTATATGCAATATCAAATTTTGGTATCAAGTATGCTTACTTGGAGAAGAGCTACAAACAAAAAAAAAATTATACCTCCAATTTTTTTATATTTTGTAGAGAATATGTTGGGATATAATTTTTAAAGTTCATCTCAGGATCATGTGATCCACAAGGTCAAATTCAGGGTCAAAGTAGGTCAAATTGCTCCTACATGTACACATTTTTTAATGGATTCTACATGAAATTACCTTTCCACAGACACCAATATCAATGGATCTGACCTACTGGTTACAGAAATATGATCATTCGAAAATTTATGGCCACAATCGTTCTTTCAAAATCGCCAAAAAGTGGTGGGCCAGTACGAAAACTGTTGATCCGATGGGGCTAAAACATGAAATTTCACCTTTTCCATTCAGTTATACACCCAATATGAATCAATTTGATGAGGGTCAGGTTTAATCCATTTGGTGATCTGACATGGAATGACCCTACACACCAACAAGCACGGCAGTACAGGCAGGACAACACACCAAATAGTATGGCAGTACAGGTAGGAGCACTACACACCAACTAGCATGGCAGTACAGGTAGGACTACACACCAACTAGCATAGCAGTACAGGTAGGACTACACACCAACTAGCATGGCAGTACAGGTAGGACAACACACCAAATAGTATGGCAGTACAGGAAGGACAACACACCAAATAGCATGGCAGTACAGGTAGGACTACACACCAACTAGCATGGCTGTACAGGTAGGACTACACACCAACTAACATGGCAGTACAGGTAGGACTACACACCAACTAGCATGGCAGTACAGGTAGGACTACACACCAACTAGCATGGCAGTACAGGTAGGACTACACACCAACTAGCATGGCAGTACAGGTAGGACTACTCACCAATTAGCTTGGCAGTACAGGTAGGACTACACGCCTACTAGCATGGCAGTACAGGTAGGACTACACACCAACTAGCATGGCAGTACATGTAGGACTACACACCAACTAGCATGGCAATACAGGTAGGACTACACACCAACTAGCATGACAGTACAGGTAGGACTACACACCAACTAGCATGGCAGTACAGGTAGGACTACACACCAACTAGCATGGCAGTGTAGGTAAGACAACACACCAAATAGTATGGCAGTACAGGTAGGACTACACACCAACTAGCATGGCTGTACAGGTAGGACTACACACCAACTAGCATGGCAGTACAGGTAGGACTACACACCAACTAGCATGGCAGTACAGGTAGGACTACACACCAACTAGCATGGCAGTACAGGTAGGACTACACACCAACTAGCATGGCAGTACAGGTAGGACTACTCACCAATTAGCTTGGCAGTACATTGATGAGATCTCGTTGTAGGTAAGACTACACACCAGCTAGCATGGCAGTACAGGTAGGACTACACACCAACTAGCATGGCAGTACAGGTAGGACTACTCACCAATTAGCTTGGCAGTACATTGATGAGATCTCGTTGTAGGTAAGACTACACACCAGCTAGCATGACAGTACAGGTAGGACTACACATCAACTATGTAGCATGACAGTACATTACTATGTACATAATATACAGTGCATCAGGTGTTGGTGACATGGTCATGATGATGAGATCTTCAGTGGATTGATGAGATCTCGTTGCAGTGAGAACTTGCGTTCCTTTATCACACTTGTATGTGCATTGTTTATAGGTACATGCATATCATGTTGAATTTTCCCAATATTCAAAGTTTTGTCAACAGTTTGTACCTACTTGAGTGGAGTTTACATAGAGTGAGTAGATGGACCAAGTGTGTGGAGTTTCTTAATGATGATGTAATACTAAGTATCTGCTTGAAGCACACACAAACACACTCACTCTGCACACACACACCTACAGACACACTGTACATCCACACACACTGCACATCTACACACACCTACACATATCTACACGCACACCACACATCTATACACACCTACAGACACATCACACATCTTCCCACACGCACACTTACACCCACACACACACACACACTTGTCATGACTCTGTTTGTTATTTCTTTCTAGCATGATATTTGAGAGAAGGATCATCATCACTTCAAACAACCTCAGCTTGGTTAGTTAGCGTGTTGTTGATCTACTGTATGCATACCAGGAACTCGTTTGTTTAGGGCTTTGCCAGTTAAGTGCCTATCTAGCTGTTCCATGCTGCCCTTGTTGTCCCCATACTCAGTGTCATGTTACTCTTGTTGACCCTATACTCAGTGTCATGTTACTCTTGTTGTCCCTATACTCAGTGCCATGTTACTCTTGTTGACCCTATACTCAGTGTCATGTTACTCTTGTTGACCCTATACTTAGTGTCATGTTACTCTTGTCCCTATACTCAGTGTCATGTTACTCTTGTCCCTATACTCAGTGTCATGTTACTCTTGTTGACCCTATACTCAGTGCCATGTTACTCTTGTTGACCCTATACTTAGTGTCATGTTACTCTTGTTGTCCCTATACTCAGTGTCATGTTACTCTTGTTGACCCTATACTCAGTGTCGTGTTACTCTTGTTGTCCCTATACTTAGTGTCATGTTACTCTTGTTGACCCTATACTTAGTGTCATGTTACTCTTGTTGTCCCTATACTCAGTGTCATGTTACTCTTGTTGTCCCTATACTCAGTGTCATGTTACTCTTGTTGACCCTATACTCAGTGTCATGTTACTCTTGTTGACCTTATACTCAGTGTCATGTTACTCTTGTTGTCCCTATACTCAGTGTCATGTTACTCTTGTTGACCCTATACTCAGTGTCATGTTACTCTTGTTGTCCCTATACTCAGTGTCATGTTACTCTTGTTGACCCTATACTCAGTGCCATGTTACTCTTGTTGACCCTATGCTTAAGTTTACATTTCGGGTTCTTGTATATAAAATAAATAAGGTCCCCTCCCCCTTATAGCATGTTAAGTGGATCTGTGAATTATTCATTATTTCCCCCTCCCAGTTTTAGTGCTTGCTATGTAGTCTGGCGTTGTATGCTCTAGGGTAGCAGGGATTTGCTGTGGGGCTTGGCCAGCGTAACGCACGTTACGTGTCACACACTTTATATGCACATTGCTTGGACATATGTCAACATATGAGCCTGGGTAAAGGTTTATAATCAAGAAGGAACATAGCTTTAGTTATCCATCAAATTTCATGGAGAAATATTAAATATTTTGGGAGCTAGGGGGTAAATAGTGCTCGTTATGCATGTTACGAAATCCTGACGCCAATTTCTCCCACCAAACTTTGATACAATATTCTATTAAAACTGATCATGGAAATTTCCCAATTTTTACAAATGTTCAATATGATTATGTTGACTATCATTAACCAAAATTTCATGGTTCTATCAATACCCATGTCCCCACTGCGTAGCCATCATAAGAAAGTGTACCGTAACGCATGTTACATAACACACGTTACGCACACAATTGGTATTACTGAGAAGCTTGCATGTAGCAGAGAAATTGTCTAAACATTTTATTTGCGGAAGTAAATTATTTCACATTACATTCATCAGTTTGTAAACACTTTATCTACATAACATGTAAATAAATTGAGTGGGGGGGCTGATTTGGGCAGTCAATTGCATCCAACCAACCCTTGGGTCATAATATTTTCATCACTGTCACTCAGTACAAAGAATCTGCTGGAATTACTTATGGGGGCTGGGGGATTCACACGGGCTATGATATCCTCCCGAGAGATGGGAAGGCAATCTGGCCAGTTCCATCACTTGAAACCAGTAAAAGACAGCAGAATGTGACTATCTGTGGCACTCAGAACTTCTCCGATATATATATGTCGTACACTGCAGCAAGAAACTCCCCAGTTTTGAAGGTTGCTATCACAAAATTCTCTGAGCCTACTTCCACCTCATCATCCTTATCCTGCTCATCCTCATCATTGTCCTCCTCTACCGCAAAATCCATAGTGAGTCAGGAGAGTGTCACCTCACCGTTGGTGTTTTTGATGCAATGCATCTCACGAATGCCATTCACAGCCGGTATTGCTGCCCAAAATGCATTATCCAATACCATCTGGCTGTTACCAGTTTGATCTCATCCTCAGCAACGTTAATCACACTTACTGAGGGCATTGATGCTGCAGCTGCAGCAAACGTTGCATTGGAAACAGCTTTCTTAGCTGGTGATGACCTGAAATCAATCAATTGGTAGAGATATCAATTCCCTACAAGATGACAATCAACTAAGCAAAAATTCTCAATAACAAATTTGATAGTACCTGTTCATTTTGACGACCAGAACTCAGTGTAGGAAATCTTGAAGTTGAAATCTTGGTAGAGGTAAAAGAAGTCAGATAATGCACGTGTGTAGTCAACTGGCCAGCTGATTGGCTGATGCTTAGTTCAAAGAGCCTTTGAAGCTTAGGAGACAAAGGAGACTGTGAATCCTTTGATGGCAGCATGCGACTTCTCTGTAGTATCAATGTAACGCATGTTACATGAAACTCTCGTCATAATCTATCATGGTAGTAGAGAGAAAACATGGAGAAGTCATGAGGGTGTACAACAGCTTAGAGATAGAAAATGAATTGCTCTTAAGTTTATCCTGAGCAGAAACTAATCTCAGCCTGTCTCCCATGTCCTCTAGGGCACTGATTTTGTCCCTGAGAAAAGTTGAGACTGAATCCAAGCTACTCAGAGGAGAACCCATGAGACAGGCTCAACCACATGAGCTCCTGGAAGAGCGCACAAGGTGCTTCCTCTCAAACTGATGGAAAATGATCTCAGACTTGTGGTTGTTCAAAATTAACCCAATCTCCTCAGTTCGTTTGATGAGCTCAAGATCATGAATTATATCTTCTGCGAGTCCCCCAGAGTGATGTCATCTAAAAATATTGCACATAACTCCGATGACAACTGAGTCAGTTATGATGGAGTGAGAATCAGAAAAGGAGAGGCCCAAGAGAATCACCCTGCTGCACCGCTTCGGCTGATTACAAGGACTTGTCACCCTAGAACAAGGAGGATCACAGAATGAACAAAAGGGTGATTATAGATAACGGGTATAAACAGCTTCCAACATTTTGTCTTGCACACAAAATTGAAATTGATTTTGAGGTCAAGCTTTACTACTGCACGGTTGGGTTGCATAGGGTGGCATGGACAGCTGCTACCCCCAAACTGCTCCCAAAACCAAGTTGCCAGGGTTCTAGCAGGGGTGCTATGTCCATGTTCCCAGCCACTTGGCCACTAGCCGATGAATGGGCATCCTATTGCTATGGGTCTGACCACACCCCCTTTCTTCTCTAGAGCCAATAGGGTAACCCCAAAAATAAAGGACAAATAGAGAAAAGAATTCTTCCATGTTAGCTAAGATTGAGAGAAGGGAGTAGGCTTCATTGGTATGCTTCAGCATGTCCTTCAGATGTTGTGGTCTTAAACCATCAGGACCACCAGCCGACCCACAGGGGAAGGATAAGATTGGTCGAGCAACATCCCCTTCTGAAACAGTAAATGACAAGGGAAAGACATCACGGGTGGGTGGAATGGATGCATCAGGATGAGGAGAGGGGTGGTTATGTCTGATGGCAGAAAAGGTGGCTGACACCTCTTAGCCATGGAAACCTCTGAGGAAGCCAACAAATATCTCCTATAAAATCTCCCTCCCCCAGCTTCTCACATACTTGGTGACCCAGTGACTCCAAGGGATCCAGAGCAGTAACTCTACTCTTCTTAAGGGGGTTTCTGGGAAGACAGGGGTCTTCTTTCTCCTAAGCTGCTTATTAACCCCAGATGCTAAGGACCTGACAGCAGATTTGCCTTTGGCAAATCTGTGACTGTCCGGTATCAAAAAGGACAATGAAAGTAGGTGTGTGTCTGTGTCACTAAAAAAGAACCTTCTCTCAACAATCCTTCCTATAAAACGGAGTTTTAGCTGATTTGGTCGTGTTAAGCAGAACAGAGACAAGCACTTGGTTCTTCTGTTCAGTATGTGAAGTTTTCACTCCTGCACAACTGTTATCTAGTCGTAAATGGAGGCCGTAGCTGAGCCTACATGTGTATCAATAGTGTCAACAAGATATTATGGTAGTGCTGACATGTGTAAGTATCCAACAAAAATAAAGTGGACTTTGTTGCAGAATCCTCCAATTCTAGCAACACACACACACACACACAGACAGAAACACACACAAAACAACACACACACACCACCACCACACACAGACACACTCAACACAACACACACACACAACACAACACACACAACACATCACACATACACACAACACCACACACACACACACACAACACAACACACACAAACACACACATGAAACAAGAACTAGTTAAATGAACAAACAACAGATTGGCCTATTAAAGAAACAAAACCTTACCCATAGAGCCACAACCAAGATGACCTTTAGCCATTCAAAATTGTATGCACCACAATTATTATGCTGATTATAAAACATTGTGTATGTGATTATAGTATCAATGGTACAGTCAAACAGCAGCAAGATACTTTAGGTGCTGATTTGCATAGAGTACAATGTGTTCTGTGTGCTCACAGTTGGTATGGCATGAGCTGATTTGTTTTAATGTGTAGAAACAACAAAAACAAACAAACAAAAATCTTTCAACGAACTCTCAGTTGACATAAAATATATTATAACGACTTTCTCAACAATCAACTTATATTTTCTTCTCAAGAACAAAATATAAGAGTAAAAAAAAATTCAGAGTGACAAATATATTGAATGGAGCCCATTCTTAGCATATTTCAATTACACTCTGATTTTTTAATCATTCTTGAAGGTACCAATATTCATATTAATTGTGTTGAGATATATGGCAAATAAATAATAAAGAGATAATAGTAATGATGATGAATAAAAAGCCTTTCCATATAGCCACTACTCTCTGTAGAAGATACGAGCTACTCATGTGCTGTCGAAACCTGCAGCTTTAGAAAAGTCAATGACTGGGCTGATGACTCCTGATGTTTATGTTGCCACATGAATTGATGGTTCTACATATACACAAGTTATTTCACAAGCTAGATTACCAGGGAATATAAAAAATTAAAATAAATTTCTTTTTTGTACTATAAAATACAACAATGCATGCAGATTCCAGCTGTCTAGCTAAATACAGTCTAATCTAACCTATATTCATGCTAACTCGTGGCCAAGGCACTGAGAAAAAGAAGGAGATGGATCAGAAAGGGGCTTCAAGACAGAGAGAGAGGGTGTGGTCTATAGTGCGGGAGGATTTGATGCCAGTGATCCTGGACCTAGTGCTACCCCAAAAATCCAACTGAAACCTAGTGTGAAATAGTAGTGTCAACTGAACCCATTGTAACAGTATCAAGGGCTATTGACCCTCCATACATTGTACAACCAATGTTCAAGTTAAGTGTATTGCATTTTACCGTGTACTATCTTGTTTGACCCTAGGACAATTTTTTCCTCCCCATACTTTGATTTGATAAGTCATATTGGCTATCTCTGGAGTCCTCTCAATGAGATCTGTGCAATTACATTCTTGATTTCTATTTTTAATATAGTCCCTCTGTAATACAATGTAATACAAAGTGTTTTAAGTCCCAAACGTGTCAGAAATTTGGTGTTGTAGGGATTTTGAATTTCTAAAATTCATTCCTTCTAGCCAGTGAGAAAATCTCAATGTCATACTACCCTTCTTTTGTTATTATATCAACTGACTAAACTACAACATCAACACAGCACAAGTAACAGCTGTCCTTGCTGGAGGGTCCCAAAGAATATTTGCCACGCCCATTTCTTCTGTAATAAAGCAAAGCCACACCCACAGTTGTGGTTGGAAAAGGTTCAGACATACTGTTAACAACATGTGAAGTTTAGAACTTGTCACCTTAAAACTTGGCAAGTTGTGAGCATTTTAGCAACCCACCTTTTTTTCCTGGGAGAAGACCTTAAGTTATAACTTGTAAATATATTGCAAGAGGGAAAACAGCCACAAAATCTTTGGCAAATTTAAATATACAATATTCAGCTCCCTGAGCAAGCTAGTTCTTCTCATAATCTACCCAGTTCTCACCTGTAACTGTAGTGAATGTAGAAGTATTTAAGGCAAATCAATAATCATCAGAATAACAATGATCCGGTTACTCCAAAAAATATAATATTTAAAAAAAAATCTACTCGAGCTTTCTGTTGCAGCAGCCATAAAAAACTAGAATGTAGTAGATTTATTTAATTTTCTTTTGATAATAATGATTAATGAATAAACATGGTTATTGATAATGACAATGATCCACAAACTCAAAGAAGATAAATATACTCCAGCTTTTTACAGCTGCTGTAGTTTGATAGAATATAGAATGGTAAATTAGTTATGGTCAATGGATATTTCCCTATGATGATAATGGTCGATGGATTACAGTTAGCCAAATTGAAAAATATTATTAGTGACTTACAAAAGCTGGCGCTGCATTGGAAGACCTCAATTTTCTTTGTTTGTATGCAGTGGTACAAGTATAACAGAAAGCAAGATCTGTAGCCTCCTGGTAGTGCAAAAATGGCCATTGCTTTAAACCAAGAAGCTTGAAAACACCTGTCAACTGGTACTTTGTTACCAAATGAGCGTTTAGGAAAAGAAAAACCAAGAGGCTGATGAGGACAATCTGACAAAATTCAGTTAAACTAGAGCTGCTTGCCATGCTCTCCAAAAATTGGCAACCACCAACTCAGACTGACTACTGTATTTGGAAAGCAGCTGGGTGCAATCTAAGCATGGGACTTTAATTAATTGCCTGGTCTATCATGGTTAGCATGACTTTATTTGCCTGAGTGAGCATGTGGTCACATTCCATGTACTTTTCACTTTAAGTGACAGACCAATTAGATTTGTCACATTGTTATCTGCTACACATTTTTATCATTCTTAGTTGGGGAAAACCCATCATGTTGGTCTGGTCTAGCAGCTAGACTAAAAATTATAACAATAAAAAATAAAATCAGCAAAGAGTGGTAGGGCCGGCCCTACCATGTCCTCCGTCCCTGTAACATTGAGAAGCAGAAAGGTGCCTGTTTAACATGCATGCACACACACACACCCGCCACACACACACACACACAAACACACACACACACATACACACACACTGTGACACACACACATGTAGAGTTATAAACAGTCCTTAGCTTCAGTTATCCAAATGTTTTTGAAATTACAATAATAATTATGTCAAGTAACTGATTGAAGTCTTACATGAGCCTTCTAGTTCACAGACCATTACCATGTACTAAAATAAACTGGAAGGCACTGGCATACACCCCTGCCCTGCCTTACTGGATTGCCAGAGCCAACAGACCTCACGGTTATTGTGGATAGCAATGAATGTATATAACTCCATCAAGACTTCCAAGATACTTTCAGCAGGAACACAAGATTAATAAATATTCTTGATGGTGGCGAGACTTGGTTTCTTGGCATGACTCCTGTGCACAGAGGTGGTGCAGGGCAAAACTACAGCTGCTTATCAACAATGCACTTCAGAAGGGAGAGAGTTGTATGTACTTCATGCAGATACCCAACTCTGCAATAAGCTTGCACCATCTAGAGATATCGAGGTTGGGCTCGAGGTCATAAATCAACTGGTAACACTGTTAGGTCAACTCATGAGTGGCAGATTTGTGGCTTATTGCATGCCTCACTCTTTGTATGGGGAGGATGTATTGGGGGGAGGGGGAGGATGTTCAATTTATCGGCTTCTGATCAGTCCCTCTTCCCACTAATATCATCTTCACTCACTTTAGCATGAGGGTGGCAGTCCAGAGCAAAGTTCAAATGTCCACATTGACCAAGCATCCTAGTCCAGCGTATAGACAATAACCTATAGCACCTGTGCCTAGCTACAACACATTACCCCAAAAAGACTATGGTTACTCCATGCATGAAGCAAGCTAAAGCAATCGGAGAGGATATACAAATGTCAAAATCACTGAGCTCATCATCTTATCGCTTGCTCAAAACACACTCCTTTGTGGTGTTTCAATAGCTGTCACAACTGAATTTAGCCCTGGCAGTGCAGCTGGACAGATCTGTGGCTACTTCTTTGTCCAAGGGCACATCACACTTTCTTAGCTGTATGGAATGTTCTGTGAACCTTCCAGTTGCCCTTGCAACCATTAACATAGCACACAGACTGTTATAAGTGTCTATGCCAGATTCTCAGCTGTATGGAATGTTCTGTGAGCCTTCCAGTTGCCCTTGCAACCATTAACATAGCACACAGACTGTTATAAGTGCCTATGCCAGATACACACAGCAAATCATTCAATTACTAACTTCTAAAGCTAGACAACTATAAAACAGACCACCACTTCCTGTGGGGATCGACGAGTACCTTTTACAGACGCTTTACCGATTGATATCTTTCTCAATTGTTATTCTGCTAGATCTTCAGTCTCTTCTAGTCTTATCAGGAAGCTGCTGGCTATTTAAGGCTAGGATAAAAATATCTGATTGCTGCTTTGGCTAGGACAGGCAAATTGAGAGGCATAGCCTGATGACTTTAGTGAGTGCAAACCACAAGGTATTTTGGCAAGCATAACCTTGGTCCAACTGATCTGAAATGACCACGTCCATATGTATATTTGTCCTGCTGACCATAGAGGATGGTTATATAACTTATTTGGGGAATACTGTAACAAAGAAGTCGGAGTACTGGTTTAGATGGTGGGAAATATTAATGTGTCCTTAGTCTGATAGGTATGAGAGAGAACCGAATTCATTTTGAGTAAAATCACAGGCATTGCCGGGATGTGATCATTACCTAGCTATGCAGTTCTTGTACATATGGAACGTTAATCAACTCGGAGAGGGAGTGAGGAACACTAGATCATTGAGGTTGCCAATGGCTTAAGCCTAAACTTTTCAGCCACCTGGAAAAGACTATTGAAATTTTATCACATGATAATGTTCATCTCATCATGTGGCACTTACGCTTTTTATCTCAAGAGAGAAAATCTTTGGTTGGATGTTTATGTCGATTGCTTGGAGAGGACAGTTTTGAATTTTAATAGGCGCACAGCAATCTGGAATTAGAGCTGAGCTCATTAGTTGTCATAAAATGCATAGGTGAGATTTTTCAATGTGATTTCTCATGTCAACTTCTTGCCTGCATAAATAGGCCTTTAAATACTGATGCATGGTAAACCCGTGCCCTTCTGTCAGAACTTTGGGAGAAATATGACGATCCAACATTAGCGCCTACTTAAGGATTTGAATGCCCAGGCTACGCCATTTTTATGTGGGTGAAAACCCCAAAGCCTGGCATCACTAAGAAAAAACATGTCCATATAAGGGCAGAGGTTGGGATTATTTAAGGAGGAATGAAAAAGAAACAGAAAATTGACAGAATGGCTAACCAAACAGTTTACAGTTGCCCTAGGGAAGCTACTATATCCATAGTGCTCAGTATAGGAGTGCGCTGTAAGTTTACTGGAACTTGACAAACTTCTCAATGCAATCCACATAAAGTCAGCTAACCTATCTCCACCGTTGATGGTGCAGATCAAACTCTTGCCTTACTCTTTCTGTATTGGATGTGAGTTCTTGAGAGTGCATTATTCTCTGATCGCATGGCTGAATCTCACTTGTCATGTGAAAAGATGTCTTCTGGTAGAGTATGAAGCAAACTGGAATGCCTGGATGACTTCAGTAATTGGTGAGTTTTGGTTGCAGAGGTGGGTCTACAAACTTACTTGGAGAAGACTTAAAAGATAACCACGTTTCTTTGTTGGCAGATGCTAGTAAAGGCCTATATCATCCGCATTTAAGATATGATTAGGAGCATAACACTGGAGAAATGGCAACAGCGTCTTCTCTTTCCGCACATCACATTTCCCCTGTCTATAGCACTATTCTCACCATACAGTTCTGACTTGATGTAGTGCCAGGCTTCCCACCTGGAAAGCTAACCACTAGAGTAGTCCACTCATTTGAACTCATCTCTTTGCTCAGTTCTTCCCCACTGATTGGAACTGACTGAGCTCTGAGCTGCAGTAAACCATTGAAACATGGCTGTGTCTACATCACTCCTTGTCGGTTGGGTCTCTACGTGCATTTTCTTTCCACTACCACATCATCATTTGTCCTTAGAGGCTCAATGTTATTAACCCTTCGAGGACCACTGGGACATATGGATCCCAGATCTGGGCATGCTCAGTAAGAACATTCTAGAACGTTTGTTTTTTCCTAATCAAATTGAATGACCTCGCTAGATTCAGCTTGGTCTGAGCTTCGTTTTGATATAATTATAGACTTACCAGTATTGCTGCTTCGAGGAGAACTCTTACTCTAGATGAGGTGCTTCAGGCTATCGATTCTAGTGATAGTGAGGACTGGAATGAATCTGATGCGAGTGATGGTGAAGTAGACTTGGACTACCAAGCAATATCATGCAGTGTTGCCGTAGTGTTGGATTTTATCCAAACTGTTTGGATTTTTGACCCTTAAATTTTCTGTTTGGATTGTATCAATAAATGTTTGGATTTTTCATCATTAGAATATTGTTTTCATGCATAACAGACCATGTGCAGCCTATTTCAAAACCACTCTCTGTGGTATTAGCTGAGTGTGGTCATTTTGTGGTCACCTGGTCTGTGCAGGAATATTCATGTGGTCACTTGGTCTGTGCAGGAATATTCCTCGCACAGTCCTGTGTTCTTATGTGGTCACCTGGTCTGTGCAGGAATATTCCTGCACTGTCCTGTGTTCAGCCCAGGTTTGTGCAGGAATATGCCTCCAGAGCCATAACCCTTTGATCTATGTGCATGCTCATGCATGAGCTATCTGGTTGGGTATTTAAAGCCTGATTTGTGCACGAGTTGGAATCTTTCACAGTGAGTATCAGAGAGCTATGGCATCTTCAGAACCCAGTACTGCAAGGTTATCCAGAAGAAGATTCTTCGGATATGGATTCTGACTCTGATAATGAGCTTTCACAAATTGACATTGACAGTCAAATCTCTACATCTATCAGGTCTTCTAAGTCTGCAAAAAAGCGAGAAAGGGATCCTTCTGTATGAAGTGCTCTCGTGATATAAACCTTGGAAGAGGTGGTACTAGAGATCTCAGGAGACATCAGGAAATGAAATTAAACAAACACGCAGAAAAAGATGGTGTGTGTGTAGATGGTGTGTGTGTACTGCCTCTACAGTCCCACTTTGGGCCAAAAGAGAGGAGTCTGTAATCTGTGCAGAAGTGCTCTTCGCATATTTCCTTGGAGAGCACCATCTTGCTTTTCAATTGGGAGATCATTGTACCAAACTATTCAAGTTGATGTTTCCTGATTCTTCTATTGCTAAATACTTTAAGTGCAGCAGTACTAAAGCAACAGCTGTGTTGAAAGTTATTGCCCGGGATTGTTGGAAAACCATTTCCGCAGCAGTTAGATAGACTAAATACTTCAGCCTCCAAACTGATGAGACAACTGATATTACCGTTACACAAGCCGCTATTATGCTTCGATTCTTTGATAACACCCAAGGACAGGTGAGATGTGTCTTCTTTACCCTAGAGACTGTAGAGAGGGTAACTGCAGAGCTGCTATTTAACGCAATCGATAAGCATTTACAAGAATCCACTACCCTCCTTTATGATAATCTTGTCGGATTAGGTACAGATGGGGCCAATGTAATGTTGGGAGCACGAAATTCAGTGATGTCACAGTTACGATGTAAGAAGCCAGTTTTAGTTGCTCTTCATTGTCATTGAGCAGCACTAATAGCAAATGAGGCCTGCAAAGTTTTGCCCGACGAATAGGAAGATCTGACAATTGATGTATGGTATTATTTCCAGAAGAGCCCAAGGAGGCTGCGACAGTTTGAACAATTTCAGAGTTTTGAGGAATGCAAGCCACACAAGTTGTTAAAGCATGCCAAAGCAGGGATTCATATAGGATTTACAGTTTGGGGGAGGGGGGAACTCAAAATGTTTGGCGTTTACGTGATGGGCGTGCGTAAGCAAGCCCCAAGTAGGGGGGTCTGGGGGCATGCCCCCCTCAGCAAAATCGATGCTCTCAGATTGATTCTGAGACATTTTAAAGGTACTTTCCTATAGTTAAAGTACTAGCACATGGACAGAACATTCTAGATTATGACACAATTGCATCTTGCCACAGAATAGTTTTGTGGCAAGATGCAGTTGTGTCATAATCTAGAATGTTAATCTAGAATGTTCTGTCCATGTCTGTGGTTAGCTTTTCTACTTTTAGTGTAGATTAAATCTACACTACAATTAGGAAAGCTAACCACAGAATAATAGCACATGGACAGAACATTCTAAATTAACACATGATTTAACTATGACACAGAATATTTCACTATTTTGTATATAAAGAGCTAATGTTTCAGTGGTAGCATTCTGCAACTAAATATGACCCAGAGAAATACAAACCTACACAAATGGACCTCAGGAACTTTTTTTTACCAGAAAGCTAGTGAATGCTGGGTCTAGTAGAGATTCTGAGGACGACAAAGATCTAGTCCCAACTACGTCGACTAGTGATGCCTTGACTTCCACCAATTCCGAAGCATCAGTACGTAGATCAGTGTGTTCCAAAGCGCAGAAGAGGAAACTCTACAAAGCCAGGCTCAGCTACAAGAAGGAGTGGGAGCAGAAATATCCTTGGGTGTACTGCGATGATCCTAAGCAGGGCATGTTCTGCAAGCTCTGCCAGAAGCGAGGAAATGCACATTATACAGCCAGGGCTGCATGGACTACTCGGGGAATTCAGGATTGGAATCACGCTATTGAACAACTCGAGGAACACAGCCAGTCAAAATGGCACAGAGATGCTGTTATCCATGCTCGAACGGCAGAACAAGGAAAGGAGCAGAGTGTCCTACAACTGCAATGTTCAGCAGCTGCTAAGGAGGCTGAAGAAAGGAGAGCAAAGAACAGAAACATAGTGCTTATGCTTTTGAGATCGATATATTTTCTTGCCAAAAATCGCCTGCCCCTTACAACCACATTCGATCCCCTGGTGTAGTTGCAAATTGCAAATGGAGATGAACTTCTCAAGCAACATGTCAAAGAGGGGCCACAAAATGCTCAGTACACATCCAAATTTTCCGCAGTGATGCTTTTAGAGGCCATCAATAGCTGGCTAGATAGGAAGCTAATTGAGAGCTTAAAATCAAGCCCATACTTCTCTGTGTTAGCTGATGAGTGTGTAGATATTAGTACTACAGAAGAGCTATCCATCTGTTGTCGGTGGATTGTAAATGGAAAACCAGAGGAACACTTCCTTACAGTCCTCCACATATGTGCCCAAGATGCTGCTACCATTTCAGATGCAATTAGCTCCTTCCTTGAGTCAAAGAACCTGGACTATCGTAAACTAGTAGGCCAAGGTTATGATGGGGCAGCCACCTTTGCCGGAGAACGCAATGGAGTTAAAAAAAGGATGCGAACTCTAGCTGCATATTCCTTTTACATCCAGTCTGTGCCTGCCACAGGCTTCAACTAGCAAGCATGCAAGCTGCTAACAGTGTTCCAGAGATCAAGAAGATGTTGGGAACTATGAGAAATATATGGAAGCTCTTCTTCTACTCACCCAAGAAAGCAGAATCTCTCAAAGCAGTCCAGTCTGTCCTCAAGCTAACTGAGCCTAAGATTGTGAAGCCTAGTGATACCAGATGGCTCTCACACGAACGCTGTGTATGGGCTATTTACCGAGAGCTTCCTGCCCTTATTGTCACCCTGCAACAGCTGTATGAGACATCAGGTAATGCTGAAGCATACGGTATTGGTTCCTCTCCTTGCTACTTACACTGGAGTTGCTAGTATCGTGTTCCTGTAAGAAGTTCTGGATATCCTGGCAAGGATGAATGTTTCGATGCAAAGAAAGCTACTCGATTTGAGCAGGTTACAGGTACTTCTGAAAATCACGACGGATCAACTTGAGCATCTAAAGGATGAAAGAAGTGAGTGGTTGGGTTCAGTCGAGTCTGAAATATCTCTGTTGAAGGAAAAACACGATATAACACTTGGCACACATGGATCTAGATGAAGCCGTTGGTCTTCTATCACAACCACAGCCGAGTATCGAACCCTAGTTGCAATTCCATACGTCAATTCCCTTCTTCTAAATATTAAGAGTCGATTTACTGATAAAGCCGTGAAGATTGTTACTGACATGTCCATATTCAGTCCCTCCCTACTACACGCTAAAGCATCCTGGCAGTGAGCGAATCAAGATTCTTGCCGTGTTCTATGGAAAAGAAGCAGAGGTAGAGTATGCGAGGACGACTTACACCTCACCTCCATTGCTTGATGGAAATGAGCTTCTTTCAGTGTGGAAGATATTTAGACGGGCTTTGCTAGTGGACAATAATGGAACGTAAAGAAGAGTCGGTAAGTATCTCCTAGCATGCAAGAAATCCTGGACGAGATGAACAAGTCGCATATGTACAGGAAACTTTCCCTGAGACGTGGAAGCTATTGTGCACTTCCTGTTGGCACAGCAACAGTGGAGCATTCCTTTAGTCAAATGAAGTTGATTAAAACTTGCCTACACAGTCGTCTATCTGACTCGAACCTAGAAATTTAATGAAAATTAGTATAGAGGGTCCTCCATTGACCGATGTGGACTTTAATGCAATTCTCGACATTTTTAATTAAACAGAAAAATAGACGCATTTTACTTTAATTTAGTACTACTGAACTCACTGTATTTTAATTTTCACCATACATTATTGTATATCTTTGCTTATATATTAATTTTGTTAATAAATTGTTTAAATACTGTTGATCATCTTTGAATTTTCTATTGCTTCTACGTTAGGCCCTGGCGGATTATGCTATACAGCATAATTTTGGGGAAATAGGTGGTTCAGAGAATTGAGAATAATGCTGGAAAAATAGGCAAGCTTTCAGGAAAAATAGGCAGACTTTCAGGAAAAATAGGCAGACTTTCAGGATGCCTACTTGTACTTCAAGGAGAAGTTTGACAGAGATCTCAGGCCTATTGTACTTGCCATTAAGGCAGCACATTACTTTTCACCTTCAAAAGTGAATGAACTCAAGCCAACTGCTGTTGATATTGATTCACTTACTGTCTTCCCATTTTTGAACACAGAAGTGATTAATGGCTTAAAGTCTGAGTTACCTGAATATGGTGCAGCAGCTGGGGATGTTTCGGATAGCATAGACCCCATTGAGTGGTGGAAGTGGCATGAGGAGAATGGTATATTGCCTAACTGGACTCACACGTGTAGATTAGTATTATTGGTGCAGCCTTCGTCAGCTGCAGCTGAATGTGCATTCTCAATTTTGAGCAATACCTTTTCTACGAAGCACGAAACTTCTTTGGAGGATTACTTACAACTTTCTGTTATGTTACAGTACAACTATAGTCTATAGATAATTGTAACTGTTAAAATGTCTCGAATCATGAATGCTTGATTGCCTATATTCTCTTTTTAAATGATGTAACAATTCTTTGTCAAAGCATAATTGAGAAAAAGAGGTATATATATTGAAAGAAATATAGGTGAATATTAGGAGCATAATTTCATAAAAGGAAAGAAAAATAGGTAGAATGAAAAGAAAAATAGGTGAATATATTAGGAGCATAAAAGGAAAGAAAAATAGGCAGAAATTCGAGCATAATCTGCCAGGGCCTATTCTACGTTCCCTACTCTTTACTGTTCTTTTTTTCCTTTTTCCGTTGTAATGTATTACATAAGAAATTTAATTAATATATATTTTTATTGTGAAAATTCCTGGGGGGGAGGAATCGTGTGTTGTTGTTTTTTGGGGGGGGGGGATATCCCAGAGCTCCTCCCCCCCCTGTATGAAACCCTGCAAACATAATGGCTCAGCCATCACAGAGGTGGATAAGTATTGGCATGCAATCAGCCAAATCAAAAACTGCTTGGAAACTGAGTATCGCTACTCCATATTGGCAAAACTCACAAAAGCCATTCTAGTTATACCCCATGGCAATGCCAATACTGAACATTTATTCAGCCACATTGGTCTCAACAAAACGAAGCACAGAAACACACTAGGAATTTCTACATTAAATTCATTTTTAACAGTGCAATTCAATGTTCCTAAAAAATTCTATGAATTTAAACCGAACACTGAACTATTAAAGACATGTGTAAATGCTATGAACACACTTTAGTATGTTATTTCTCATGAAATTGTTGTTTGGATTTTGTTTGGATTTTTTGTTGCTAATTTTTTTTTATAACACAGCTATATAGTAATTTGGAAATTACCAAAAAAATTATGGCAACACTGAGTATGGGAGCGAGCTAATCCACTTGTTAGAGCTGAGGAAGACACCATCTAAGCTCAAGGTATGGTTTTGTCAGATGATGATGGTCATGGCCTAGCCAGTGCTGTGAATGATCCATCTACTCAGCCAATGGATATAGCTCCAGTGGCATTGTCAGATGATGATAGTGATGCTAGCAAGTGTTCTCAATGATCCATCTACTCAGCAAATGGATATAGCTCCAGTGGCATATTCTTCACAGTCATCTCTAATTCTGGCTATTGCTCCTTCCATTCCAATTTCACCTGGTCCATCATCTCCAGTCGCCCAGCTACCCATCCCATCTCCTCCATCTCCTGTCACTCTACCACCCATCCCATCTCCAGTCGTTTTACCACCTGCCCCATCTCCAACTGTTCCACAACCAACCGCATCTCTCTAGTTTCCCGTCCTCATCATCAACTTTCTCTTCCACCATCTGTTGTACCATTCAAGGATTTCATTCGTTCGACCTTCACTTTTTCACCAGGTGCTACTCCAGTTGATTTCTTTGAAGTACTGATGAGTTCAGATGTCATTGATCACATTGTAACCGAGACAAATCGGTTTGCTGCTAAACGGTCTTCACCTTTATTGGGTTGGGAAACTTGTACTTCTGATAGACTAAAATTGTTTCTCGGATTAATCATACTCATGGGTACAAAGAGGTTACCTAATATAAAAGATTATTGGTCTACAGACCCTTATCTTGGTTGTCCAGAGTTAGTGTCATCTTGGTCGTATAGGCAATTCCGAGCATTACTGAGTAACCTTCACTTCAATGACAACAGTACCGTAGTTCCTTGTGGTCAGCCTGGGCATGACAAGCTACATAAAGTCTCACCTGTTCTCAAGATGGTTGCAAACAATTGCACAGCAGCATACAAACCACAGAGAGAACTTTCAATTGACGAAGACATGGTATATAGGGTACAAGGGGAGAAGTGAACTAAAACAATTTCTCCCTCTCAAACCTACTAAACGAGGATATAAAATCAGGTACTATGTGAATCAGACTCTGGGTACTTGCTGAGCTTCAGTGTCTATACTGGCAAAACAGATCATGGAAGCATATGGTCTTGGAGAGAAGGTGGTCCTATACCTTTCAGAAGCATATCACAACAAAGACTATGTCTTAATATGGATTACTTCTTTTCTTCGGTAAGGCTGTACCAGGAGCTTCTAGTTCGTAATACTTATCTTTGCTCCACAACACGCTCCAATTGCAAAATGTTTCCTACTCAGCTCGCAAATACAAAGCTGAATTCTAGGGGAGATTTCAAATCTATTGTTGTTGGTGGCAATGTTAGTGCTACTACTTGGATGGATAACTTCTTGAATACTTACAACTTTCATAGCTAAGTGTCTGCGAAAAAGAAAGCAACGTGATGGCAGTGTAGCAGATATTTCCTGTCCAGAATGTGTAAAAGGATACATCATGTTTATGGGAGGTGTTGATCTGTGCGATCAGGAAAGGAAAACTCTTTCCTGTTCTAGGAAGTGGTATATACATGAGACTTTTTTGGTTTACTCTGGATGTGTGTTGTAAATGCCCACAATTTGGAACAGAAATCACCACATCATACTAAACGTACTCAGAAGGCATTTAGGTTGGAGCTGGCTTAGTTGTATACTGCACAAAAACGACCTGGGAGCCCTCGAAATTTTCCTGCTCCTAAACCTCTCATCAAGTGCCATTTTTCTCAGAAACAAAGCCGACGTCATAGGTGCACTGTTTGCTCAAAGAAAAGCGTACTTTATTCCAGTGTAATGTCTGTTTATGCTGCTCTTTGCCATGGTGAATGTTTTGAAGTTTTTCATACAAAATATATGTACTCAATATTTCAATAAACATGTACTGTAATTATTTTAAGAAATTTCAGTGAAAATGTGTTACTGGAAATGTATTATTTCTAATTGTAAGAATTGGTAATCAAATAATTTCAATATTTCATCAAAATAAACCACACCCACCCAACATTTGGTCTTTGAACTATAAAGTCCACAAAGTTATAGCCTCAGAAGACTTCTGCTAAGGAGTTATAGCAATTGGGAGTTACCATGTACGTTTAACTGGAATTTAGCAAAAAGTATTTGGTCCTTGAAGGGTTAATATATAGGTGTACTTAATGCACTCGGAGGAGTCCCAAACTTAGCAGCGATGACCTTACTAGGTGGTAAGTTCCCGAGCCTGTAGGTAGAATATTGTAGGACAGATGCTGGAGAGGCGCTGGTGAGATGTTGGAAAGGTACAGAGACTAACAGTCATTAGCACACATTTCCCCCCTCCTGTTGGCAATGTATATAGCAGCAGCAAAACTGTGCCACTTTTCTGGTGTGCATGTGCATTGCATGAACATTTATTAGGCAATGTTTTGTTACTCATGAAAGAAGTGCTGCACCATCCATCTCACACATAGGGATCAGTGATTCAATTGAGATGTACATGTACAGCTGGAGCTACCCGGTTGCTGGGTCTCAAATCTCAAGAACTGCACAAATGAAATCGTACACATCTTCATCCATCTTGCTGTGCTGTTATTCAGACAATTCATGAATCACATACATGAAATCCATTGCCAGCAAGTGTGAATGCATTGCATTGTTTTAGTTTTTTAATTTTCCTGATGAAGACTCAATTATTTCAGTGAAACATTGGCTTCAAGACCAAAAAGCTGATTTAAGGATAAATCGTAAAGCATATTAAGATGTCTGCTGAGAGTAATCATACAAGTTTCTCCCTACATTGATTATGTGAGGACAAGGGGTAATTTTTGCAAAACAAATTTGAATTATGTGGACTATACTGTATCATGCAAAAATTTCAATTGACATGACTAGTAAATAAAGCAGTGCCTCATTTGACGAGCAAAAGTGAAGTGGAGGAAAAAAAGAATAAGATTTTGTCTCAACCAGATGGCTAGTTAATGTTTCCTTTCTTTTACACCAAGGGAGCACTTGAACGTTCAGCTACACTTTTTTCTTACTCTTTCTAGCTCTATCCTCTTATCCTCCGTCTTTCTTTCCAGAGCCTAGCATTGCATAGTTTATACATCCTCTATTCTTTTTAGTGGTATAAATGTGGCATAGCGTGCACCTTACTCCATATACTACCTCAAATCTCTATCACACAAAAATCTTAATAGCTCGCTTCGTTCACTGAAATTTTTTATTGTTATTCCTTCACAGTATATACAAACTAGTGATGAATGAGATGAGAATTGCCTGTTAGAGTTAGGCCCTGCCGGATTATGCACCAAATTTCCCCCCATTATTCTAATCCATAATTCTCAAGATATATGCTATTATTCTCAAAATGGTATCTATTATTCTCACTGTCATTAGTATCAAACCCATTATTCCAGCAAATTTTTACTGCCGTTAACTAATCCTACACCAACACCAGTATCAATATTTAAAAAAACTCATGAAAATGGGAAATGGGAGGATAAAAACTAATTAGAATTGTACTGTTTCTATAAAAATAGTCCTCCAGTGCATTAGTTTGTTTCTCTATAAAGCTGTTTGATCTCTATGCAGTCTTCGTGGATTTCAGAAAAGCCTTAATAGATCAATCCTCGTTACACAAACTCAGAGAGCAATTCAACATCAAAGCTCGGATATTAGGATTGATACATAGTCTACTTAAACGGAATGAACTTCATATCTATGATGGAACCTGTTTCTCTGATCCCATCAGGCAACATAGAGGGGTTGCACAAGGAGACTCATTCTCTCCGACTGCCTTCATCTTATACATTTCGTATCTAGCTGATACCCTCAGGTCAGATGATATAGGGCTCTCCTTTTATGCTGTTATCTTGTGTTCTACTCAGCAAACCTGACAACCATTCAAGCCACAATGGATAAACTCTCTGACTGGTGTGACCTGAATAAAATGGAAGTAAACATAGACAAGACAAAGTGCATACAATTTCGGAAAGGTGGCAGGCTCTCCAGCAAGGATGTAGTTATATATCGGAATCACCCTATAGAATTTGTCAGAAGCTATGAATATCTTGATGCAGTCTCGCCTCACATTCACTGATCACATCCAGAAAAAGAAACAGAAGGCACTCTCTGTGATTGCTATAATGAAAGAGCTATCACTTGTAAGCATAGCAACTGCACTTGAGATCTACTCGATGAAAATTTTCCTGATTGTGAATTATCTTATGGACATGATATCCTTGTATCTTTCTGCCAGACATCTAATTGAACTCGACAAAGTCAAGTCTGTATTTCTAAAAAGAGCCCTGGTTGTCCATCAATCTGCATCCTCGACAGCTGTGCATGAAATGGTGGGCACCCCATGGCTATGTGATGATCTGCGGACAGCAGGAGTGAAATTTGAGACCCCAGTTTGGAATGACTATATGGAAGACAGAGAGGAGAGGGGCATGAAGTTTTGCATCGCAAATTTCACGAATGGGCCGACTTTTCATTTTGATGAATGGAGAAGACGAGGACAAAAGACAAGACATCTTTATACACGAGCGACCATCCATGGGTTTCATCATAAATTGTGTATACATACGGACTGTTATGAGGTGGGCGATGACTGCCAGTGTATTTTATGCTAACTGAAAAATATCATGTCATGACTTGTGGAGGACGCTCTCCTCTGGAAAGTTTGACAGACTTTATTAGGTCTGTGGACAGTATGTGAGGTTTTATACTTTATTAATTGTACCATTTTGCTGTTTCTTCTCAAAAAAATTAAAATAATAATAATAATAATAATAATAATAATAATAATAATAATAATAATAATAATAATAATAATAATAATTATTATTATTATTATTATTATTATTGATGATGATGATGATGATGATGATGATGATGATGATGATGATGATGATGATGATGATGATAATAATAATAATAATAATAATAATAATAATAATAATAATAATAATAATAATAATAATAATAATAATAATAATAATAATAATAATAATAATAAAGAAAAAACACGTTCAGCTGCAGCAGAAGATAGTTTAAGGAGTAATAACAATTTACATGCATTTTTGACCAATCAGGTAGGTCTTCTATGATTGTGCCTCTTCCCACCACTCAATTTTAGAGAAACATCTTCAATACTTTGGAAGTTCGCCTTTTAGCCCATCAATTACGGTGTCCGAATAAAAAAAAAGGAAATATATGGAGCTAATCAGTGTCACTTCCAACTGGCTTACTTTAACCGGATCAAAAAATCTTGCATACTTGAAAGCAGTAAGAGCTATGTTAAGGCATCCTCAAACTTCTGCTTTAAGTACTCAAACGCTGGTTTTGCACATCGTTTTTGCATAGTTACTAGCATATCTTTTTGGGAAATCACATTCCCTGACCCTGACAGCTTGTCTGCAAGGGCATGCACACTGAGATAGTGCTCAGTGGTGATTGGAGATTGAAGAGTCCTAATTTCTTGATAAGTTGTGAAGACGAGTGCCTCATCTCCTTCCAAGCGGTATGTGGCTTTCACAAATGGCTCTCTGGCATCAACTGTTACAGCCAACTCCATGCAGAGCTTATGGTATGTGGGTGAATGTTCAAGGATTTCTAAAAGCTATAGCCATGATGAAGGAAGCTCAGAAATGAGTGAACATCACCAAACGAACCACTTTGACCACCATCTAGTCATAGAATATGTGGGAATAGGTAAGCCTGTCTTGATCTTCGAAGCTAGCTTGGTTTTGGGACTTCTGGAAAACATTCCAATCCAACCCTTGGCAAAAGTATCAAGTATGGGAGTTTTAAATTTCTCACCAACATGATCAATGGTGTGCGAAAAACAACCGACATAAAAAATATTAGAATAAACAATTTTTAAGGTTCGGATAGCTACATTATTTACGGATGCTCGATCACACATTGCAGCTACTATCTTGTTGCTACTAATTCCTAGCTCAGTAGAAAGGGCAACTAATAACTGTCGAGCCACTTCTTCCCCAGTCATACTTTTGGATAAAAGCATTAATTTCACAACATGCTGTTTGGTGCACCATTCATCATTAATGTAGCGAAGACAATTACCATAGCTTGACACACCTTTGTCCATCAAATATAACTGAAAAAACCCTACCATTAATATCATCACACAACTTTTTTCCTTCCTGCTGCCGAACAAATGGTATCATTTCGCATATATGTTGACTACCAGTAAATCTGTAGGAATTTTCTACAAGAAGCTCCCGAAAAAGATCAATTTTTTCCAGAGGAACACCAGCCTTTAAGAAACAGGTCAATACTTTAACACGATAGACATGCATAGCTTCTGTTAGATTCTCTCCAGAAGGATGTACTTCTAAATTGTCATACACCTTCAACATGTCTGCTATGTTTTTCTCTCTCTTATCTTTAGATGCTAAGTAGTGTAATCCAGCAACATGTTTAGCAGACTTCATATGCAAAGTAATAACACTTTTCTTAAGAGACCAAAAATTCCCACAAAATAATTTACTCTTAACAGCAGAAAGATGTTGATGTGGGAATTCCTTAATCCTTGAGGACAGTGAAACACTTTGAGGTTCAACAGCAACAGAACTCTTACCCTTCTTAACACCTTTGGAAGGATTACACATAATTTTTCTTTTTTGTGACAAAGCTGGCGTCTTTAAGCGATCTAATAGGTTAACAACAGGTGCTACTTCGATGAACTCTGCCTCATTGCTGCTGTCAGTGCTGCTTTGACTGTCACTGTCATCATAGCAATTTTCTTCTGCCATATCCCATGTGTTTTTTTTTTTATCCTTTACCCATTCGGTAATTGGGGGGGGGGGGGGGGGGGGGGGGGAATCAGTTGCAAATTTAATAATTCCTGGCTATGCGATGTCAGATGTCGAATACGTCAGGTTCTGCATCTCATGGATAGAGACTGAGCTCCCTGGCCCTTGGTGTTCTCTTTTCCAAAGAGGTGATTTGATAAGAAAATAATCAGGGGTAACTGCAAGCTATGTTGGATGTGGTACTAGGCATATGTGTTAAGGTGGAAGATGAAATTTAATAGCAAGAAGAGCAAGATCATGGTAGTAGGGAAGAAGGAAGCAGAAGTGCATTGGAGGATTGGTAAGGAGATATTGAAAGAGGTCAAAGAATTCAAGTACTTAGGAATATGGTTTGATAGGAAGCTAAGGGGTAATGTTCAGTTAGAGAAGATGGCAAAGAAGGCAGAAGAGTGGGTTGGAAAGGTAATATGGATGAGTAGAGTGAATGGGGAGGTGGAAGTAGACAGAGGAAGAATGGTGTGGGAGCTTCTAGCGAGACCCAGTATGGAGTATGCAGCCGAAGTATGTATCATGGATAAGTGAAAATATCAGGAGGGTTTGCAGGAAGTCCAACATCAGATTTAGAAGAACTCTGAGGCGAGACCCAGTATGGAGTATGCAGCCGAAGTATGTATCATGGATAAGTGAAAATATCAGGAGGGTTTGCAGGAAGTCCAACATCAGATTTAGAAGAACTCTGAGGCACCACTGAGCAGAGTATTACCAGCTAGTATGCACTCATGAAATGTGTACCACATCCCTTGCATACGGGAGACCGACAGAGGACTGGATACCAGAATGGGAACAACAAGATCCCTGTAAAAAGTGTGCTGGAGAGAAATCTGCGATTGCTGAACATGGATAGGATAGCGGACATCCTATTTCCTATTTTGTGAGAGGAATCCACCATCTTAGATCAGGCCAGAAGACGGAAGAAACTGCTCAGGGAAGGAGGCATTGCACATCATCCTGCACCAAAGTGTAAGCGGTTCAATAGAGATTGTGGAATAGACTTGTCCGGCTGCTGCATGGCCACACTCAAGAGCTTAAACTTGAAGCCATGACCACCATAATTATTAATATTGTTGTTGTTGTTGTTATTGTTTAATTTTATTAATTTTTTTAAAAACTTTGTAATATAACTAGAATAAAACTAGACTATAAATAAATAACCAAATAGCTCTAAATATAATAACTAGAAAGCTAACGACAGGTCAACTCAGAGTGACTCTCGAATGACTCCAATACCGATAAGGCATTGCCCAGAGAGACACTAAAAGGAGGTGAGTACGGAGATTCACTTCCCCAGTTCTTTGTCTTACCCTGAGACTGAGCTCCTTCAGGAAAACCAACATCTGGTCTCGATGAATCCCCCTCAGCCAAAGCAGCCACAGCTCCAGCACTACCCACTAATATGATTGGCAAACATATCTGGACAGGTCACATCCCACACCAGTGGCTTGCCATTTTTCCATGGAACCATGGTTACCCCATGAGACTTTCTCCCGTCGGAATGAAGGAGACCTGACAGTTCCATCCTGGAATGGGAAACTGCAGATGACAATGCTCAGAAGAGGATGTCGTTTATGGTGGTATGATGGTAGAAACGTTCTTCACTCCTCTTGCAGCTAAGACCATGCATGGCGGCGAGACAATCCACTTCAACTCCACAGTGCTGGCATTTGTGAGAACAACACAAAGTGGAGCCTAAGCGGAGACCCACGGCAACCCTCATCATCAATCCTCAAACCCAGGGATGAGATGGGGATGGAATTTATGGATTATTTTGCTGAAACAGCAAAAAGCCTGGTTCGAGCCAAATCGTCAGGTGCATTCTGCAACAAAGATTCAATAGACGGTAGGTAACACCAGCACGCATTCCAGGACTTCTGGAAGCACGTCACATGAGCAGATGGTAATTGCTGTGATCCATAGACCATGCCGAAAGGGCATCATCCACAAAAGGGTCAGGGAGTGAAATAAAGTTAGGTGGCAGGATGGCTTGGACCAGGTCATGAGTGGTAACAGCTGAGGCCAAGAAGGCAGAGGGAGCAGCTCACTCCTGGCTCTAAAAAACCCTACCCGAGCAGGGATAGTGGCCTGCAACCAAGAATGGACATCCTCAGAGAAATTTATGTTTGTAATACTGGCTCACAATTCACTTGAGACTCTCGTCATAATCTATCAGGGTAGGAGAGAGAAAACATGGAGAAGTAGCAAGTGTGTACAGCATCTTAGGGATAGAAAATGAATTATGCAGCAGGATTAAGGGATCTTGAGCAGAGACAAACCTGAGCCTGTACCCCATGACTTCCGGGGCACTGATTCTGTCACTGAGAACAGCTGAGATGAACTCCAAGCTACCCAGGGGAGAAGCCAGGAGAGAGGCATCAGAGGGATCAACCATGTGAGCTCCTTGGAGAGAGCATAAGATTGTTATTGACTTGACCTTGTAGCATGATTGTTGAAATTCATCTGGTCTCTGTAGGTCTTGAGACAGCTGATGCAAAACTGTTCCTACTCTCCATTTCATACATATACAAGAGGGAGTAAAATTCAATATATCAGTCTAGATTTGTACCGCATTCCTTAATCAATGAGGGTGAACTTCATTAGAATGTTTTCCACACCATTAGGTCTGGGAGCAATGAATCAATTGGGAAAGCATTAGAGCAGATGTCTTTTCTCCGAAACTGAATGTAAATGTGGGAGAGCAAGTCTATAATTTAATCTTGACAGCGCTAAGCCTGTTAAGGCCACCACATATAGTAGAGCATAGTGTGAGACTATGTAACAGTAACTAACACTCTATTATCAACCAATAATAATATCCATAATACTAATACACAAAAGCGTGTCTATTAAAACTCAGCAACTCCACTTAACATTGAATGTAATGATAATTAGCCTAATTTGCTTCTGAAATCTAAGTTGAAAAAAGTAAATAAAACAATTTAAAAATACAATAATATTATTAATAAAACGACAATGTAGCACAGACTCTAGCTGTGTTTTTTTATGTTATGTCCTGCACGGAAATTTTGGTCTGGGAATAATAATGTTCCAGCAGACCAAAATTTGGTCCTCCAGGACCAATTCCCCCCCCCCCCCCCCCCCCCCCCCACCCAAATAAATAATTATCCTGGCATGTATATTAGGTATGGGTAAATTATCCTGGCTACCTCGAGCTCTACCTGCCTCGTGCATTCAACCGTGGATCATCACTCTACTCACAGACAGTCTGTGCTAACCAAGCTCATGGAGGATCTGTGTGAAACGTGATCCAGAGAATAAGTTCACCAAAAAAGTCGATAAGTTTCAAGTGGATGATGTGAAGTTTTTGACAAGAAAATCAACTTTGCACAGATAACTATAAATATCGATTCCATGTGACTGGAGAGAGATTCCATCCATTTTAGAACTCTATTAGAGCAAAATAATGATTACAAAACAATGAGAATCACGTGTTTATTTGTGGATGCACTTTTCTCACTAGCCTATCTCACTCATTCTCTTCTTTCTTTTCTTCCTTCTCTCCTCTAGCCTCCTACAGCCGAGGTCCCCTCTTACTCCCTGCAAATGTATTACTACCTCCAATCAGTTTCCTCCCAACATTCTCTTGAATTCTTTCCAAATTATTGCAGGCTGTCTACCTTCCTGTCCACCACACTTCAGATACATGTTCTAGACATGGCCTAGGCCAGTAACTCCCATATTAGTTTACCTCTGTCCATCTCCATCCTCTCCATTCATTAAACAATTCTCTGCCTTTTCCCTTATCTTCTCCAAATGAACAGTCATCCCAATATCAAACCACATACCAAGATACTTGAAGACTTCACACTAGTGTCGCGATCCTTGCACTGCGTGCTTTCTAAAGGTAATCTCTTTTGTATTTTTGTTTCGCCCTACTTTTTTCTTCGGATTATAGGCTCGGCGAGTGCGGACCATAAACTGTTCAAGTAAACTATGTTTGAGCAACCACTGTTGCGCGGCTCTTATTCGGGTTGTTCGATTATAACGCATACTACACTGACGTTAATTTTTTGGGGAAAAGGCATTACATCACGTCACATTTTCATCTATACGTCTTTTTCAATGACAAACACTCAATCAAGTTGTAGAATATATAATTTGCTTTCAAATGATATAAAAAATATATTATGAAAGGATGAAAAATATTGAAGTTATCATTTGAACCCCTCTTGAAAAATCACTTCCAAGATATCGAGCCTTCAAGTCAAAGCAGTTTCGAACCACGTTCCAGCTGCCAGAAACACCCCATGCATCACTAGAATACCTCTCTTCATTACTAGAATTATGTGTGCATACAAACAATTGACTTTCACTTTCCTGTACTTTTCAGCAACAGACAGTGTCCAACCTATATTTTTAAAGATGCATCAGACTTGTTTTATGTTGCTTTGCAACAAACATAAACACATTATAATTTGCTGAGGCTCAGCCAGGTGTATCCATTGTCATCTCCCACACACGTCTTCACTCATCCTCCAGTAATCCCTGCAAGCTTGACAATACAAAGCAAAAACACAAACAAAATCGAACTTCAAAGGACATGCTAAAGCTAAATAAATACCAAAGCCAACCTTCCACCCAACATTGAAGCTCACCACATCTAAATCAACAGCAAGCCTGATACTTTTCACACTCAGTCTTATTCACTCTACTCCACACTACAGAAACAAAACTCTCATTTGATTCTGTGTGCAGCTGCCTAAACACTTGTGCAAAAATCCTCACCTTTAGCGCAGGCTCAACTCAAAATGCCTGTACACAATACTCATGTTAGGAATGGTCTGCAGTTGACCGAGAGCGATAAAGAAATTACTTTCACATCAAAAATCATCCCGTCTAGGTTGTCCTCGTTATTTGTAATTACCCCCGCCCCCATAGTAGGTTTGCATTTTAACAATAAACACGTGCCTAATCCCCCTAGCACCAACCAAAGTTATTGCAAAAGCACCTTTTAATGCATGGCTTTAAATAGCACTTACTAATGTGATTTATACATTCTACCTCTCTTTTCAACACTAGGAACATAAGGCTTGACATCCAACAACCATTTATATCCCATTCACTAATTATGTGTGTGTACTTAAAGCTTCCATCTATCCACTAATGCCCGAAAAGTTTTTGTGTTCCTACAACTTCCATGCAACCAGAATGGCCTTTAAAATTGGCTTCACAACTTACCTGTGACCTTCAAACCATTCTTTGTAACTTGCCTCTGTCTCATCTTCAGGTATTCGCGTGCAAGCTTGACAACTTAGACAGATAATAATCTAAAACTTCTCTAGATACTAGACAGAACTCAGACAGATAATAATCTAAAACTTCTCCAGTATCCCAAGACATCACAGCAATGCCATAATTTGAATTGTGGCCCCTATGCCACGTGCGATCAACAGTAACACTAACATCAATCACGCAACCTATGAGCGGCATCCAACATAATACTCTTTGTTACTGCATTTCCATCACTCCCTCTTGAGTTAGTATATTCCCCCCCCCTCCAAAAAGTGGTGGAACTAAGAGGGAGTAACTTATCCATGACTACTGTGATGTTATCCAGACCAGAATGACTATTTTCAGCAATGCGAGTATCCACTACTGACTGGATGTTCAAAGAATGGACTTCTACAGGTACAGGTTTGTGATGTCTTGAGTGTTACCTCAATAAGTAAAAATATGACGCACAATGCCAGCCCTATGGGAAACTTTTTCCTTCAGTTGTAAGGGAGCTTGGCTACCACATTAAATGTGTGAAAACCAACTTTATTATGTGAATACATACACAGCAGTAATGAATCATGACCCCAGAACACAAGGAGTCCTGGTTCTAGGAAGTACCTAGAGAAGGGGCGTGGCAAGGGCTTGTAAGACAATAAACAAATAATGACAGCACAATAATAAAATAGTAAATATACTGTATAGTAGGAGACCGATTCATGCCACAGGGGACAGCGAGGATCAACACGAATATGCCAGCGTTTGAGATTGAGAGGGGTGGGCTGTACCTGCTCTCAGAATAAATTTATTACTCCTTTCTATGACCTGTCTTCTTCTTCTTCTGGCATGTGCCTTTAAACTTGTAGCTCGGTTGAGGCGAGCCAAACCAATGTCTCATCGTCCAGATCCATCAGTCCACGTTCGCCATGAGGTGGTCTGTAGATCGGGCAGCGGGATGTGATGTGCTCCACAATTATCCACATATTGATATGATAGGTTTGAGGAGCAACCTCAGAACACTGTTGCAAAAAGTGGAAGACACTGAGGGATCAGTATGTAAGGGAACTGAAGAAGAAGAGTCCCAAGAGGGTGATGCAGGTCTGTGAGCTGCCTAGCACTACCTGCACAGGAACTGGTCAACTGCAAACAGGCAAGGGCAACCACTTCAGAGGAAACCGCCACTAGCACTCTCTCTAATACTAGCCCAGCTCCGTCTAACTCAGGCCACTCTCACTAGCGCCTGACACAACCCTCTTACTCTCGGAGTCTCTGTCTGAGCAGCAAGGATTACAATGAGCAGAGTAGGAAAAGTCTTATTAAAACAAGGGGCACAAAAGAGGTGTGCTGTCCTTTCTTAATACAAACACTAGTAGGCAACCAACTAGGTTGTCACTACTAAATACAATTCAAGATATCACAACAGTTCAACTTATCGACTTTCTACTTAGCTCGCTCTCTATATATTACACACCAGGTCCCTTTATATAATTGTTCCAGCTGATGACGTCAGCCACTGGTCTTCCTGTCCTGGAGATGACCTTTCATGAGCCACGTCAGCAGGTGAGTTTCTGGGTAAGTTATTTATTACTTGTTCTAATTCGGGCACGCCCATAACTGCATTCCGTTTAGCTGACCCACTTCCGCTGGGTGACTTCTCATAATTAATCAATCCTCGTTCTTCCGTGTTTGGCCCGGATGACTCTGTCAATGCCCGTACGGCCTCCTGGGGAGCTTCAGAGTAATCAGAGCTACTCAGCTCTGACACTCCCCCAACCTTAGTTAGAGACCGCAGGTCTCTTGACAGGCCATCCGCATTGGCGTTCGATGATCCACTCCGGTGGATGATTCTGAAATTGTAGGGCTGAAGCGACAGTGCCCACCTAGCCAGTCGGCCGTGGTTGTCCTTCAAGTTCCCCAGGTGAGTGAGAGGGTTATGGTCTGTCTCAACCGTAAATTGCGCCCCCTCCAAGTAAGTTCTGAAATGTTTGACTCCACGTACTATTGCCAGAGCCTCTCGCTCGATGGCTGAGTAGTTTTTCTCCGCTGCCAAAAGTTTCCGGGAGCCGTAAGCAATGGGGTGTTCTTTTCCTTCAGCGTCTCTCTGGCTGAGAACGTAGCCGAGTCCTGTGGCGGAAGCGTCCGTCTGTAGGACAAACGGCCTGTCCCAGTTAGGAGTAATGAGAACTGGGGCCGTTGACATGGCCTCCTTCAGCTTCCGAAAAGCAACATCGCACTGCTTGGTCCATACAACTTTGTTGGGTAATTTCTTTCTTGTCAGGTCCGTCAAGGGGGTAGCTACCGTTGAATACTCGGAGATGAATTTCCGGTAGTACCCACTGAGCCCAAGAAACGAACGGACCTGCTTCTTTGTCACTGGTTGGGTGAAGTTCTTAATGGCTTCAACTTTACAGGCCATGGGTTGCACCTTCCCTTCCCCGACCACATGTCCAAGGTAGGCGCAAGTTCCTTTGGCAAAAGAGCACTTCTTTTGCTTCACGCTCAAGCCTGCTTCGCGCAGCCTGGTGAACACTGTGTTGAGTTGTTCCAGATGCTCCTCCCACGTTTGACTGTGGACCAGGATGTCATCTAGGTAGGCCACCGCAAATGGGTGCAACCCATCTAGGACCTGGTCCATCAGTCTTTGAAAGGTTGATGGGGCCGTTACGAGGCCAAAAGGCATTGTCACAAACTCGTATTTCCCGAAAGGGGTGACAAACGCAGTCTTCACCACATCGGAAGCCTTGATCGGGACCTGGTGATAGCCCTTCACAAGGTCCAATGTGGTGATGTACTGCGCTTCCCCGATGTTGGTGATGAGCTCCTCTATGATGGGCAGAGGGTAGGGGTCGTTGACGGTCACGCCATTTAGTTTACGATAGTCCACACACAGGCGGGACGATCCATCTTTCTTTTTCACTAGAACGATGGGAGCAGCCCACGGACTCTTGGAGGGCCTAATCACTCCCAGTCCCAGCAGCTCTTCGATCTGTTCTCTTAAAATTTCTTTATTGTGGTGGGCCAGCTTGTACGGGGGCTGTCTGATTGGGGGCGCCTCTCCCGTAGGGATCTCATGCTCCACTAGAGGTGTCCTCCCTGGTACATCAGTTAGCACGTCTCGGTACTTCCGCTTAAACTGGTCCAGCTCCCTGCTCTGCTGATCCGTCAGGCGAGCCTCTGTCACTCCTTCGTTGAGCGACTGGTCTTCTTCATCCTCCTCTTCCTCTGCCATGAAGACTGCGGCCACAGGTGCATGCCACAGCTTCATGCAGTTGAGATGGTACACTTTTAGTTTCTTCTTTGGGGAGCCTACATCCACTTTGTAGGTCACGTCGGTGATCTTATCCACAATGGGGAACGGTCCCTCCCACTGGTTCTGTAACTTGGACTTCCTGACAGGTCGGAACACTAGGACAAAGTCCCCGACCTCCAGGTGTCTCTCTTTAGCAGATCTGTCATGGTATCGCTTCTGTTTTTGTTTCTCCCCCAGTTCTTTCTCAAAGGCCAGCTCACGGACCACATCCATGTTGGCCTTGAGGGTCTGAACGAATTCGCTAACAGTCGTCTCATCCATTTCCTCCTTTCCTTGCCAGTACCGTACGAGCTGGTCAAGGGGCATCCTCATGGGCTTGCCAAACATCAGATGGTAGGGTGAAAAGCCTGTGGATTTGTGGACAGTGCCTCTATACGCCCACAACACATAGGGGAGGCAGCTGTCCCACTCCACCTTGGGGTTTTGGGTAAGCTTCCTCAACAGGCGTTTGATTGTAGCGTTGAATCGCTCTACCATCCCGTCGGTTTGGGGATGGTAGGGGGACGTCCGTATACGTTTGGTACCCGTCAAGTTGCAGTATTGCGACATAACAGTGGAGATAAAATTGGACCCGTTGTCCGAAAGTAGTTCTTGAGGTACTCCCAGCCTCGCTGTGACCTCCACCAGGCAACTAACAACTGTCTCAGATTGCACATTTTTGAGGGCGAATGCCTCGGGCCACTTGGTAGCATAATCCATAATCACCAAGATATATTTGTTTCCTTTCTTGGTCCGTTCTAAGGGACCCAATACATCCATAGCCATTCTTGCTAACGGCTCCTTTATCACGGGGAGGGGGTGTAAGGGTGCTCGTGTAGTCACGGCAGGGCTGGCCTTCTGGCAAACGGGGCAAGATAAACACATCTCACTTACATCTTTCGTTAACCCCGGCCAATCTACCCTCTCACGAATAGCTTGTACCGTTCTTTCTTTACTAAAGTGTCCTGCCACTGGGGCATTGTGGGCCAATGTAAGCACTCTTTGTCGTGCAACTTGGGGCAACACTAACAACTCCCGTCCCAAAGGGTGGTAAGGGGTTCTCATCAGAAGTCCCTCTCTCCAAAAGTAAGGACTATCGCTCACACTTCCCTTAGCCTTCTCTCTTATCAGTTTTAATGTGGGGTCATACCTCTGAGCCTGCTCCAGCTCAACTCTGGTGATGACATCGTCCAGGTGGTCCAGAGCCCCCTCTGCTTCACTCTCCACCTCGGTGCACGAGTGGGGAACTTCCGTCGCCTTAACTTCACTTCGGACCTCGCTCGATCCGTCCTCTGCACCTTCTCCTTCCGCCTCTGCGTATGGGTCTGACATGATGACGCCTTCACTTTCCAGCTGGCGACTTTCCTGTAACTCGAGGGCGTCAAGCTCCAGCTGTTTGGCTCGGGTCGTCATCATGCCTACTTCAGAGTCGGGGATTGGGGTAGGGGATTGTTCTTGATCTTCTCTCGGTGCACTCTCGAGGGCTTTCCGGAGATACCGTCTGAAGTGGGGGATGTCGCCCCCCATCAACACGTCCCTGTCGAGGTGTTCAGAGACTCCAACCGCTAGGGTCATCTTATTGCCTTCCACTTGCAGCTCCACGCTTGCTGCCGGAAACTCCTTTCGTTTGTCAGAAGCCGTCTGGTAAGGGATGCTCCATCCCAAGTAGTCATCTTGGTGAACACATCTGGGGTGCACTAAAGTCTTGGTGCACCCGGTATCCAGCAGAGCCTCCACCTCTCTCCCGTTAATGGTAATCGTTTTAGTCCACTCCGGTGGGTGTGCTCCTCTCTTGTGGTGTAGACTTGTGCTACATTTAACCTGCTCTGTCTTCATTCTGACTCTGCAGTCTCTCTGGAAGTGTCCATGCTTCCCACAACGGTAACACTCAACAGTGCTCCGATCTATGGGAGGGGGGTGAAACTCTTTCGTCCCCTCCTTGTTGCTGCTTGTTGCTGTCTCTCTGTTCTTGTTCGGTTGGAATTGTCCGGTAAAGGATCGTCTTTGTCCGGTAAAGGGTCGTCGTTGGCTTTCGTCAAGTCGGCCCTTTTCCCGATGGTGCTCATATGTCGCATTGCTTACATGCCTTGTGGTTGCTGCGGTCAAAGCCTCAAAGTCGAGGTGGTCTAAGTTCCTCATTTGGCCTTGCAGAGTTCTCGGTAGCTTCTGCAAGGCTAGCTCCATAATCACTGTCTCCATGGGGTTGCCTTTTGCACTGGCTGTCCACTGATTAAATGCCTGTTTGAACGACCTCATCCATCCTTCAGGATTGCTTGGGTCAAACGGCTTATCAAACACCTTGCGTCGGTAAGCCTCTGTTGACACATGATAGGTCTCCAATAGTGCTCTTTTAACCAAAGGATAGTGCGCTTGATCTTCAGCTGGCAACCTTGATACTGCTATCAAACCTTGCCCAGATAGGCAACTCCTCAGATGTGCTGCCCACTGTCCATCAGGCCATCCAGCTGACGTTGCTGAGGCCTCAAACATCTCCAGGAACGCTCCCATGTCATCCACACCCTCGGTGAACTTCTGGAGAGTGATCCTGGGGGCTTGGGCTACTGGTGGGCCTGTCGGTACGGGGGTCTGAGCTGCTATTAGAAGTTGCATCATTTGAGTCTGTTGCTTCTCTTGTCTTATGGCTCGGGCTTGATCTAATTCGAGCATTTGCCTCATCATCCGTTCTGTTGGGTTTTCTATCCCTGCCTCAGAGCCTCCATCACTATGATTGAACCTCCCTGGGGATTCCTCCCTCTGATCCTGGCTGAATATTTCTGTAGTTCGGGGCTCTGGGGCTGAAAACATGGTAGCAGGGTAGGTAGGTATTGGGGGCTGATGGTATTGCGTCCCTCGTCGGGTAGTTCCTGGCTGAGTTTGTTCATCTCCTCCTGTTGCCATTTTCCAAGTGCTTAGCTTTGACCACAGAAGTCAATTCGAGTTCAATCAATTTAGCAAGTCAACAACAACAAACAAAAAACAACAACTGGTAGTATCAATTAACTATCGACCTGGCTACTGCAGGGTGGGTTTGCAAACTCCTTTGGTCAAGTACCAGAGTTGTGTCCCTGCCAGCTAGCTACTAGCTAAACAGACAAATACTATTGGTGGTTGCACAACCACAAAAGCAACAACAAAAAGAACAAGGAAAAAAAATATATACAACTGCAACAGTCAACTCCACTGACTGCCAGACAAACTGCAACAGCTACACTAGCTGCCAGTCAACTTACAACTCTCTCTAGCTGTAGGTTTGGGGTTGGGATCCAATGGGTTCGAATCCCACCGCTGCCACCACTGTGAGCTGCCTAGCACTACCTGCACAGGAACTGGTCAACTGCAAACAGGCAAGGGCAACCACTTCAGAGGAAACCGCCACTAGCACTCTCTCTAATACTAGCCCAGCTCCGTCTAACTCAGGCCACTCTCACTAGCGCCTGACACAACCCTCTTACTCTCGGAGTCTCTGTCTGAGCAGCAAGGATTACAATGAGCAGAGTAGGAAAAGTCTTATTAAAACAAGGGGCACAAAAGAGGTGTGCTGTCCTTTCTTAATACAAACACTAGTAGGCAACCAACTAGGTTGTCACTACTAAATACAATTCAAGATATCACAACAGTTCAACTTATCGACTTTCTACTTAGCTCGCTCTCTATATATTACACACCAGGTCCCTTTATATAATTGTTCCAGCTGATGACGTCAGCCACTGGTCTTCCTGTCCTGGAGATGACCTTTCATGAGCCACGTCAGCAGGTGAGTTTCTGGGTAAGTTATTTATTACTTGTTCTAATTCGGGCACGCCCATAACTGCATTCCGTTTAGCTGACCCACTTCCGCTGGGTGACTTCTCATAATTAATCAATCCTCGTTCTTCCGTGTTTGGCCCGGATGACTCTGTCAATGCCCGTACGGCCTCCTGGGGAGCTTCAGAGTAATCAGAGCTACTCAGCTCTGACAAGGTCCATGGTTATTTCATGCTGGCCACTGTTTTCTGTCATCATTTTTACACATCATTTGTGAACATTGAATTCCCCAAGAACCCTATTCCCCACCACCTACCAATTATCATGAATATGTAAAATAATTATTTTAAGCCAATTTTGTGTACTGATATGTTGAAAATATTTACTAGACAAGACAATTTATTATTAGCAAGCATAGTGTGTTTATGTATGCTAAAACATAGTTGTATTGCCAGGGACCTTCTCCAGCTGTGCTTGAGAAGTAGTCCCTGGAGCATCTCTCGTGGAAGCAGCGGATTGTGAATACCTCAAGATCAATTGTACTTTATATAATGAACAAGGTACAAAGGGGGGGGGGGGGGGTGGAACTCTGCTGCTTCCAGCACATGATATGGACTCCATTCCAGTACATGGCTCCTCGTCGATGGTACAAACTGTTTATCGTCCCGTACGAAAGTTGAAGGTCAGCGAGGTCTGCAAAATCATAGAGGATACTTCATGACAGAGAGACCCAACAAATTATAAAAATTTTAGCACTATACTTGTGAGTTGCCTGTAGCAAGAAATCTCGGAGCGAGTGCCAACCTTTCACCTGGGAATATATCAGCTCTGACAGAGCTGTCATGGACTGTGATGGGTCAGGTATGGATTGACCTATATATATATATAATTAGGTAACTTTTATTATTTACACTATGGCACATACAAAGCATACCAAGCATACCTCAGCTAAAAGAGAGTCAAACCTCTCCCTGGTCAAATATCTGAAATGACTCGGGGTCAGACAGCCTCATCTCTTGTAGGAGATTGTTCTAATCTCCATGCTGGCTACAGCGAGCGAATATAGGGCGTACTCACATCCTTCTCTTCCGCTTTCTTCGTCTCCTACTAGCCAATAGCAAGATTAAATCAAACTCTTCTTCGTTGAGCGCGGTTCGAAATGAATAGGGTCAAAGGTCAATTGGCACACGACACTGGCCGAGCGGAGCGTTGCGTTAATTATGTTGTGAACTGACAAACGCAACACAATGCAATGCAATGCAATGCAACGCAACGCTCCGCTCGGCCAGTGTCGTGTTGTGAACCAGTCTGTGGCTGCGAGACTACCCGCTGATAGTGTGACTTTGGATTTTCGTGGCATTCTTCCAACTGTACTTGGAGTTACCTACGGTGTCGAGATTCCAAGAACGTGAGGTACTTACTTAGCGTTTGTGGAATTTCTAAATTGCCAGTGATCTTGATCTTCCTTGGCATTCTTCCAACATTACTTCGTCTATTTCTTACTAATACAATACCGTGTTTAATTCTAAGAACGTGAACTTAACTTGCTAACTCCTTTACGTTTTTCTAGGCCAACTTGACAATAATTGTTTGTGACTTTTTAGAAATCAGTTTTATTTATTTTAATTTTTTATATATATTTATTTATTTATTATGGTGGCAGACACTATACTGTCAGTAAATCCTTACTGTAACATCAAATGCTGTATAAGCTATAGAGGTAGATAGCAATGTTTGCTGCAGGGACCAGCAGTATCTAGCTAGTGGTGTGGAGTAGCCATGGTTGTTGTGACCAGGAGTATCTAGCTAGTGGTGTAGAGTATCCATGGTTGTTTGGATCATAGCTAGTATAGTGGTAACCTCAAGTTAAGATTTGAGTTTATGTGCTACAGTGTCTCATCCACCTGTTCTTGTTACAATAGCCTAGGGGGAAAAGTCTCGCAAGCTTTTACCATTCGTGTTGGTGTTATAAATTGGCAGATAGTCTGCTCATGAGATTATGTCCTGAAACAATGTGAGTGACTGGAAATTTGCCTGACTTCACATGCTTTGCCACAGGACACTGGCAGTGGCAGCAAGACGATGCTTTTCTGAAGCTTTCATCCTGTTTTCCCCTCAAACATTTAAAAAAATCATTTCGGGCCAATTCTATGTTCTTCCTAGAGTTGCCCCATCCCTTCAGAGTTGATCAGGGTACATTCTGAGAAAAGGATGGCTTTTGTAGCCATGCACACCAGCCACTCACCTCAACATTTTAGGTGAGTCGAATCCCTTCTAACTTGCCACAGGTTCTAGGAAGGTGTGCACTAGAAAGACGAGGAGGAGATTGTACATAACAGGATAAATATGTCTTAGGAGACCACCTCTCTAATAGGAGGGAAAATGTACCTCAGCTTATGGGATACTTGACATTGTGGGGGCTGACTTACTTATTTTTACTTATTTAGCACCATATTAGGTGGCAAAATATTACTATTTGGTAGGGAATCAAATTATGATATGGGGTGGTCAGCATTGGTATGATGACCATATACTTACATGCACACGAGCCCTTTCATGTTTGTAGTGCAGATCATGGGCGTACGCAGGGGGGGTTCTGGGGGTTCTGGAGAATCCCCCTTTCATTTTAATGATATTCATTGGAATGTGTTTGTGTGTGTGTTTTCCCCTCCCTCAGATTTCATTTCAGGCACTGGCACACTTCATTAATATAATTTTAATTATACACAAGTACATTGATAGTGTTAAATAATGCGGAAACAAAATTACTATTACTTAATGAGCTAATCGCACAGTTACACATGATGCAAATGTAGTGAGTAGTTGTGGAACTAGTGAGCTACGACTCAACCATGAAGACAATGACAATCTATGGACATCAGGTCATTTTTCAAAATAACAGCCATTGAGGATGAAGATAAGAGAAATTATTGCTAGCCTGTACACTTATATATAATTATAAACCAATCTCGATTCTAGTGAACCTCAGTCTGATCTGGATCATTCTGAAATCAGTACCACTCTGGACATCTCTCATGAAGATGAAGTTCCTGTACTTAATGAAGGCTCAAGTGGAAGTGCCGAAGGACCAGAATCGTATGCTCCCAATAGGTCTATTGATGGTGTTGCTTGTTTAATAAAATAATGAGCTTTCCAGTGGTGCTAGATACTCTTTCTTATGTCACCACGATGTACCATTGCCTAGTGTCCTTCCTGGCACCTTATCACATGGCTATCTCCGAAAGTTTAACGTATCGTGGCTCAGTAAATATCCTTGGCTAGTCTACAATTCTAAGGTAGATCGTATCTTTTGTGCGCCTTGTGCTCTGTTTCTTCCATCCAGCCAACGTAATGATAAAGGTTATCTGGTAATTAAGCCTTTTTCTAACTCGATCAAGATGAGTTGTACTTTGAGTAATCATGCGAAGCTTCAATACCATCGTGATTGTTTGCAGCAAGCAGATGCATTTAAATGTACAATTGAAAATCCAGCATCACGAGTAGATGTAATGACAAGCACTGCTGTTCAAAAGAAAATTAGCAATACTGAGGCAAATTGTACGAGCAATTGTTTTCTTAGGCAAACAGGGTATCGCATTTCGTGGAACGTTAGAGGATATTGCATCGTCAAAGAATCCTGGCAACTTTTTAGCACTGCTAAAATCTTTTGCTGAGACAGACAGTATTTTATATGAGCATCTTTATTGTACCAAGGCAAAAAATGCAACACACTTATATAATCACCAAGGACTCAAAATGAAATTATTAATATTATAGGCAATGATATGATTCATGCCAAAACAATATCAATATCAGAGATATAAAAGAAGCAAAATATTTTTCCGTTCTAACTGATGAGTTTTCATGTCACAATGTAGAGCATTTGCCGATATGCCTTCATTTTGTTGATGGCCATGGTGACATTCGAGAAGAGTTTGTTTCATTTGTAAAACTTGAGAGAGTCCGAGCAGCTGATATAGCAAATGCCATTATAGAGACCTTGGAGGGGCTCGGCTTATCACTGAGTGAATTGCGAGGGCACGGGTATGATGGGGCCTCAATGATGAGTGGAGAGATAGCTGGTGTGCAGGCATTACTTCGAGAGAAGCAGCTCAAGGTATTGTACACCCATTGTACATGTCATTCCATTAATCTGCATGGCTATCTTAAGTTCTCCGCCTATAAGGAACTGTGTAGATCAGATAAAAGGTTTCACATTATGGATTAAGTATTAAGCTAAAAGAGAGGGCCTCCTTAAAGCAATCATTCAGAAGAGGTCTCAGATTGGCGCAAAGCAGTCAACGTTTGCATTACTCGATGGGTAGAGAACATCAATGGCTAGGAGCGTTTCTGTCTATATCATCCTTTTCTAATTGAAATGTTGAGATAGTTCTCTATGGAAATAGTAAATTTCTAAACTTTAATGATGGTTGGACTGCTGATCATAAGATAAATGCTCTTGCATACATGAAAACGTTGGAGTCCTTTGCATTTTTGTATTCCCTAGTCACTCTCTTTAGGTCTTTCTTTATATTAAGCTGTTATTAAATTACAAGGAAAGTGCCAAGACCTTATCTTGGAGTGACAATAGTACAAGACTGTTGCAATGAATTGAAAGAGAGAGAGCAGATGTTGATAATTTTTCACAGCGTATCTTTCGGCATAGTTCTAGATTGGAAGTTCAGTCCAAATAACTATTTCGATGCCACACACAACTCAGTAACAGCAGCATCGTCTGAATACACAAACTAATTCAGTTGAGGATTACTTGCTGACCTGTAGTTATCCCTTTTCTTGACCACATTATTAATGATATTACATCAAGATTTACCAAGCATACCAAAACCAGGTAACTTCATTGCTATACCTCTTTCCAAGCCATATCACTACTTTGTCCTTTGTTAATATTGAACCTGCTGTTACTTTCTATTCTGAAGATCTACCAAATGTGAGTACACTTGATGAAGAGTTACATCGTTGGAAGTTAAGGTGGCTACAAATTTTACCAGATGAGCCTCCTCAAACTCTGAGTGAATTGCTTAAACTCTGCTGTCCCAAAACCCTTCCAAATGTTTATACCCTTTTGAAGCTTTTTGCTACACTCCCACTCAGTTCCTGTACTTGTGAACGATCTTCTTCCACACTTCTATGTTTAAATAACTACTTGAGATCCGCACAGAGTGAGGAAAGACTCAGTGCCTTAGCATTAATACACATTAATTATGGAATGGATATTAATATCGATACAGTTTGCAAACTTTACATAGAACAACATCCATGCAGAATTCAATGTGCTAGCTTATTATTCAGTAATTTTGTCTGTATCTATATATATTTTTGTATTTTTGATTTTGAAGGTTCCTTAATAAAAATCATCTCTGTATATATTTTTGGAGTTTTCGTGATTTGTGCTGGATGGGGCATATATATTTCCCTCTTGCACTATCCTCACCATGGCTTTTGGCCACATGATCCACATCCGACATATATATAGATAACCCCCCTTTTCAAAAGTCTGCATACGCCCCTGCAGATAACAATACATGTATTCAGACATTTAGAATGAAGGATGATAAAATAGGAAGAAGTTGTATTATTATATGTGTTGCAGGAAGGTAAGCAGTGAGACAGACAGGGACACGGAGCTACTGAAGATTGATCTTTTAATCAGCTTTTGGGTGTGTGTTTTTCAAAATGCTAGTTGAACATTGGCTGGATAAACCTTGGGTATTCTTTACAGCTGTAAATCACAGTTCTATTAACCTACCAACTGATCAGACTAGTCAGGTTTTGGCATGACCAGTTTTTGTTGATAAACTAAAAGGGGTCTGATTTACTCTAATTCAAAGTTTATTGTTGGGTAACTGTGGGAGGGAACAACCCCCCCCCCCCCCCTTCCTGCACTGTCCTCCTTTGCTGTGGCATTCCATCACTTGCTAGCTGCCACCCCAAAGAATGGTCTGCTCACATACATGTAGGTTTAGCTTCAGTTGTAAACTTGCCTGTTCCACTGCTCATTATGTGGCTCACCTCTCTTGCCAATTAAGAGTTATTTATTATTTATTCCTGATTGTTCTGTTCTTCTCCTATGCAGATGGGTGTGTGGTGGTGTGCAGTGGTCTTGTTTGTTGCTTCATCTAACATGAGATGTGTCAGTGCTGTGCTGTGTGATCCTCCAGGTAAGTCACTGCACCTTTACTTGCACTAGTGGAGGGAGAAGAGTGCAGCACTTGGTTAGCAGGTACATACTCATCCTGTGTTTTACTACTTCACAGATCTCTCTGTTTATGAAATTTATCCAAAACCTTCTGGAGTGAATCCCTTGACTAACAATGGTACTCCCATCATGAACTGCAATGACATTCCAACCAGGGTCGGTAGATTGTCATGTTATCGTACTTCGGTCATCTTCGATGGTGATCTAGGATTCCAACCAAGCCCCAGCAGTGCACCATTCTTCGCCTGGAGCAGATCTTCACAGAGTGTGAATATCATGGTGCACTATAAGCCAGTTACCATTCGACATGTGCGCCTGTTCTTCTATAACAAGCCATCCATGGGCATTGGTTTGCCTGATGTAAGGCTAACTTCTGCTGTCAGTACAGCACTACCACACTATATCACAGGCAATGAAGATCTCCACTCAGATGATGATGGGCGTCGAGATGTGACGCTTAGTCTCATAAATCATTTAGATGTAGGTAACTTGTTAATTATCTTCAACTTCAGAGATACCATCAGTGTTAACTGGCTGCTGCTTAGTGAAGTACAGATCTGCCAGCAACCTACAACAGGTGCATACAATAGTTCTCTATGAACTCTCAACTGACATGGAAGATAATCAGTTTAAACATTCTACATCTGGCTAGATGCTCTAATCTTCTTCAGAATAATGAGAACATCTGTCTCATTTTACCTGAAGAATGCCACCAAAATGTTAATTGTTTATGAAGACATTTTAATAGTATTGTACATGGTTCTCAGCTGACAAAATGCTGTTCTTATTGCATCAGATGATAGCAAGGCTACGACTTAACAGTCAGCATTAACACTTGAGCCTAATTCCATATTAGCCTCCACCAGAACTAAAGTGAACCATTGTGGGCGGTGCTGAGCATGTGTGAAGCAGGGTCATGTGTGAGGCATGTAAAGTATTGAGTTTTTTCTTGTTTTTATTGAGTAGGTGGAGCTTGTAGTCAGGAGTTCAGTTTCATTTTTTATTCAAGTGCCCAATAAATACTGTACAAAATTAATGCATTATTGGGAAAGGTGACTTGACGACCATATTCTCATAGGTGTGTGCATAAACATGCCAACCTGTTCTTATTTAGGGCATGCCACTCCCATTTGTGACTGGTGACATAAATCTAATACATGATTAACATAGACAGGCAAACATTTCTTAGGGAAAGAAAAGCGACCATTTGCGAATTTAAAAGGAAAAAGATCTAAAAGCGTGCAAGACAAAAGTATATAGAGCAGATGGAGAGTATCAAACACTACGCAAGAGGCAATCTGTTGCAATCAATGCGATATATTGCTTAATCATACTTGATTCAGGTACAGTGAGAATTTTAACTAAATCATCCTTTGTAGAAGAAGACATTTCAACACGTATTGGCATTGTCGCACGATAATTCTAGCAGCTCCTTATAAGGAAGTTTATTTGTTTGAGCATCCACATCAATTCATATCATTAGTTGTTAAATAGATTTCATTTGTTGTGAAGTGTGTGAAATTTAATTAGATGAATAATATTTCACAATGAAATTATTTCACAGCAGACATTTTATGGTAAAAATAGGAACACGTGTCAAGTCCAGTCTTCATTGTTACGATCCTTTGCTGCAGTCCGTTCCACCTCTCGGGTTGTTTAGGGTATGTGGTCCCAGTAACTTCTACTTGGTATGGACACTACTCATCTCAGGAACAGAGGACAAACTTTCAAGATCTTCCTCGGTCCATGTCCAGTGAAGCATGGTTCCATTACTTACCACTACTACACCTTGCCTCTCTTTATTTTTGTTGGGTTCTCTAACGGACAGAACTCCTCTCTTATTGCTCCTTCCCATTGTATATGAGGCATCCTCTCACACAACAAGGCTTGCTCCAGCTGTGCAAACTGTTACCACTCACACTAAAAGTATAAAAATTCAACGTAAAATACATTTTGTTAAATGGATCATAAGAAATTACATTAGAATGAAACTAATTAACTACTGCCGAAATAACTATTGACGAAATATGGTCAATTATGATGGCTGTAATAATTGAGGTTGTAACTATTTTTCTTGGCAGTTTTGCGTCCCTCAGTTGCTCCAGCACTGGTTACTGCTCCCTCCGTGGTGCGTAGTGCCAGTGATGTGTGTGCCAACCTCTATCTCTCCTGCACAGTCAGTGGAGAGGGCAGGTTCAAGTGGGAGTGGACAGGACCATCACCCGCCAGTCAAAGCATACTCTCTGACTACACAAGGACCAGCACTATCCTCTTCACTGGCATCAAGAGAGTGGGGACCACTAAGTACCGCTGCCAGGCCACCTATGACTCTCAAATTACTAATGAAACATTTGCCATGACTGCATTTCAAGATTTGGATGTTCAGTTAGAATGTAAGTTTTGTGTGCGACGATTATTTTACAATTCCCTCTTCTCATGTTTGGATGAGCTCTCTCTGTTGCCATATACAGTATTTAGTACTCACATTATGCGGGGTTCATCTGAATGGCTAGAATTTGATAGCAAGATACAATACATCTGTTGTTGATCACTGTTGCAGTCCTAATCTACTAACATAGAAAAGCATTTCCCCCAATACAAGTTAAGGTTAAGGGGCGACAAATTCCATGAAGATGTGGTTTCATAACCATGTGGTTATGAATTTTGGAGGTCCATAGGTTCTGCATACTACAATGTATGAACTTGATACATAGTTAGAATGATAGATCTCTCTGTGTGCTCTCTTTTGGTATAAAAATTATGCATGGGTATAAATATGCCTTAAGTTTACATCAGTCAAACCTCAAAAGCTGAGTGCCTGCATTGGTTAAAATGCTGATTCCTGATTGGTAGTTGAAATTGTTTCCCCAGCACCCACACTTGCCTAATTGGTTAGGTCTAAATGAACACGTAGCTTTGTAGTCTAGCCACCGATAATAATAGCTAGCACTTTCCAATCAGGAGCCAGCATTTTAACACTCAGGTTTTGAGGTACCAGATTTTTGGCTGCATGTAACTTTAGCATATTTATACCTATGCAACTTTTTTTCTTCAAAAGAGAGCACACAGAGAGATCTACTGTATATCAAGTTCATACAGTAAAGTGTGCAGAATCTATGGAGCTCCAAAAGTCATAACCACACAAGGTTATGAAACTACGTCCTCCTGGAAATTCCCCCCATTAAACGATGGAATATTTTTGCTTTGGGGAGAAGAATTTAATGTGGTGTAGTTAAGTATTGTTTGATTATACACACAGCACTGGCAGAGGAGAGAAGCTGCTGCAGCTTTGAGGATTGAACTGGATGGCCTAGCAATCTCATATTAGCTTAATTGGTTTCTCTTTGTAACTAAATTTACTAGGAAGGTTATTGTGTCCCCATAGTTAAGATATAAATAAGATAACAATTTGTGGACTTCTTGTCCAATGAAAATACAATGCCATGAAATAATGTATAGAATCATGAAGTATATTTCCCAGATTTGTGGTATAACTCATTAGTATTCATTGTTGAGTATCTACTGAACTTTTGATGTCATATTAGATGTAAGCACAGTAGCTATGCTTAAAGGTGGTACATCAAGCTTAAAAAATATATTAAAACACTATATGATTTGTGAGACTTGTTTTGTTCTTTGCAGTCCAGTTGGTTGTGGTTGGTGAGAGTTCTGTAAAAGCTGCACTACTAGACCAAGTCTCTCTCACCTGTGAGCTGTATGGCTACTTGGAGAACAGTGACACACACATCACTTGGGCTAGGAACGATACTGACATACAAGACTCGGACCCTCTCTATGATGTGGTTACTCGGAATGGCAACAGATCCATACAGAATGGAGGGAGCGACATCATGCCAAGCATCATCAGTGTCCTGTCAATCTCGGCAAATGATACCTCCGTGTTGGTGACATATTATACTTGTAAGGTTCAGGCGACAGTGCAAGTTATCAATCTTGTGAGGATGGAAACTACAATTACTGGTGAGTATTATAAGGAATGAACATCATTCATGGATTTATATTTGAATAAATTCAGGGATTTATTAATTCATGGGTTCATATTTGAGTATAATTCAGGGATGCATCATTCAGGGGTTTATATTTGAATGTACTTCAGTGGTGTATGTATGTGTATGTGAGTATAATTATTAGAATATCACTCAGAGATCTCATCATTCAGGGGTTTATGTATAATCCAGGTGCACCTTGTAGTTTAAAAAAATAAAACTCTAAAACTGTTCATGGAAATATATTTCATGGTTCTGAATGTTCATTCTTTTAGTTAGCCACAAATATTTATCATCCTCAAAATAATTATTCTATGTTGCATACTCCTGTCATACTGAAACAGAAGGAAAGAAGAGTTTGAAAGAGAAAATGTACTTGTAGCTGGCATGTCTACAAACTACAAAATCTAACAGCAGGCAGACATGTATAAACCTGCGGTGTGCTTCAAATCCATTCCGTCTTTTTATTGCCAACCTCATAATTAGTTAATCTTATAATCTTATGAGGAAAGAAGGCAATAGCAAGTCTTTAGTTCGATTGCATAATTATTAGCGAGTGCCAAAACTCTTTGATCCATATTCACACCCTAAACGCACCACACACACACCCTCCCCCCACTCCAAAGCTCATACCTCAGTTAGAAATTATTTTGCAGATACTTTTAATGTCCACCATGGTTTTGGCCACTACTAGATCCAAAAGCCTACCAGAGAGCTCTAGGAGGTTATTAAGATGGTAGATCGAAGAGAAAAAAACTGTAAAATTGTCAAATTTACCTTCAATGTTCTTCTTGTCTATCTATCTTCTCCCCTATACATAACTGTCATACCATAGATCTGTTCATAATTTACTACATACAAGAAGTTCCAAATTTCTAGACACTTCCTTGACTAATAGAAATGTGAAAAATTGGTAAAGATCATCATTCAATCACATATGTGTGATATCAATCAACTTAAAAGTATCTGGTTCAGCAGTTGATTTTTTGGGCACCAAAAGGTGAACTGTTGTTTTTACTGAGAACCTTAGATGAGTATAGCCACTATAAATATTATCTATATACATACAAAACAAAATAACTTACTCACCGCCATTAGTACCTATAGGTGCAGAATGTTTACTCAAAAACACAGAAACAATAAACGATGTTTCAATTGAATAGCTCGTGGGTAATTAAGGTAATCATGAGGTCAGAAAAGATGGAATTACCTGCTCAACCAACACAAGGTTTTGGAGCTGCCATTTGACGACTTGTTCACCCTCTCTGATGAAGAAGATACTTGGTTGGAAATGATGATGTGTCCCCTTAAGTCATGGGAGATCTAAAGAAAGCTGTTTTCTGTTGAAGTATTGTAGTGATTCAGTTTCAATGTAAGTGTAGATGGTATTCGGTAGTTGCTAGAACAATGGAAGAATTTTGCTAATATAGTTAAGTATGGATATAAAAATAGAGCAAGGAATAGATTGAACACTACACCTAATTCTAGCTATTATGATGCTAAATAATTTCTTTCTCAGACTTCGTTGGATCCTACATGTCCAACTGGTTCAGTTTACTCCCCACCAGCTTCTTATCCTACTTTGTACTCTCCTCCTCCTCATTTACTACCCTCTCCTATCCAAATATTGAATAACAAGTGAAAGAATGTATTATAAACATATTCATGTTTTTATTGTTTAGTTGCTAGGCAATCACATTTCAGTATAACTTCGTGAACAATCTAGTGATGTATGGTTGCAAGGTATATTTCTCAGCTACTGATTTTATAACGTTGTAGTCTTCAATTTTCCTGGTGATGAGAGGGTTAAAAACAAACAAAAAATTATTGTATTGTCTCGGCAGGAAACAAGAATGTACAGATAGAGACTACATCCATTTAGATGACCCTTGTCCTTTATAAAATAGTTTACACCATAACATAATGCAGAATTTAAAATGAAGTAAGTATGTACCTCTAAATGTTTGCTCTCTGCATAGGTACATTCTTCTCTCCGTTATTTTTTGACAATCAATCCACTAGAGCTTATTTTTATATATAATTATATTTTTTATTAAAACATTTTTTCCCCCTCTCAATGAACTCTCAGTTGACATGATGTAAATACAATGGCTTTCTCAATAATCAACTTAAATGTACTCACTCCACCTTCCATCCTGGTGTTCTGGCCTTTATCAGGAAAGAGAAAGTTGTTGAATTTTTTGTTTTGTTTCTTCTATAAATATTATAGTTGAGCAGTCTCAATCAAGAACTTTAATGAGGTAGCTAATGACAACCCTAGAACTAACTAATCACATCAAACATTGACTCTTTATGATCTTGATACCAAAGTAACTATAAGCACATGCACACCCTCACATACACACACACATACACATATATATATACGTGACATACGCTCACAAATAGTTTGCCTTATTTTATATTGAAAATATGTACTCTGTCAACTATTATACCATCACATTATCCACGGTGACATCATCACTGTCTGTGATAATACAATGCACTCATAGCTGCTTCTTTCAAACAAAAATAATTCTCAGTATGCAACCGATGATCCACTTGTCTGCTAAAAAATGTATATCACACATGCATACACAAAGGTGGAAGAAGTTGCTTAGGAATGGTTGGGTGAAACCAAACCTGTTGGGAAACCTATGAAAATTGATATAAGCCTGAACCCATATTAGAGAGCCCACTGACTTTTAGTCTTCTTTGGGAGGAACTTCTCTCTCACTTGACCAACAGCCACCTTACTATCTTCATTTGCTGGATAATATGCTAATTTGTGTTGGTGGCATGCTATATTTAGAGCACACTAATTTGGTTAGCTTTCTGTCTATTGATCTTTGAGCCTATGTGTCCCTAATAGTGACAATTCATCTCTAGGCATTGGTTGGAAAATTTCCCAACCTGCCTGACCACTTCCTCCATCCTTAATACAAGTTTGATTTTTGTATTGATGATGTCAAACCATTTTCAAGTTTTTACTGCTATTTAACATTTTTCATCTTTGGCAATAGCCATTTTGAAATAGGCTTTGAACCAATACCGGAATAGCTTACTCCTTGCTTAAGCATCGTGCTTTGAGTAGTTTGTATATACTAACATCACTAAATATGAGACTGCATGGTAACAATGGCTAAGAACACTTTAACTTGACCAGGCAAACTGCCTGTGTTTGCGGCAAGGTCAAGTAGAAACGAGGAAATAAAATTAAAAAATTTAAAAAAAGAATTTTTTCCCCCCTCTATCAGTAATAGGGAACATGGTGTAGATAAACATCTGCTCTGTGGTGGGTTACTTTTGGAGTTTTCCTTGAAGGATGACTCTCTAATAATGAAATGCTGCGCCACATTCTACAAAAGGTAACGACAGCAACAACAACAGAAACAACAGCAAAACTAGACGTGCAGACTTGAATGGATCTAGATACATTACAAGGAGAAGAAACAGATTAGAAAACATGTGTGAAAAAATCTACTTTAGAGATGATGCTTGTACTGGAGTTTCAGAAGTTGACACTCGATGGGTACAACCCACATCATTGCAATTGCCACATCCTGATCACCACTCGAATATAATATTGTAAACGAGATAGCAGCAATAATACAATTGCTTAGAACAGGCAAACTTTATGGGATTGATTTGACAATAAAGAAAGGAGTCATTAGACCACAAACATTTTTATAAGCCTTCACCAAGATTAAAATAGTAAAAAGTCATCTAGTATACATGGTTACACTCGTTTCCTTCTGGGGGCGATTCTATTGTCATTGTTACTTTTGAATATAAACGTTTCCTTACTAGGAGAGTGTTAACATTACAATTGTGACATTAAAAGGGTTTGAAAAGTAGTGTTCAAAAATCATCAGATACATCGGCATTCACTATAATTTTAGCCCTTGCCTTCAAGCTGTTTTGTATCTTTTGTTTTGGATTCCCTTTAGAGCTAGAGCTGGCTCAAGTTCCATCAGTAGGTAATGTTGTTTGTTTGACCTGATACCTGCAACATTGTTTTTTTCCATATAATTCCCCCTGGTGTCACATCCTTCATGCCCCTGCTGTCACATCCTTCACACCCTTGCTGTCACATCCTTCATGCCCCTGCTATCAAATCCTTAACACACCTGCTGTCAATCCTTCACACCCCTGCTAACATTCTTAACGCCCATGCTGTTACATCCCTTATGCCCCTGCTGTCACATCCTCCACGCCCCTGCTATAGTATACATGGTTACACTCGTTTCCTTCTGGGGGCGATTCTATTGTCATTGTTACTTTTGAATATAAACGTTTCCTTACTAGGAGAGTGTTAACATTACAATTGTGACATTAAAAGGGTTTGAAAAGTAGTGTTCAAAAATCATCAGATACATCGGCATTCACTATAATTTTAGCCCTTGCCTTCAAGCTGTTTTGTATCTTTTGTTTTGGATTCCCTTTAGAGCTAGAGCTGGCTCAAGTTCCATCAGTAGGTAATGTTGTTTGTTTGACCTGATACCTGCAACATTGTTTTTTTCATATAATTCCCCCTGGTGTCACATCCTTCATGCCCCTGCTGTCACATCCTTCACACCCTTGCTGTCACATCCTTCATGCCCCTGCTATCAAATCCTTAACACACCTGCTGTCAATCCTTCACACCCCTGCTAACATTCTTAACACCCATGCTGTTACATCCCTTATGCCCCTGCTGTCACATCCTCCACGCCCCTGCTATATATCACATCCTTCACACACCTGCTGTCACATCCTTCATGCTCTGCAGTCACATCCTTCATGCCCTGCTGTCACATCCCTCATTCACTTCTGTCACATCCTTCATGCCCCTACTCTCACATCCATCACACTCCTGCTATCACATCCTTCATGTCCCTGCAGTCACATCCTTCATGCCCCTTCTGTCACATCCTTCACGTCCCTTCTGTAACATCCTTCACAACCCTAATGTTACATCCTTCACATATTATTTCTGAGACTTATTACTGGGATTCAGTAAAGCTAACTAAATATAACCAGTTAATTCAAAACCATGCTCTCTCTTTAGAGTGTATTGAAGTTTGATTGGACAAAACCTTAAAGAAAATGGCCAGTTAATGGCCCTGTGGCACCACAAAATATCTGAGCTTGCTCAAAGAAAATAATGTATGAAATATTGCAATGTATGACTTAATTAAGGATGAGTTTCAAGATAGAATTTGTACATAAAAATATTTATATAGTGATATAACCGCTGTTTTAAATCGTTCAATAGCCATAATTTGTTCCATTGTAATTGTAATTCCGGTATTTTTACACCACAAGTATACCTAACACTAGAGTCAGGAAAGCCTGGAATGATGGTGAAACGCGAAATTCTGCTTATAATGAAAACTCTTATTACATGACTCTGGGTATCCACTGGAGGTTCATTATAAACTCAAGCCCATTATCATCAATGTTGCAGTGACATTGCGAACAAGAATGGAAAACATACATAATACAGAATGTAAAAGAATCAAATCCAGCCACTGCTCAGCTCCAACTAGAATCTACCAAGTACTACTGCACTGCCAGTTAAGGAGAATCCCATGCTTGAGGGTAGGTATTTGGTAAATCACCCAACGACATAGACATGGAAGAATGTTAGAGACATGTGGTAAGTCGGGCTAGAAGACGTATAACTAGATAACTAGTTGATGGCTCTTGTAGCTATAGTTTAGTAGCTGTGCTAGCTAGTAGTTCACATGGCAATTGTTACTAACTCTGCATTGCATGGGTTAATAGCAATGTAGCTAGTAGTGATAACTTTTCAACTGGCGCATAATTATAATAGACTTATTGTCCACAAATGCCATAGTAATGTGTACCCCAGGTCTTCATTGATAGGGGAATTGATCCCAAAGTTTAACAAAGTTTTGCCAAATTGAACCATGCAGTGCAAGACAATGTATTAGCAGTGCAACACAATGCAATGGAATGGCTTATGTCATAATATTGAAATTCCACATAAACACAAGCAATTAGCAGTCAATCACAGTTGCTTCTTAATCGACTTTTCTTGGCTGATTCTGAGCAAAATGAAATAAATGGCAACTGCCCCATGAATGATCTCTTCCCGGCCTTATCTCTGTTTCTGGAAGCCCTTCTATGGAGGAAAGCTGCACAGTTGCCTGGAAAATGCCGTCGCCCTTTGCCTTTGAGAGTGGATTTGCTCCCGGGTGTTGGTAAACATTTACTGCAAAGACCGCACGAGCATGTTTTTGAATCTCTGCCTTCACAATGATCCTGTGTGGATAACATGACAAGATGGAGCTAATTCTGTGCCAGAACTGTATCGTTTTGTATTTGGATTCTAGTGATCACAATAGTTGCATTCAAAGATTGCATTCGAAGAACAAAACAACGATGTTCTAGCAATTAACCTCAAATCACAAATTAGGTAAAGCATTAATGTTCACCTATGCTTCATCTGGTACGGTGAAATGAAAATGAAAGACAAGTTTAATTTTCATAATCTTTAAAATTACTACAAGTATCCCTCATAGATATGGTCACCCAACCTGGCACTACTCCATTGGGATTTGGTTCCAAGTCAAATGAATTCAATGGTAAGTTTGATTAACTAAGAGTAGAAGTTAATTCACAAATTAGGTAAAGCATTAATGTTCACCTATGCTTCATCTGGTACGGTGAAATGAAAATGAAAGACAAGTTTAATTTTCAGAATCTTTAAAATTACTACAAGTATCCCTCATAGATATGGTCACCCAACCTGGCACTACTCCATTGGGATTTGGTACCAAGTCAAATGGATTCAATGGTAAGTTTGATTAACTAAGAGTAGAAGTTAATTCACAAATTAGGTAAAGCATTAATGTTCACCTATGCTTCATCTGGTACAGTGAAATGAAAATGAAAGACAAGTTTAATTTTCAGAATCTTTAAAATTACTATATACAAGTATCCCTCATAGATATGGTCACCCAACCTGGCACTACTCCATTGGGATTTGGTACCAAGTCAAATGAATTCAATGGTAAGTTTGATTAACTAAGAGTAGAAGTTAATAAACGTTTCTCTTTATTGAATGAAAATGTTTATGTTCCCACAAATACAGGTGGGATGATGAACTTAACCGTATTATTTTTATCTGGTGTGTGTTCCTTCCTTGTGGGACTGTTGTGCGGTGCCCTTATTGGAGTGGGCATAGTTCTAGTACACATCAGATTGACAAAGAAGAAGAGCACGATAAAGCTTCCATCCAATACCTGCATCCCACTATATGAGACCATAGATATTCCTGTGACTGTGATCCTCCAGAACTGAAATTAGAGGAGAATATATCATATGGACATGTGAAGTGATATTTCTTGCAGAGTTTACTTTCTATCACACTTTGTTACTCTTGAGTAGTGATTTATTTGATTATATAGCCACATGTACTCTAATTTTGATATGAACATACTTGTCACCATTGTCATAAATTCATGTCATGCACCAATCCATAGTACTGCAGACTTTTTTGAAAGGTGTGCTTTATTATAGGTAACTACTGACTACATCAATATCTAGAAAAACTGGAGAGGCTGAAAGAAAATATATAATGTGTATATTTATCTGTATAATTCTCTAGGGATTGTCAGTGACCATCTCTAAATTTATTAGTCATTCCTAAAGAGGCTCTGTATCACAATTACAGGTGAATGTAACCACTTAAAACTTTGCCCAGACATGCCACTTCCAATAATAGGAAAACATAATATAAAAAGCTGCTTGAAGTTGAGATATGCATGTTAAACCAAATATAGCCAACCACATCGGCAATTAAAAAAGCTGATTATAAAAGAGATATCTATAGTACACATATGAAAGTCAGATAGCTACTATATTAGCAGATGTAATGGCTAGCAGCCAAGCATCAGAAAATAGTTCATTGAAATTATACTTGCTAATTACAATTCTAGAATGACTTTGTAAGTACTAGTTATGTCAAAGATTGGACCAGTGGCATTTGAGATGTCTGAACCATCGGCTGAGAATCCTGTGTTGTATATGGACCAGTGGCATTTGAGATGTCTGAACCATCGGCTGAGAATCCTGTGTTGTATAAGGAGGCAAACTAAATAATATGACATTGTTGTCCTTTGCAGGTTTTACACTGGATGATTGAAGTGTGAGCTGTGGCCATCCATTAGCTACAATAATGGTCTCTCTGCTATATCAGCATATTTTAAGTAGAGATCCTTGAGCAAATAACTAAATAACTCCTGATCATCCACCCTTTGCCACTCATGCTATATTATGTACCTGGGATTTCCTTGTTGGTCAATTGGTAATTCAAGTATTTACCCTAAAAAATGATTATTGGTGGTATTGCTTGCCCAATGGTATTTGCACAGCCCAATATAGTTGTATGTTCCTTCTTCTCAGTCATTCAATGCACCTTTTGGGGGGCTTGTTAATCTCTAATATTAGGGGGCCAGGGATCTAGGTGCATCCCACTTCATCTGTTTTGTAGATCTGAGCCGGTGGACTAGACAAGTTATGTTTTTGGCCCTATTGGTGGGACCCTCTAACCCGTCTGTCCTGACTGAACTTGCCTTATGCTTGGCAACCCTAAACTACTCAGATCCCACTGCTTGGAATTGGTAGTAAAGATTCTGATTCAATATTATACTCAACAGAACTGAGACAGTCTTCTCTACTGAACCGCTTCTCTACTGAACTGTCCAACTCATTAGTTAAAAACCACACTTAATTAATAGTTCAAGTGTCATAGTACTGATATGACCTAATATGGTCACGACTGCCTCTGCCTGCAGGGAGTCCTGTTGATTAAGGTGGAGGGGCTCCCTGACATCTTTCCCCCCCCCCCCCCCCCCCCTTATTCTGGGTCATTGCCGGTGGGTCATCTTCAGTCCATTCTTGCAGGCTGAGTCCATCTGCATTCCTGTTCGTGTTTCCTGGATTGTATAGTGTAGACTGAGAGCCCAGCGTGTTAAATGGCCATTCTCCTCCCTGAACCTATGCAGGTACTGAAGGCATCGGTGGCCTATCCCAATCTTAAATGGTGTACCATCAAGATATACTCTGAAGTGTTTCATTGCATTTACTACAGCGAGGCATTCCAGCTCGACGGCTAAGTATCGGCGTTCTCAAAGCAGCTGCTTCCATGAATAATAAGCTATTGCCCGGTCATGTCAGTCGGCATCTACCTGACTGAGAACTGTGCCTACTCCGGAGACATCTGTGTGAACAATACGAATGGTCAGTCCATGTTGGGACTGTTTAGTACTGGTTCTGTCATTAACTTCTTTTGGAGCCATCGAAATGCCTGTTCCGTGTCGTCTGACCACACTACATTGTCAGGTGCTTCCTTCTTAGTTAACTCTGATAGCACAAATGCTCTCTCTGCAAAGTTAGGTATAAACTGCCCATAATACCCTGTCAAGCCGAGAAAGGAGCATACATTCTTCTTCATTTTGGGCATCTTGAAGTTCCTCACACTGATGATCTTGGCCCTCTGGGTTGCTTGCTCGGTGTCCAAGATAATCACTCTGTCTGTTCAAGTTGGCACTTTGACCATTTTGCTGTCAGCCCCGCCTTTTCAAGTTTATCCAGTTCAACTTTCAAGTGTTGTAAATTCTCTTGGAAGTTGCACTGAAAATGGCAATGTCTTCCAAATGGTGGCGGCATATTGAGGAATATCTGCAATCAACTTATTCATCCGTTGAAATAACGCCGGTCCTCCTTTCAGTCCGAAGGGCTTCACGCAAAACTCGGAGTTGCCCAGATGTGTCATAAAGGCTGTTTTGGAGAGATGCTATCTTTGTGTACTGGTATCTGCCAATAACATCTCTATAACATTGTAATGTATGCCGCACTTCCCAGTGTGTCAAGGAGGTCGTCTATGTATCTCATTTGGTAAGGATCATTTTTGTCTCTTTGTTCAACCTTCGATAGTCCATGCACACTCTGTCCCTTTTTTGCCAATGGATCCGGGACATCAAGGGGCTGTTGACGGTCGCACAAGCCCTGCCTTAAGGAGTTCGGTGACTCAGATTGTACCCACTCCTGTTTGGTCTGTGACAGTCGGTATGCTGCCAAATGGCAAGGTGTGGCATCTCCCGTTTTGATTCATAACTCAGCCCGTTGTGTTTGTCCCTGGTTCATCCTTGAACATCTCATTGTAGCGTTCAAGCAGCTTCTGCATGCCTGCTTCTGTTCAGTTGGGTTCACGATGAGAGTCGTCCCAGATTGTTCACTTTCCCAGGTGATAATCTCCATTTCACTATCTTCCACCTCCACTGGGCCTTCCATAGCCATGCAAACTATTACTGGTGACTCCGATTTGTCTAGGGTATTGATGTGGAAGACACGGTTTCTTTTCCTCTTGTTGCCCATCAGGAATATGTAATGTCTGTCAACTTCTTCGTTATTTCATAGGGGCGCTGCCAGCTCGCCAACAGTTTGTTTGTTTCGGAGGGTTGCAGACAAGGAATTGGTCACCTGGTTCAAATATTCTAAGCTGTGCCACTCGATCATACCATTTCTTGGTCTCCTCCTCGATCCTTGCTCTTTCTTCCCTGCCATCTGGTGGACCTATTCAATCCTGTCCCGCAACCCTTGCACATAAGTAATCACACTGGTTGACATCGTCTGCATCTCTTCCCACTCCTTCCTCAGGATGTCGAGTGGTCACCTGACTTTTCATCCATACATTAGTTCAAATGGGCTGAATCCTGTGTTCCCATTCGGAACTTTCCGATACGCAAAACATGACATATGGGAAGGCCTTGTCCCATCGCTGGTCAAACTTGCCCAGCACCTTCCGCAGCATGCTCTTCATCATGGCGTGGAATGTTTTAGTCATTCCATTTATTTGTGGGTGATAGGGTGATGTTCGGATCGGTTTCACCCACAACATCCAATACAACTCCTCCATCAGATAACTCGTCAAATTCACAATCTGATAGGTCCTCCTTTGGAACGCCTACTCTGGCAAATATCTTTAACAGCTCATCTGCTATCATCTGACTGTCAATTCGTTTAAGAGGCACCGCTTCCGGGTACTACGTAATGAAGTCCACCATTGTGAGGATATAACGGTGCCCCGCTTTTGTTCAGGGTAATGGGCCGACGAGGTCAATCCCTACATGCTGAAATGGTTCATCCATTGGTGGCAAAGTCATGGGGATGGCATGAGCTGTCTTCAATGTAGTGTTCTGGTACAGGGTTGGCAGAACTAATTGTCGAAACAATCCCTGTCCATTCGTCTCAGGTGCCACTCGGTAGAGGAGGCCTGCTACTTCCTGGTAGCTGAGATCTCCCTCCCTTGCACTCTTTCTGATGGCCTCCAGTCATTTATCCTCTGCTATCGCTTTTGTTAGTGCAGGTGCTCCTCCATCTAGTGGATGTTGAGTGCCTTGCAATGTGTGGAGCTTAAGTCATTCCTGTCTTTTCTCGGCTCGAGTGAAATGCTTCTTGTGGATTCATGTTGGCAAGAACACATCATCCTCAAAATTCGGCAGTCCGTCATCATCATCATCATCATCTCATCATCATCATCATCATCATCATCATCATCATCATCATCATCATCATCATCATCATCATCATCATCATCATCATCCTCATCCTCATCCTCATCATTATCATCATCATCATCATCATCATCATCATCATCATCTCATCATCATCATCATCATCATCATCATCATCCTCATCATCATCATCATCATCATCATCATCATCATCATCATCATCATCATCATCATCATCATCATCATCATCATCATCATCATCATCACCATCACCATTACCACCACCACCACCACCACCACCAACACTACCACTGTCACCATCACCACCATCACCACCACTACCACCACTACCACACTCACCATCACCACCATCACCATCACCACCACAACCACAACCACAACCACTCTCACCATTACCACCACCACCACCACTCTCACATTACCACCACCACCACCACCATCGTTATTATTATTCCAATATATAAATAAAAACAACAAAAGTACAAAAATTACCACACTAACAAAAAATATTAACAACAAGTTTAACTTCCGACCGACCCCAAAGCACATTTCTCGCTGGACTGACACCAAGAGATGCCAAAGGAGGTGAGCACGGGCATTCATCTCCCTATTTCTTTGCCTATTTCTGAGGCCGAGCTCCTTCAGGAAAGCCATTGACCTAGTCCCGATGACCACCAATGAAGCAATGACCACTGGCACAAAAAAGTGGCATGGATTCAGACTGGCACACTTGGCCACTTTCTTCTCCACAGCCATAGCAAGCACTACTCACTGCCACACCCCAATATGATTGGGTAAACTTATCGGGACAGGTGCACCCCACACCATTTGCTCGCCATTTCCATGTAACTATGGTTACCCAACCAAGACTTTTTCTGTCGCAACGAAAGAGAGCCAGCAGTTCCAGCCTGGAAGGGGCACCTGCAGATGACAATGCCCAGAAGAGGATGTCGTTTGTGGTAGTCTGATGGTAGACACATCCTTCAATCCTCTTGCAGCTAATACATGGCAAGATGATCCACTTCAACTCCAAGTCCTGGCAGTTATTGGGAAGACACAAAATGGAGCCAAGTGGAGGACCATGGCAACCCTGATGGTATCATTATTCATCCTCAAACCCAGGGATGAGATGGGGAGAGCATTAACCATGAACTAGACAGTGGAATGACCAAAAGTCAAGCCAAATCGTCCGGTGCATTCTGCAACAAAGCTTCCACGGTCGTTAACTTCATGCATAATCCCAGGACTTCTGGAAGTATGCCGCAAGAACAGATGGTGGGGGATTGGTCTGATCCATAGAGACCATGTTGAAAGGGAATCAATCACAAAAGGGTCAGGGAGTGAAAGAAAGTGAGGTTTCATGATGGTTTGGACCAGGTCATAAATGGCAGCGGCTGAGGCCAAGAAGGCAGAGGGAGCAAGCTGGACTACACTCCTGATTCCAAGGACCCAACCCCAACAGTGAGAGTGGCCTGCAACCAAGAACAGATAAATTAACATTAGTAATGCTGATCACAACTGACATGAGACTCTCGTCATAAACCATCATGGCAGTAGAGAGAAAACATGGACAAGTTCCGAGGGTGTACAACAGCTTAGGGATAGGAAATTAATCCTGAGCAGAAACTAATCTCAGCCTGTCTCCCATGACCTCTAGGGCACTGATTTTGTCCCTGAGAAAAGTTGAGACTGAATCCAAGCTACTCAGAGGAGAATCCAGTAGACAGGGTCAACCACATGAGCTCTTGGAATAGCGCACAAGGTGCTTCCTCTCGAACTGATGGAAAATGATCTCATACTTGTGGTTGTTCAAAATTAACCCAATCTCCTCAGTTTATTTGATGAGCTCAAGATCATGAATTATATCTTCTGTCGAGTCCCCAAGAGTGATGTTGTTGGGGATCCCCAACCCATGGAGAACCCCAGACCACAACAGACTAACTGAACTATTACCTAATTAGGGCATAACCCAGTAGCATGAGAAGTAACCACTAGAATGTATAAAAGCTATATCACGTGAACTGTACATGTATCATATATTACCAAATAAGGTCCTGGCTGGGACTCAGGTGGTAGCCTATTTAAGGGAGCCACCATAGAGGCCCAGACAGAACCAGTTGAGTTGTATTCTGAATGAAGCATCTTCTATGATCTTTTCCTCTACCGCATCCATTCATCCCGCAACTTCCCCAAATCCCTAACACTGGTGGCAGCTACCAGAGACAACTCCACTCCACTCCACTCCACTCCACTCCAAATACCCTACCCAGAAGACTTCTGCCTCTATTGATACGGCTGGTTCTCAAGTTCCATCTATACTTAAATTTTTGTTGTTTGTTTCCAACCTACCCTCCTAGAATTTTGGAGCCATGTCTACCAGGAACAAGTCAAAAGCTTTCAAAAAGACAGTACCCGTGATCTCCCTCTCACTTCATTTGATGCTGAATCCAGCCGCTCTAGGTCCACAGAAGCAGAGCCGTCGGAGGAGGAGGAGCCCTCTGCATCTTCCACAGCCACTCTGCAGGAAAACGGCTCAGCAGACATGATAAAAATGATGAACATGTTCATGACGATGCAACAGTCTGACAGAGAGGAGAGACGACTGGCAGCAGAAGAAGCCCGCCAGTATGAAGAGAAACGTGAGGAAGCCCGCCGACTCGAGCGTGAGGAGGCGGAGAGAAGGCGAATAGCAGAGGAAGTTCGTAGAAAAGAAGATCAAACAGCTGAAAAAGAGATGGAGCAGCACCGTCGACGAGCCGATGAAGAACGCTGGCTAATACTCTTAACGGCCAACCAAGAAGCTACGGCCGCGGCCAAAGCTGATGCAGACGTTCGCAGACTCCAGGATGAGGACACTCGAGCCAAACAGATGGAGGAACTCCGCCTCGAACGAATAACCGACAGGCAGGAGGAGGCCAGACGTGCTGTTGAAATAGAAAAAAAAAGAGCAGCCCGAGATGCACCCAGACTGACTCCCATCATCGATGTTGGCAACATGGAAATGTTTCTGAACAATTTCCAGAGCCATATGACTCTATATGAAGTTTCACCTGAATACTGGACAGCCAACCTCATCCCCCTGCTGGACCCAGTATCCCAGAAATACCAAGAGCAGATGCCTGACGATGAAAAGACGACATTCCAGGCTGTCAAGGCGGCACTGATCTCCCTGCATGGTATCACGCCAAACCATTACAGGGTCAAAATTAGAGACCTGGCTCAGCTGCCCTCCGAACCCTGCCAACAATACGGCCTGCGAGTGCTTTCCCTAGTGACGCTCTGGGCCAAGGAGACATCATCCAAAGCAGATTTGATCGATCTTGTGAGCATGGATAAGATGCTGTCCACCCTCTCTGATCCAAAGGTCGAGTCCTGGGTCAGGGCTCGGAATCCATCCTCCACCAAGGAAGCCTCTCGCATTGCAGATGATTACATCCACAGTCTGCCTAAGGTGGACGACCCCAAGAAGTGGGCCAGGCCTTCCTTCTATAGAGGTACTGGACCGTTCGACCTCAACAAGCCTCGCACTCAGGGTAAAGTACCCAATTCGGACCCGTCCAAACCAGACTCTACCACTGTCGAAGTCAAGGCCCCTCTCCTCCCAAACTTCGACCCAGTGAAGGGCCCACGTTGCTACCACTGTCATGAGTATGGTCATGTGGCAGCCAAGTGTCCCAACAAAACTTGTCTGGTAAGCATGGTAAATCATAAGTTACCTTTTGTCACCATTCCAGGTACAATCAACGGGAAAGAGGTCCGCCACCTCCTAGTAGATACAGCTTGTGACCTCTCACAAGTACATCCCAGATGTTTGGCAAGGAACTATCGCCGTGAAGGACAAGTGATCATCACGGGACACAATGGCACCTCCTCCAAACATCCAACCACCATGGTCCGCCTCAGTGTGAGAGGAAAAACTATACTGCTAAGGATGGCAGTGAACTCTACACTACAATTTGATGGTCTCCTGGGAACAGATTTCCCTGAATTATTCTCTCTTCTTCCCCACTCAGGACCCAGTGGCTCAGACAAGTCCATCCCCTCCCGACCAGTCCGGAGATGCAGACGACATGTGAACTATGTAGAGAACATGTCCTCCTCCACTGACTCTGAGAAGTCCAGTGTCGTCCCCACACACAGAGCCAGACCACAGACCAAGACGCAGGTGCAGTCGTCTACTCCACCATCCTCTGAGTTGTGTACATCCTCTTCGGATGAAGAACTGACCCAGAACACTGGGCCTAAAGAGGAGGATCATGTACCCTACCTATCTCCTCAAGGCCACTCTATAGCTGACTTGCCTAACTTTGCAGACGATTTTTTTGTGCAGATATCAGACAAGAACCGACCGTCCCGCCACCAGAAGAGGCTTGACCGACGTAGGTACGCAGCTGTACGTGGACAACCAACGCTCCTAGATGGTGGACCTGACCAGCTCAAGGAATCCCAGTCCAATGACCCATCACTAAACATCATGCGCAAGAAGTGCAACGACAGGATTGCCCCTTTCTTCCTCCGAGATGGTATCATGTTCCGCAGCTGGATCCCACCTCACCAGAAAGAGCCAATTGACCAGGTCATCCTGCCACACAGCTACAGAGAGTCTGTACTCAGAACGGCCCACATGTCTATCTCTGGAGTAAGTACATGTCTATCTCTGGAGTAAGTACATGTCTATCTCTGGAGTAAGTACATGTCTATCTCTGGAGTAAGTGCATGTCTATCTCTGGAGTAAGTGCATGTCTATCTCTGGAGTAAGTACATGTCTATCTCTGGAGTAAGTACATGTCTATCTCTGGAGTAAGTGCACACCATGGGCGGGCCACTTCGGTCGCAGGAGGACGACTGACAGAATCATTCACCGCTTTTTCTGGCCTGGAGTAAGACAGGCCGTCGCAGACCTCTGCAGATGCTGCCAGACATGCCAGCGCACAGCCAAGGGAACTACCAGGAAAGTTCCTCTGGTGCCACTACCAGTTATTTCAACACCATTTACCCACATTGCCATGGATATGGTGGGACCACTGCCTGTGACCGAGGAAGGTCACAGGTATATCCTCACCATCGTGGACTATGGCTCCAGATACCCAGATGCAATACCACTCCGCACAACCACCAGTAAGGATGTAGCAGAGGCTCTGGTGGACTACTTCTTGAGAGTCGGACTGCCGAAAGAGATCCTAACAGACAGGGGGGCAAACTTCTGTAGCCAACTGATGGACCACTTCTATGACCTCTTCAGCATACGCTCCATCAAGACGTCGGCCTATCATCCTGAGACAGACGGAATGGTGGAGCGATATAACGCAATGCTCAAAAGTGGATTACGTAAGTATGTCACAAGATTTGGTGGGCAGTGGCACAAGTCACTGCCCTACTTATTGTTTGCTTTTCGAGAGACCCCACACAGCTCGACCGGATACAGTCCCTTTGAGCTGGTCTTTGGAAGAAACCCACGAGGACCCCTAGACGTGCTCAAGGAGGCATGGCAAGAACCGCATAGTTGCCCTGAAAGTGTCGTCTCGCACATGATGTCCACCTATGCTAGACTTGAGGCAGCCAGAGACATTGCCTCCGTCACTGAACGTGACAACAAGCAACAAATGAAGTTGTGGTATGACCAGAAGGCTCGGGAGAGGTCATTTGCTGTAGGAGATTTGGTCCTTGTGCTGCTGCCATCCTCCACCAACAAGCTTTTGGCGAAATGGCAGGGACCATTCCCCATCACTGATATCCTCTCCCCAACCACCTACCATGTCAGGATGGCTGGCTCCAGGAAGCCTTCTCGCACGTACCATGTCAACATGCTCGCCAGGTGGGAGTCCCCTTCAGCGGTATGCCTGTACAGCTCTGTCGAGTCTCAAGTGCAGGACCACAAGGACATCCCTACCTGGTCTGACACACCTTCGCCTGATCCACCCAGAATAAATCCAGAACTTCTCCCGACCCAGAGAGAGGACCTACTCCATCTCCTTGCTGCCCACGACAAGGTGTTTAGCGATCAGCCCGGACTCACAGAGCTCACCTCCATCTCCATTGATACAGGCGAGTCTGTACCCCTTAGCTCTCCCCCTTATCGCCTACCTCAGGCTCGGGTGCAGACCGTAAAGGATGAGATAGCGTCTATGCTGAGGGCTGGCATTATTGAGGTAAGCAGGAGTCCATGGGCCTCACCAATAGTCCTCGTTACAAAAAAGGATGGGTCACTTAGGTTGTGTGTAGACTACCACAAACTCAATGCGGTGACCCGCCCCGACCCCTTCCCTATGCCGAGAGTAGAAGACCTCTTAGACGGTCTCTCAGGGGCCAGTTTTATCACAACCCTCGATTTGACAAAAGGATATTGGCAGGTGCCAGTGGCCGAGGCCTCACGGGAGAAGACTGCTTTCACAACGCCATTTGGAAAATATCAGTTCTCCGTGATGCCCTTCGGCCTCGTCGGAGCACCTGCTACCTTCCAACGCCTTATGAACTCTCTAGCGGGTGACCTGACGACCCACGTCGCTGCCTACATGGACGACCTGGTTGTCTTCAGTACCACTTGGACAGATCACATGGCTCACATACATGAGACACTCTGCAGGCTGGAGGGGGCAGGATTGACAGTGAAGATGAGCAAGTGCCAATTCAGCATGCACGAATGCCTCTACCTTGGCTACAGAGTGGGACATGGCCAGGTACAGCCTGACTCTGCCAAGGTCCACTCCATCAAAAACTTCATTCGTCCTCGGACAAAGAAAGACGTCCGGTCTTTTCTCGGGTTGGCTGGGTATTATCGGAGATTTGTACCCCACTACGCCGACATTTCAGCCCCACTATCTGACCTCACATGTAAGGAACTCCCAAACAAGGTCAAGTGGACAGACGTCCATCAGTCAGCATTCGAGCAACTCAAGCAGTCACTCTCAACTGACCCTGTCCTGCAGGGACCCGACTACACTCAACCATTCATACTGCAGACAGATGCCTCTGACGTGGGCATTGCTGCTGTCCTCAGCCAACATTCAGACGAGAATGGAGATCGCCCCATTGCTTTCTATTCAAGGAAGCTCTGTAGCCGCGAGAGAAATTATGCAGCCGTGGAACGTGAATGCCTGGCCATAGTCGATGGTGTCCGACACTTCGAAGTCTACCTCACAGGAGTCTCCTTCACAATAGTAACCGACCACAGTTGTTTACGCTACCTACATAATATGAAGGATGTTGGTGGTCGACTGAGCAGGTGGTCCCTACGTCTTCAACCATTCTCCTACTCCATCATTCACCGTCCTGGAGCCGACAACGGCAACGCAGATGGTCTGTCCCGTCAAGCCTGGATCGCAGACGCACCAGATAATCTGCCCCATGACTCGCTGCAGGAGGGGGAGGGGAGGAGTGTTGGGGATCCCCAACCCATGGAGAACCCCAGACCACAACAGACTAACTGAACCACCTAATTAGGGCATAACCCAGTAGCATGAGAAGTAACCACTAGAATGTATAAAAGCTAGATCACGTGAACTGTACATGTATCATATATTACCAAATAAGGTCCTGGCTGGGACTCAGGTGGTAGCCTATTTAAGGGAGCCACCATAGAGGCCCAGACAGAACCAGTTGAGTTGTATTCTGAATGAAGCATCTTCTATGATCTTTTCCTCTACCGCATCCATTCATCCCGCAACTTCCCCAAATCCCTAACAGATGTCATCTAAAAATATTACACATAACTCCGATGATAACTGAGTCAGTTATGGAGTGAGAATCAGAAAAGGAGAGGGCCAAGAGAATCACACTGCTGCACCCCTTCGGCTGATTACAAGGACTTGTCACCCCCGAACAAGGAGGATGGTGAAGAGTACACAGAATGAACAAAAGGGTAGATTATAGATAACAAGGTATAGACAGCTTCCAACATCTTGTCTTGCACACAAAATTGAAATTGATTTTGAGGTCAAGCTTTACTACTGCACGGTTGGGTTGCAGGGGGTGGCATCAACAGCTGCTAGCCCCAAACTGATCCCAAAACCAAGCTACCAGGGTTCTAGCAGGGGTGCTATGTCCTTGCTGACCATGTTCCCAGCTTGGCCACTAGCCGATGAATGGGCATCCTATTGATATGGGTCTGACCACACACCCTTTCTTTTCTTCTCTAGAGCCAAAGGGTAGCCCCAAAAATAAAGGAAAGATAGAGGAAAGAATTCTTCCTGTTCCTGTAGGACCATGTTAGAGACAGGCAGCTAAGATTGAGAGAAGGGAGGAGGCTTCATTGGTATGCTTCAGCATGTCCTTCAGATGTTGTGGTCTTAAACCATCAGCCGACCCACAGGGGAAGGATAAGATTGGTCGAGCAACATCCCCTTCTGAAACAGTAAATGACTAGGGAAAGACATCACGGGTGGGTGGAATGGATGCATCAGGATGAGGAGAGGGGTGGTTACCTCTGAGGAAGCCAACAAACATCTCCTATAAAATCTCCCTCCTCCAGCTTCTCACATACTTGGTGACCCAGTGACTCCAAGGGATCCAGAGCAGTAACTCTACTCTTCTTAAGGGGGTTTCTGGGAAGACAGGGGTCTTCTTTCTCCTAAGCTGCTTATTATTAACCCCAGATGCTAAGGACCTGACAGCTTTGGCATATCTGTGACCATCCGGTATCGAAAAAGGTGTAGATAACAATGAAAGTAGGTGTGTGTCTGTGTCACTAAAAATAACCTTCTCTCAACAATCCTGGATATGGGCCTATAAAACGGAGTTTTAGCTGATTTGGTTATTGGCCATCATTTTAAGCAGAACAGAGACAAGCACTTGGTTCTTCTGTTCAGTATGTGAAGTTTTCACTCCTGCACAACTGTTATCTAGTCTAAATGGAGGCCATAGCTGAGCCTACATGTGTAGTCAATAGTGTCAACAAGATATTATGGTAGTGCTGACATGTGTAAGTGTCTAACAAAAATAAAGTCGACTTTGTTGCAGAATCCTCCAATTCTAGCATCACACACACGACACAAACGCACACAAAACAACACACACACACACCACCACACACACAAACACACTCAACACAACACACACACACAACACATATATACACACACACACAACAAAACACACACACACACAACACAACACACACAAACACACACACACACATGAAACAAGATCTAGTTAAATGAACAAACAACAGATTGGCCTATTAAGAAACAAAACCTTACCCATATATCCACAACCAAGATGACCTTTAGCCATTCTAAATTGTATGCACACCACAATTATGATGCGGATAATAAAACATTGTGTATGTGATTATAGTATCAATCAAACAGCAGCAAGATACTTTAGGTGCTCATTTGCATAATAGAGTAAAATGTGTTCTGTGTGCTCACAGTTAGTATGGCATGAGCTGATTTGTTTTAATGACAAAAAAAAACAAGCAAAAATCTTTCAACGAACTCTCAGTTGACATAAAATATATTATAACGACTTTTTCAACAATCAATTTCTTCTCAAGAACAAAATATAAGAGTAAAAAAAATTCAGAGTGACAAATATATTGCCATACTTTTGTTAGCTTACAATGGAGCCCATTCTTAGCCTATTGCAATTACACTCTAATTTTTTAATCATTCTTGAAGGTACCAATATTCATATTAAATGTGTGTAGATATAATTATGGCAAATAAATAATAAAGAGATACTAGTAATGATGATGAATAAAAAGCCTTTCCATATATCCACTAATCTGTGTAGAAGATACGAGTGTCTTCACCTACTCGTGTGCTGTCGAAACCTGTAGCTTTAGGAAAGTCAATGACTGGCCTGATGACCCCTGATGTTTATGTTGCCACATGAATTGATGGTTCTACATAATTATACACAAGTTATTTCACAAGCTAGATTAAGTTATAACTTGTAAATATAATGATTGCAAGAGGGAAAACAGCCACAAAATCTTTGGCACATTTAAATATACAATATTCAGCAAGCTAGTTCTTCTCGTAACCTACCCAGTTCTCACTTGTAACTGTAGTGAATGTAGAAATATTTAAGGAAAATCAATAATCATCAGAATAACAATGATCCGGTTACCCCAAAAATTATAATAATAATAATAATCTACTAGAGCTCTCTGTTGCAGCAGCCATTAAAAACTAGAATGTAGTATATAGATTTATTAAATTTTATTTTGATAATAATGATTAATCAATAAACATGGTTATTGATAATGACAATGATCCACAAACTCAAAGAAGATATATATACTCCAGCTTTTTACAGCTGCTGTAGTATGAAGAATATAGAATGGTAAATTGGTTATGGTCATTGGCCTATGATGATAATGGTTCATGGATTACAGTTAGCCAAATTGAAAAAATATTATTAGTGATTTACAAAAGCTGGCGCTGCATTGGAAGACCTCAATTTTCCTTGTTTGTATGCAGTGGTACACGTATAACAGAAAGAAAGATCTGTAGCCTCCTGGTAGTGCAAAAATGACCATTACTTTAAACCAAGAAGCTTGAAAACACCTGTCAACTGGTACATTGTTACCAAATGAGCGTTTAGGAAAACAAAAACCAAGAGGCTGATGAGGACAATCTGACAAAATTCAGTTAAACTTGTCATGCTCTCCAAAAATTGGCAACCACCAACTCAGACTGACTACTGTATTCGGAAAGCAGCTGGGTGCAATCTAAGCATGAGACTTTAATTGCCTGGTCTATCATGGTTAGCATGTGATTTTATTTGCCTGATTGAGCATGTGGTCACATTCCATGTACTTTTCATTTAAGTGACAGACCAATTAGATTTGTCACATTGTTATCTGCTATATAGGCTACACATTTTTATCATTCTTAGTTAGGGAAAACCCATCATGTTGGTGGTCTAGAAACTAGACTAAAAATTATAACAATAAAAAATTAAATCAGCAAAAAGTGGTAGGGCCGGTGTCATGCCATATTAGTCTTGCTGCCATATTTGTCCCTTTTGCTACACCGCGCAAGCGCAGCCTCACAAAATAAATATACCATGCATCAATAAAGTCAGCTGCCAAATTTGTCCCTCGTGTGGAGCTGAATTGTGATGGTGAAGACAGAGAAGGAACCTGCAGTATATATGCGGAAGATCGAATTTCCTTAAGAATGGAAAATACAGTTTTGACACGAGTGCGAAGGAGCAGAGTGGAATAAGAAAAAGAATTGACAGATTTAAGCATAACCCATGGTCACCTTATCAATCCTAATCCCTATTATAATAATTATATTAAATACCTTTGTATTTATTATATTTTATCAGACTATTTTACTTATTATGTGTGCATCCTAACTATATAGGGTGGCTTAAATAACACTAGCATTTGGTTGCTATTAAGCATTTGCGCTATTTGCATCAATTTTATAAAAAATATAAAAAATAAAAAATTAATTAAAAAAATTAAATTTACAGGCGAGACTAATATGGCAAGTGAACATGAGACTAATATGGCTGGACAAATGTGGCATGTGACAGGGGCAGATCTAGGGTATCAGTAAGCGGGGGTTTGGTAGTAAGGAGGGTTTGGTATCAGTGAGTCAAGTTGCAGTTTTATAAATTTATATGGGTGGGGGGGGGTTAAACCCCCAAAACACCCACCTGGATCTGCCCCTGGGTGAGACTAATATGGCAGCTCAGGTGAGAAATATGGCACAGGCAGGACTAATATGGCAGGCGGGGCTAATATGGCACTATATTTGTCCCATTATCGCGAACATTTTCTGAGCGGGACAAATATGGCAGCGGGACTAATATGGCACGACACCGGCCCTACCATGTCCTCCGTCCCTGTAACATTGAGATGCAGAAAGGTGCCCGTTTAGCATGCATGCACACACACACACCCCAGACACACACGCACACACACACAAACACACACACACACACATGTAGAGTTATAAACAGCCCTCTGCTTCAGTTATCCAAATGTTTTTGAAATCACAATAATTATGTCAAGTAACTGATTGAAGTCTTACATGAGCCTTCTAGCCATTACCATGTACTAAAATAAACTGGAAGGCACTCCTGCCCTGCCTTACTGGATTGCCAGACCTCACGGTAATTGTGGATAGCAATGTATATAACTCCATCAAGACTTCCAAGATACTTTCAGCAGAAACACAAGATTAATAAATATCATTTTGTATTCTTGATGGCGGCGAGACTTTGTTTCTTGACATGAGTCCTGTGCAGGTGGTGCATGGCTAAACTACAACTGCAAACTAAGTACGTGATCAAACGTCTGGTAGAAATCCATTTTCCAACCGGATGCTTGACCACGTATTTACGCTTCAGCGCCTAATGAAGCCACTCGTTGCATAGAGTAGGGCTTCTTCTAGCTAGGTTCAACTCTCTAGCACTTGGCCATCTGGAGATATTTTAATTTTATGAGGCAAAATCAGGCATTCAGGTTTTGATTCCCCCCACTTTAGCTCCAGTAACTTGGCTATAGTTAAACCTATGAAAAATATTTTAGTACCAAAAGAGATCACACAGAGAGACCTATCTTTGGAGCTATATATCAAGTCCATGCCATGAAGTTTGCAGAATCAATGGAGCGATAAAATGATAACCACACGGTTTTGTAAAAGAAATTAAAAAAAACATGGCCCCTTAACACCAGAACAAGACTTTTTAAGCAAGTCACATGACCAGATGGTGGGTGTAACACTGTTGAACTCGGTCGCATATTTGTGGTATAGGTGTTGATAACTGTTGTACCACAATGGGAACTGCTCACATCTTTTGTTTATAATTAGGACGCACATATTTCCTTTGGTTACTTATCTACTTTATAATATATAATTATGTATAGATTTGTATGTTGTATCCTGGATGTGTTGTATCCAGGAAGCAGGGGCCCTTGAAAAGAGAGAGAGGAGAACCCCAATGTTTTGGATTGTGTTGTATATTGTATTGAATGAGATCTAAGAAACTATCCTCAACCCTTGTCAATTGTAACTCATCTCGGCACGATATTACAGTGGGGATTGCCGTGATCACAGGCCATGCTGGAAAGGGTATCATCCACAAAAGAGTCAGGGAGTGAAAATTAGTGAGGTGGCAGGATGGCTTGGACCAGGTCATGAGAGTAGCTGAGACCAAGAAGGCTGAGGGAGCTGACTCTAAGACACCCTACCCCAACAGAGAGAGTGGTCCCTGCAACCAAGAATGGACATCCTCAGGGAAGTTAATGTTAGTAATACTGCTCACAATGGACTTGAGACTCTCGTCATAATCTATCGGGATAGGAGAGAGAAAACATTGAGTGTGTACAGCATCTTAAGGATAGAAAATGAATTATGCAGCAGGATTAAGGGGGGTCAAATAAATACACCTCGACAATACCAATCATATTTTCCACCCACTACCCTCTATCAATTTTTGTACCAAAATGTAGCTTAGAAGATAAGCTATTTAATGATGTATTTAACTTTTGTCATATATATTTTTTATGCCAAAGTGTCAGCCAGGAAATCCATTCCACAAATTAAAAATTAATACTGCTAAGTGGCTGCAAGGTGGTTTATGGTAAGAGTACATGTAGTAGTTTCACCTAAACTATTTGAATAAGTATGATAATGCACCACAGGAGAGGGGGGAAATCCCATACAAACCACATGCAGATATGCTGGTCTATACCCAACACATTCTCATAACAGTGAAAATAAAATAATTTAAGTTAAAGAGCAGCATTCTGGTGATATATAAATTATGGACTTTGGGTGAGAAATGAGGGAGAAATTTGTGGAAATATGTGGAAATTCTTCAAATCTAATGTGACACGATTCTTCTTCACACTTGCTGGGTTTCTAATGAAAATAGTGAGTGCAAAAGCTGTCGTAACTGCATCATAGAATCTTCAAATGTTCTGAAACTTGGAATATAACTTCTATATCAGCAGAGACACTATTTAAAATAGTTGTTAAAAAAAGTGAAAGTTAGCATTTTGACATTATTCCCCCCTTCTCCCGGTGAGTTCATTTGGAAAAAAATTAAAAATTTACAATTAAGTACAAATAAATCGATATTAAATCAGAGGTTAACAATAGTCCCTAGCAACCATATACCACAAGATAGCTCTACTGCTGGACATTATTGTGGTCAATTCATGTTGCTAGGTAACTAAACCACGTATATATGAATATCATTATAATGTTTAATAAAAAATATTTTTAAAAAAAATAATAAAAAATAAAAAATTAATTGTATATTATTGTATTGTAGATTATAAATATCCTTCTATTTTCAGCCAACTTTAGGAACAACTGAGATATGCTGTGGTATGACAGACGTTTGCCTGACTAACAGAGAGGACATAATTTCTACTGTATAGAATTCCCACCAATATTATTGATACAATTCCCATAACCAATAATATTGATACAATGTACACAGAATCAAAGAGCAATTATACAATACAATACTCTGTAATGACATACTCGTAGTCTGATATACAAGTGTCCTCGTGCAGTAAGACTAGCACTGGATGAAGGTAAGGGGGAGAGTTGGATTCTCCTACTTCTGAGAAAAGTACGTCCTCGTGTAGGTCTACAAGACGAGCGTCCTCGTGCAGTATGGATGAAGAGAGTTGGGCAGGTGAGTTTGCATCACTATCTTTATCAGAACTCATCTGAATGTGGGGAAGCTGTGCCATGGTATTATCTCCGTCGTGGTCCATCACTTGCTCCATCAAACTTGAACATGATAGAGTTGTTATTAGTCAACTTATTAGACAAGTCAAGGAATCAAGTACAGCTAGAACTATAAAGGAAAGTAGGCTATTACACAGGTGTATCTAACACCATGATTTAGCCAGCTCCTCAGACTATCAGGCTTTATATATAGCTAGCAAAGTTCATTGACTTACCAGGAGGACTGCCAGGATCAATGCCTTCGCCTCCAACAGCCATAGCTTTGTCCATACTGCCATGGTTTCGTTTGGAAAAGTCTCTGCCGAGTAGCTCTATACTTGGTCACGATCCAAACTGGGCTGTCACGGTAGGCATAGATAGCTTCACTCTCCCCTTCCTCAGATTCATCGTCAGATAACCCGAAGTCGTCGAAGTTGTCGTCCAGGACCGCTGTGAGCACCTCGTCAAAAGATAGCCTTTCGACCATTTTAAATTCTATGGCGACACCCTTGAACTTTACGGCGGGATTTCCCTAGTTACCATGGCCGCCCAGAAATGGGACTCCCCCTACAGCGGCTGCCTGAACTTCTCGCTCCTCTATCAGATCCTCTAAAGGTCACGCCGCTTGTGCTTCTGTGGATCTCGTCGCATCAGAATCTTACATTTCTGATAAGTGATTATTTCATCTGTGAGACAATTATATCATCCCATATTCCTCCCCTATAATTATACATATATTAATTTAAAAAAAAAAAAAATTAAAAAAATTTAAAAAATTATTAACGGAAAAAGAAGAAAAAAGAAAAAAAAGAAAAAAAAGAGAAAAAAAAGGGAAAAAAGTTACCATTGCCGTATAATCTTGAATGTAGCAGAATAGCGCTATTTTTGTTTTGCAAAAAACCCAATGATTGATTTGTTATGATTTTTCGAAAGCAATTACGCCATATGGCGCTTACACCGGGGAAAGAGTTAAGGGATCTTAAGCAGAGACAAATCTGAGCCTGTCCCACGTGATTGTTGCTGAGAACAGCGGAGATAAAATCCAAGCCTACCCAGGGGAGAACCCAAGAGAGAGGCATCAGAGGGATCAACCATGTGAGCTCCTTGGAGAGAGCAAAAGATGGTCCTTGACCTGACCTTGTAGTATGATTGCTGAAATTCAACTGGTCTCTATAGGTCTTGAGACAGCTGATGCAAAACTGTTCCTACTCTCCATTTCATACATACACAAGAGTCAGTCTAGATTTGTACCCCATTCCTTTTAATCATTGAGGGTGAACTTCATTAGAATGTTTTCCACACCATTAGGTCTGGGAGCAATGAATCAAGGTAAGCATTAGAGCAGATGTCTTTTCTCCGAAACCGAATGTAAATGTGCGAGAGCTAGTCTATAATTTAATCTTGACAGCGCAGAGCCTGTTAGGCCACCACATATACTACAGCACAGTGTGAGACTATGTAACAGTAACTAACACTCTATTATCAACAGTACAATAATATCCAGACTTAGCCTATAAATGAGGGGGGGGGGGGGGAACATGAATATGATTATTAGAGTAAAATAATGATTACAAAGAGCACAATGAATTACAAAGAATTATATACGAGTTTATTTGCGGATGCACTTTTTTCACTAGCCTCATTCTCTGCAATTTCGATCCAATTCTAACTCTCTTTTCCACTTCTCTACTCCAGCCTCCTTCGGCAGAGGTCCCCTCTTACTCCCTGCAAATGTGTTACTACCTCCAACAGTTTCCTCCCAACGTTCTCTTGAATTATTTCCAAAATTCTTACAGGCTCCTGTCCACCACACTTCAGATGCATGTTCTAGGCATGGCCTAGGCCAGTAACTCCATTATTAGTTTACTTCTGTCCATCTCCCCAACCTCTCCGTTCACCCTCCTTATATACACAATTCTTGCCCTCCATTTCTCTGCCTTTTCTCCAAATGAACACTTCCTCTCACTTATATACCTATCAAACCACACACTCACTCTCCTCCACTACACTTTCTGCAAATTGTCATTGACTTTTATACTCTTCTCAAAATTAAACCTAAATCTCCACTTCATCGCATACTCCCCAACCACATCCAACATCACTTATTATTAAGCTGATATATAACAGTAATAAATCAATGAATTTAAAACAAACGAAATAAATCACCAAACAATATAGCATCCTGATACATATTATATATATATATATATTATATATACTTAGAAGGTAGTTTGCCGATGAAGGCTACAAATAGTGCTCAATGCTGTGTTAAGGCAGAGCTATTGAATATAGAAAAGTACTTTTCTATATATTATAATTATATATATATATATTATATATAATTATATATATATTATATATATATATATTATATATATATATATATAATATTATTATATATATATTATAGATACTGGATATAGATAGGCCTGGATATATAGGCCTCAATCTGACCCAAATTCCAGAGCGATCCGAGAAGGCCACCACAATTACCGGCCAATTTTCCGGTGACAATCCTTTTCTGGGGAAGCAATTGTCTAGATTACAGTGTAGCCGGTGCAAGTATCGTTACTTAGAAGGCTAACAAATTGACAATAGCTTTATTTCAACTCAACTCAATAAACAAGACATGTGACTCGAATCAATAAAATGCAAAGGTCTAAGGTCATCATTACAGAGTAGGGGATGTCAAGTATGGAGCCGCTACAGGCCCCCCCCCCCACCAGTATAACGGTCAGGAGGTCGTCGACTGTGTGTAGTTGGAAACGGTGCCACTGTTGGAGGAGGAGACACACAAGTTTCTCCGAGGGGGAGTGGAGAGAGCTGAGAGGTGCTGAACTCTTCATACAAACGGGCTGGCTTAATTAAGTCGGTCTATGGAGACTGTGTCTGTGCGTCCCTGAAGAGCCAGCTTGAAAAACTTGTCGTACCTTTCTAGGACGAGAAAGGGTCCATCATACTTACACTGGAGAGGTTTGCGGTGGGCATCATGACGGAGGAAAACGAACTTGCATGTCTGTAATTCATCAGGTACTCTGGTAGAGCGATATCCGTGGTGGACTGTCGGAGTGGCCTTAAGATCGTGCATCGATTCCCGCAGGCGAGAAAGCAGAGTGGTTGGATCTGAAGGTTGGTTTACAGTTGTGGTTGATTCCGAGAAAAAATCTCCTGGCAGTCGAAGCGTCGTTCCATAGACCAGTTCGGCAGAAGAGCAGTTGAGGTCATCCTTGGGAGCTATGCGGATTCCCAGTAGGACCAGAGGTAATTCATCCATCCAATTCTGGTCCTGGAGTCGTGCTTGGAGGCATCCCTTCAGTTGTCTGTGGAGTCGTTCCACAATGCCGTTGGATTGCGGGTGGTAAGCCATGGTGTGGTGCACCTGCACTCCCAGGAGGAAATTGAGTTGGGCCCAGAGGTCAGAGGTGAACTGCCGGCCGCGGTCTGAGGTAATACTGGTGGGAACACCGAAGCGGGAGATCCAGGAGTGGAACAAAGCCCGTGCGCATGTTGCAGCAGTTGCGTCAGTCATTGGAATTGCCTCCAGCCACCGTGTGAAACGGTCGATGATGGTGAAAAGGCTTGTGTAACCCTGCGAAGTTGGGAGTGGGCCACGTGGATGTGGGCAAATCGCCGATCTGGTGTATGAAACTGTTGGAGAGGTGCTGATACGTGCTGTTGGACCTTAGCTCATTGGCATGGAATGCAGGTACGTGTCCATGCTCCGACGTCTTTGTGAAGGCCGTGCCAGATGAAATGGGTGGCCATCAGTCGTCGTGTTGTACGGATGCCGGGGTGTGAGAGTCCATGTATGATATCAAAGAGCTTTCACCTCCAGGAGGGGGGGACAATGGGGCATGGTTGTTGGGTGGAGACATCACACAAAATTGTTTCAGAGGTGCCCTCAAGGGCAACATCTTCCAGAACCAGGCCAGTGATGGCTGTGCGGTAAGCTTGAACTGCTTCGTCGGCTGCCTGTTCCTGGGTAAGTTCTGCGTAGTTGATCTTCTCGGTGTGGGCTAGGGCTGAGATGATGGAGGGTCTGGTGTCATTAATCTGGATCCGGGATAGGGCGTCAGCTACCATATTATCCTTCGCACGGATATGTCTGAAGTCTGTAGTGAACTCTGCCACGAAAGATAGGTGTCGTGTTTGTCGTGGTGAGCGGTCAGTGTCATTCCCAAATGCAAAGGTGAGGGGCTTGTGATCGGTGTAGACGTGAAAAACTCTGCCCTCGAGGAGATGGCGAAAGTGCTTGATGGAGAGATAGGAAGCAAGGAGTTCCCGATCAAATGTGCTGTATTTCGTCTCAGCAGGTGTTAGTTTACGTGAGAAAAAGGCTAGGGGCTTCCACTCTCCGTCCTGAAACTGTTCCAGCAATGCACCGATGGCTGAGCCGGAAGCACCTACTGTGATGCTGGTAGTAGCGGCCTGGTCTGGGTGGATGAGTAGAGTAGCATTTGCCAGGGCGTCCTTAGCTGCCTGAAAAGCGTCAGTAAGCTGAGGGCTCCAGTTGATGGATTTGTTTCGAGAGTTTACTTCTTGGTGTAGGGGGCGAAGGAGCTGGGCGGCATGTGGCACGAAACGATGGTAGAAATTGATCATTCCTAAGAATTCCTGTAGGCCTTTCTTCTGCTGAGGTGGAGGGAAATTGTTAATGGCGGCTACACGCTCCGACATTGGCTGGATTCCGGTGGCAGAAACTTGGTGGCCTAGGAAATCGAGGGTCGTGGCTACGAAAACACACTTGTCTGTATTGAGGACAAGTCCATGGGCGGTTAGGGTTTTAAAAAGATGTCGAAGATGGCGTCTGTGTTGTGCTGGTGAAGAGCTAGCAACCAGGATGTCGTCAAGATATACGAAGGCAAAATCGAGGCTCTGCATGATGTGGTCCATCATCCTTTGGAAAGATTGGCCTGCGTTACATACACCAAAGGGCATGCGAAGGAACTCGAAAAGGCCGAATGGTGTGATGACGGCAGTTTTGGCAATGTCTTCAGGGACCATAGGGATCTGATGGTAGCCTTTGACGAGATCGACTTTAGAGAAGATCCTTTTCCCGGAGAGAAGAGCGATAAAATCCTGCACGTGTGGTATTGGGTAACAGTCACGGACGGTAATGTCATTAAGATGGCGGTAGTCACCACAAGGTCGCCAGTCCCCTGATTTTTTGGGTACCATGTGGAGTGGCGAGGCCCATGCACTGGAGGAGCGGCGCACGATACCTAACTCTTCCATCTGGTTGAAAGCTTGGCGAGCGATGGCAAGCTTATCGGGGGCGAGGCGTCTGGCACGGGCATGTGTTGGTGGTCCCTTCGTTGGGATATGGTGCTCGACGCCATGTTTGACCTGGGTAGAGGAAAGATTGGTGGTGGTGAGCATGGGGAAATCTAACAGAATTCTAGTGAACTCATCCATCTATAGATGTGATGGAGCAGAGTTTTGGAGCTGTAGATGGGCTGGGTCGGAGGATAAAGCTGGCGTAGGAGCAGGAATCAATGAGTCGGCGTCCATGGGCATCAATCATGATTTGGTGTGCCCTGAAGAAGTCTAGGCCAAGGATGGGCTGGGACACATCAGCTAGGATGAAATCCCATTCGACAGAGCGGAAACCGAGGTTGAGAGGCATAGTTTTAGTGCCGTAGGTGGCTATGGAGGTGCCATTAGCTGCCACCAGTGGTTTACCTCGTTTTTGTGGTCTTCGGTCATGGTTGGAAACTGGGAAGACATTGACTTCGGCGCCTGAGTCAACAAGGAAACGGAGGCCAGATATTATGTCCCAGATATGTAAGAGGCGGGTAGAATTTTGGCCAGCTAAGTTTCCCACTAGAGGCTTGTTCGTTGTGTTGCCTGGATATGAACAAGGAGGTCTGCAGTTCTTTGCCTTTGCCCCAAAGTTGGTGTGATACCAGCATAAGCTTGGGGCCTCCTTGGTTGAGGTGGCAGCAGTCAGCTCAGGAGGCTTGAGGTTAAATCGCTTGGGTGGCTCTTTTACGAGTGAGAGTTGTGGGGTTGAGCGGGCTCTGGACTCCATGATCCTGTCGGCAGCCCTAGCCAGTGCAGACATCGTTTCCAGGTCCAGTGGTGCTAGGATGTCTCTGACATCGTGTGGGAGTTGCTCAAGGAAGAGCTCCCTAAATATGTCGTCCACTGGGGTGTCACCCTTGAGGGACATCATGTCCCCAGTAGGTCGGTAGGCCTACACAGTCCGTCCAGGTGGATTAATTTAGTGGCTTTCTGTGCATTAGTGAGTCCGTAGCATGCAAGCAGCGCGCCTTTTAGGGCATCATATTTACCATTGTCAGGAGGAGCTAAGATGAACGCTCGAAGACGGTTGGCCACGCGTTGGTCAAGGGAAACGATGACGTGGTAGTACTTAGTCTCGTCCGTGACAATGATTCGCACAGCAAACTGGGCTTCTGTCTGCACGAACCAGACCTCTGGGTCGGCGGACCAGAACGTGGGGAGCTTGAGTGAGACTGCTGAGATGGCAGCTGCAGTTGCCGCGGCTGATTCAGCCATCCGTAGTGGTCTGGGAGTGACGTTGTGAGGGAGCGGAGTTTAGCTGTCGTTAATAACTTCGTCGGGGTCACCACTGCAAGTATCATTACTTAGAAGGCTAACAAATTGACAATAGCTTTATTTCAACTCAACTCAATAAACAAGACCATGTGACTCGAATCAATAAAATGCAAAGGTCTAAGGTCATCATTACAGAGTTGAGTTTGGTAGGGAATGTCAAGTATGGAGCCGCTACAACAGCGAGTTTGACCAGATTATCTCCTGTCCCAATACGTGTGTAAGAGTCTGGCTGCGAGACTATCCGCTGATAGTGTGACTTTGGATTTTCGTGCAACTGTACTCCTTACTATTCAGTACGTGTACGGTGTCGTGATTCCAAGAACGTGAGGTACTTAGCGTTTGTGGTATTTCTAGTTTTCATAAATTGCCAGTGTGATCTTGATCTTCCTTGGCATTCTTCCAACTGTATACTTGGTGTGTTTCTTACTAATACAATACCGTGTGTAATTCAAAGAACGTGAACTTAAGGGGGATGGAACCCATTTTTTTTTTTTTTTACAAAAAGAGGTTTTTGTGTTTTGTTGCTTATATAATTGCACAACATCTGTACAAGCTGTCTTTCAAATATGAAGCAATTTGGATGATCCATTGTTGAGTTATGGTGGATTTTATCTTCATGAGTAAGACCAGTGAAGGGGGAGAGGAGACATCAAAGGGATTTTTTTTAATATCAACTTTCTAATGCCATAACTTTTCTCCCCTTACTTCTATACAGTTAATATTTTTATCAAAGTGTTGCTTCTTCTGTGTGCTTTAAAATAATATGTTGAATGACTCTATAGGACCAGTATCTTAGAAGATACATGCAGAAACATCCAGGTCCCTCAAAACCTGTACCCTAATTACTGGAACAACTCTAGCTCCATGCCTGTGGCTTGTCACAAGCTCAAACTTGGTTGAGTGGTTTCCTTATGCTCTGAAGCGTGTAATGAGCAGACTATATTTGGTATGCGCTATACACAGTAAGAGTTAGCGTCTGCCTGGATGTGTAAAATAGGGATTTTCCCAGGGAAAATCCTAATTTAATCAACACAGCACACTCTAACTTTTGCTAGGTATAGCGCATGCCAAATATGGTCTGCCCAATACACCTTCAGAGCATAAGGAAACCACTCAACCAAGTTTGAGCTTGTGAAAAGCCACAGGCTTGGAGCTAGAGTTGTTGTTCCAGTAATTAGGGTACAGGTTTGAGGGACCTGGATGTTTCTGCATGTATCTTCTAAGATAGTGGTCCTATGCAGTCATTCAACATATCATTTTAAAGCACACAGAATAAGCAACACTTTGATAACAAAAATAACTGCATAGAGGTAAGGAGGGAAAAGTTATGGCATTAGAAAGTTGATATAAATTTATAGTATTGAGGAAGGTGTGTGTCTGTTACGGATAACTAGCTCGTTATATCGCTGGAGATAGCAACCCAGTGCAGATGATAGTAGGAATTGATGTGTCTTCACTGCTTTAACTTACAAGAGGCATTCTGGCCCTGTCCATGAGCTGGCTCCTTTAAGTAGGCTGCCAGCCATGACCTAGGCCAGACTATATAAGGCAATATGCATACTAATGATCAGTTCTGCATGATCTATGCTATGGTTAACCTAGTTACATATTAGTGGTCCCTATGCCAGTTCTCAGTTATGACCTTATATGGTCTTGTGGGTTTGGTCTTGGTTTGACGTCGGGGGTTCCTTCGGTTGGGGGATCCATGACACTCCCCCCCTCTCCCTCCTGCTGTGAAGTGGGGGTGTCTTCCTCATCCCAAGCCTGCCGTGACAGTCCGTCTGCATTTGAATGGTGACGACCCGGACGATGCTGTATCTCATAATGGTAGGGTTGGAGGAGGAGAGCCCAGCGGGATAGTCGGCCTCCGGTATCTTTCATTGTGGACAGGTAGCGGAGGCAGTGGTGGTCCATCACGATGGTGAACTGCACTCCAGTGATGTAGACACTGAAGTGTCGGACTTCCTCCACCACTGCCAAGCACTCCTTTTCTGTGGCCGCATAGTTTCTCTCACTTGGTTTCAACTTTCGGGAGTAGTAAGCCACCAGCCTGTCACCCAGTGCTGTGTCCACCTGGCTGAGTACTGCACCGATACCTATATCGGAGGCATCGGTCTGGATGACGAAGGGTCTGGAGAAATCAGGTCCCTGCAGTACCGGGCTGGATGTGAGGGCATCCTTCAGTGAGTCGAAGGCTCTCTGGTGGATGTTCTCCCAGTGGACCCGGTCCGGCAGGTCCTTCTTGGTA